>OX608073.1:191040925-191439188 GCA_951509635.1 Eupeodes luniger | reverse complement strand
GAACTCGTTAGCCGTGATTTGTATTCCAATGTTCGTTGAATTTCCACGTATTTCTTTTGCGATTCTCCACCATTCTTTTGCCGAATTCACAGATGCAAGTTGTCGAGAGATGTTTTGTAAATATTCATACTGTTTGGACTTACAGAGAGCCTTATATTTTTTGTTTGCTACGGCATAATTTTTTCTACTTGCTTCCAGGTTATATTTCTTAAATACTCTCAGTGCTTTCAAGGATTCTTTTCTAGCAATGTGACACTGTAAATCATACCAAGGTTTCTTCCTTTCGAATTTTATAACCTGATTGTTAGATCGTCCATTGGCTTCGTACACACACTTTTTTATTGTTTCACATCTTGATTCTATGTGATCTTCACGCACAACGTACTGAGGTATAGCTTCGTTTAGCTTCTTTATGTAATCTGGATGTTTTCTTTCTACCCACTTCAGCCTTGGAAGTAACTGCATTGTCGAATTACTAGAGATGTCTTCAGATGACTTTAATTTTAGGATTAAGGGCATGTGGTCAGAGTATGTCTTACAGCCTACAGAAAAATCTTCAATTATTCCTACCGAATTGTAAGATGAACAACAATAGTCAATGACTGATGATCCTCTACTCGATACGAATGTGAATTCTCCACTTGTATCACCAAAGCTTCTCCCATTAAGAATAAACGCACCGATATCCTCCAGAAACTCAAGAATGCATTGCAGTTTCTGTCAGTTGTAGAATCTTTTGAACTTCTAGAATCAGTGACTGACTGCTGTGGTACAGCCCTAATATCTACTGAACCCCTCAATCCTGTTCTGACATTAAGATCCCCCATCAATATGAAATTACTCAGCTCAAATTCTTCAAACGAATTTTTCAAAATGTTGAAATCTCTGCTCCAGTGGTTGCAGTTTAGGTAGCATGGAACTAAATTGACAGTTTCGCCTTGAAATATACCTCGTAGAATGGTAGTTTCATTATAGTTTATAAATTGTAGATGGTGTGCAGACTCTATACCTTTATTATACCCAAATAAACACCCTCCGCTTGCTCTGCCGAAGTTTTGAGTTTTTATTGCTGGAACCCAGTGTAGTTTAAAACCTTTGAAGAATTTTTCATAGTATTGGATGTGTTCAGATATTATAAAGGTTTCGTATAAAAAAAAGATTTGAAATTCAGATATATATTTAAAAAAGTTACATAAAATTGATTTATTTGCAAGACCAGCTACATTATAACATAAAACCTGACAGACTTTGGGTTGCTAATTTTTGAGGTTTTGTATATTAGAAACATGATTCTTCGGTGGATCTAAGACAACAGCATACGTCGACTGCGTTCTCAACAGAAGATCTTCAATAAAGGTTTTGTCATCTTCATTTGTCGTCTTTATTACGCCTTCTGGGTTGCACTTGTATCGTCTGCGCCCGTTAACAGTGAGAGTCCAACGTTTTATTTCGATACGAAGACCGCTGTCAGCTCTGGAAAGGTATCGTTTAACTTGCCGCAAATGGAATTGTTCTGACCGTTCATTTGCAGTGAGATCCTTGTTAATGGAAATCCGTGTTCCTGCTAAGTGTTTAGTTGATGACAGAACCGCCTGGACTTCAGTGGAATTAGCAAGCTCAAATACAAATGCCGTTTTATTTGCGTTTGCTGGGCTGATTTTACGAGCATGGTTAGTGGTAGCAGACACTCTAAGGGTTGAGCTACATACTTGCTGAAATTCAGTTTTAGCTTCATCTATATTTTCTGTGCTTAAACCCGTTAAAATGACATTCATCCTTTTTGTAAACTTTTCAGTTTCCTCAATTTTCTTCTTAAGTTGAGTTTCTCCCTCCTTAAGTTTGGTTATTTCTTCTCTCAAAACCTTGTTTTCTTCTTGAAGTAGTGCAACATCATTTTTAATTCCATTGACGTCTTCTTTCGTTGCTAAATGCCCTAGTTTTTTGTCTAATAGTTTGTCCATTTCCTGCATCAACATATCCATCTGAACGGTAATAGACATGCCTGGCTTTGAACAAGTTTTTTTCTGAGTGAAATTATTTTTGTGTTCAGGTGAAATTTCTGCGATTGATCTCTTCAGATTTGGTGTATTGTTCATGTGAAAAACTTGGAGTCACTGTATTTCTGTCTGTACTCACCACTCTTGACTTGTTTAGGTAGTTAACTTTGATAATATATGGTTCGGGTCTTAACTAATTTTGGTGTGGTGAAAAGTTCGATCTTGCCAATACTTTAATATTTGGTGCGGGGTGAGGTTTGTTGTTTTGTTGTTTTTTTTTTTTGTATTGAAAGCTTATTTTATAATATGTATATTGTGTAGGTATGTACTTACAAAGTAAGAAATGCTGTTTGAATTGTCTTGTTTTTGTAATTTCTCCGCTTTGCTTTGAAAAAGACAGTTGGTTTTTATATCATGCAAGAATTTCTCTTCACCAACGAAATAATTGCAATATTTGTCACTGCACAAGAAATTATTTAATGATTTATATTTTTTTTGTTTCTTTATTTTGTAAGTATAGTCAAATATCAAGACTTGCTGATATGCATAAAATGTTGCCACCCGCGATCTAATTAATTCAAATTCAGATTTGTATGTTTAAATTGTTTGTAAACGATATTATAATAAATTTTTCTAAGAGCAATCAAAGACACAACAACTCACTAAGCTTCGCCACTCAACGTCCCGTCGTCAACGTATCTGTCGTTAAAAACATTGATATTATTTTGTTAAGAGATATATAATATACAAAAAACTTGCCTGCAAATCAGCGCCTTGTTTGCTTTGTCTTCGAGCTTTCTTCAGGGAAATTGCTTCCTGCATTATGGTATGTTATTGGCAGCATCTAAAATGAAAACACAGACTATAAAATAAATCGATTATTGTTGCACCTCCTTCACTGCAATTTGACTTACTTTTTATTCAATGAAGTGAACTTGTATATACTTTCTTCATTATAAAGAATTTTGGTCTGAAAAATATCAAATTATATTAAATATCAAAACAATTAACAAAAACTTACTCTTCAAATCCGAAATCCATTGTTCTGTTTTGCAAAATTGATTGTCATTTTTGACAGGTCACAAAAATTCCATAAGTTTCTTTTTAGCCCAGTCCCCCATTTTGCTTTTTTTTGCACCACTCACATGTATTCACCGATAGCGAATTTGAGAGAGTTCACCTCGAATTTGAGAGTTCACCTCAAATAAAATTTAAGGGTGTTTCAGGCAAGACGGGTACCGGTCGGTTCTCTTGGTAAGTATATTTCTCTATGATTTCTTCAGTGTCGACTCTAGTGTCGCTGAATTATCGTTAGATCCCGTATACGTATACCTATTATCTTTATTTATATCTGATGCAAGCTTCATCAGGTTCGAATCTGGATTCGCCGATTTATCGCTACATCGCACGTGCACAAAATTTTTATCAATATTTATTTTTGAATTCCTAGTATTTTTATCTACATATATTAAATTTGAATTTCTTTATATTTTTGACGTCATTAATGGATATGCATTCCCAGATTTGAAGTTGATCACTGATCAGGCTTCTCTTGAGAGTTGCATTTCTCCTTGTTACTGTCCATATTCATTTTATTGGACATCCCCCTTGTGATAACTAATGTTCTTTTAACGATTTCATCGGTTTCTGTCGGTATCATTTGTTTTAATATGTCTGTCTGAGTTATAGTTTTTTATGTATGTCGGTTTTTTATCGGAAGTTTCAATTTTCTGGGTGTAAAAATTATTTGTTGTCAGTGGTTCATTTTCTAAATGGAAAACTTCTTCATATTTCCTAAAAATATTAATTAACTCATTTTTTGTGTGATCGTCTTTGCAATTGATTTCTAGTTTTTTCATTATTTTCTTCAAACGATCGTCTTAGTTTATGTTTTTATTTGTATATGTCAGTATGTCATAATTCTTAAGTGGTTCTGTGTCTAAGGTAACGTTATTTAAAATTACTTCATTGTCGTTCGTGTTAAGCAATTTGATATGTGCCATGCCAGATTTTGGAACTATTGTGTTATTTATAAATACACCTGGCGATCTTTCTTTATTTGTAATTAGAGTGTCATGAATTAAATGAAGTTTAAGTGGTTGAATCATTTCTGTTCTTGCAGGTATTTTTATTCTTAGTTCATGTAGGGATTTTGATTGTATTGGCAAAGTTATTGTTTTTTCGTTATCGCTTAATGATAACGTATTTGCATTTTTCTTCTGGGTCATATTCTTCATTCTCTAGCTTACTTGATATTTTGCATATAGATATGTCTGCACCCGTGTCTATTAAAAACGTCATATTTTATTTTTTGTGCTTTGCAACAATAAAATTTGTGTTGCTATCCGATATTCTATATACTCGTAACTTTAATTTTGGCTGTCTGGAATATTCGTGTATTCCAAGCCCTGTTCGTTTCCCTCTTGTCGCTCATTATGTAATAGTCGTATTTGCTGTCTCGTATTTCTGAATTGGTTTTGATTATGACCTTGGTTATTGTTTCTTTGAGCATTTTGGGTTCGGTTATTGTTCCAGTTATTATGTCGATTGAAGTTATTGTTTCAGTTAGGATTTCGAGTTTGGATGTTGCTGTTGTATTGATTTTGATTCATGTTTCTTTGAAATCTGTTACGGTCATTGCCGTCTTGATTAAAGTTTTGTCGATTAATGTTTTGTGGGTTATGTCTATAGTACATTAATGCGTTAGTATTTGTTTTTTTTTTGCTCCCTCATCTTCTTCTTCCTCCACGTTTTCTTTATCAAACATCTCATCCTCGTTGTCATCGTCATTCTCATCTTCGGGCTCAACTTTAATGTCAGGTACCAGATAATACTGCAATGGATTTGGCAGGATCGCCATGAAGTGTATATGTGTTTAGGTGTTTAGAAAGGTCCCTAAGGTATTTTAAGCGTACCACGCTATCAGTATTTAAAGCGTACTACGCTGAATTGAAAAGGCGATTACTCGCCGTCAGGTTGAAAGTAAAAAGATCAATATGAATGTTCTTTAGACTCTGTTTTATTTTCATTGAATTCATTCCTTAAATACTATTGTCTTAACTGTTATACTTATTTTCTATCTTACTTCTTCACATTCAATCTCACATTCAAACGTAATTCTATTTTCCTATTGGCTACAATATTTAAATAAGGATCTTATTACTATTGAGTGACAATCAATGCAATCGAGTGAAATGTTGATGTTATGATATGACTAACATACTCGATTTGCATTTTACATGTTTTGTTACTCATTTATTGAATGGGCAGTGGCAGCGCATATATGGATACACTACATAACGCCATTAATGTATTTTCACTTAAAAAACAAAAACTGGATTTTAAAATGTAACCTCTTAGTTTTTGAGTAAATAAAAAAATATTAAATGTATGTACTTTTTCCAAGAAATACACTTCTTTTTGGTTTTCCCAAATTTGATCTGCTCAGGTCAATATTTTTTTTTTTTTTTTTTTATAATTAGCGAACACTAAAACGGTTTTTTTATACCTTTAATATGCCAAAGACACAGTGTGAGCATTAGGAAAAGAGGGAAGGGTTGGATAGGAGGTGTCGGTGTACATTGATTTTGAACTCCTGAACATTGCAATGATAGGGAAAGATAGAGCGTGGCAATGCGTTCCACATTCGCGTAGTACGGCTAAAAAATGAATCCCTGTACTTCATAGTACGGCCGAAGTTGGGCTCAAGGGTAAACTGATGGGCATTCCTAGAGGCGTGGGTATTACGGTTAAATTGTTTAAGGGGAGGAATGCAACTGGCTATTTCACTAGAGCATAGTCCGTTAAAATAACGGTAAAAAAGGGTGAGATAGTAAACCTTGCGTCGATGTTCGAGTGACGTAATCGAGTTTATGATGTTAATGTCACCAATCATTTTAAAAGCTCTTCTTTGTATACTGTCCAAGAGGCTTAAATAAGTTACTGGAGCACCAGCCCAGAGATGAGATTTATATTCAAGTTTCGGACGTATATAGGTTCTGTAGATTGTAGCCAGATCAGACGGAGAGAAAAATTTCTTGCAACGTCTCAAAAAACCTAGACATCTTGCAGCATTTTTGGCGACATCGCGTATGTGATCGCTCCACAAAAGGTGGTTGCTGATGCACATTCCGAAGATGTCGAGATTTTCCGTTTCGTTCATGCAAGTGCCACTCATAGATAGTGGCCAAAGAGGGTTTATCTCGCTTTAACGATGGGAGACAGCATTGCGTTTTCGAAGCATTAAATTCCACACGATTTTTTATTCCCCATTGTACAATGCTGTGTAGGTCAGAATTTAATGAGCTAATCATATTTTGTCGTTGCAGTTCCACATCCGAAGAGGAGGGTTGTGAGTCTGGAAACGAATATGAAAAGCTAAGAGTGCTATCGTCAGCGAAACAATGTATTGGATTAGAAGTAACAGACAGGAGATCATTTATTAAATTGAGGAAGAAGGTCGGAGACAAAACGGAGCCCTGGGGCACATTTATTTTATGGGTTTCAGACTTGAATCTGTCCAAAACAACTTGTATTGAACGGTTCGAAAGAAAATTTCTAATCCAACGAAGAAGAGATTCGTCGATACCGAAAGCACGCATTTTCGATAAGAGAGCAAGATGCCAGACTTTATCAAATGCCTTTGAAATATCAAGTGCAATAATCTTACTTTCTCCAAAACGATGTAAAGATTTGTTCCACTGTTCGGTGAGATGAACCATGAGATCACCAGTGCACCTATTGCTACGAAAGCCGTATTGCCGGTCATTAAGAAGCTTCCGTTCCTCAAGATATTTCTTGAGCTGATAATTAATCAGCGTTTCCATGACCTTGGAAAGAAGGGACGTAAGTGCAATCGGTCGGTAATTAGAGGGTGAGGAAGATTCGCCTTTTTTGGGAATAGGCTGGACAAATGCGGTTTTCCATCCACTCGGAACGAGACCTGAGGAGTAGGACAGATGAAAAAGCTTACGCAGTGGTTTTGCCAGCGTTGAAGAACACCTCTTCAGAACAATAGCGGGGATACCATCCGGACCAGCGGATTTATGTTTGTTAAGATCTTTTAGGACTCTCGCCACAGTACGAGTGCGAAAAAAGATTGGTCCCATAGAATCACTAACGCGCTCGATGACAGGCGGAGTCATAACACTCATTGGCAGCGTTGAATTGGCGGCGAACTGCCTAGCGAAGAGATTAGCTTTCTCTAAAGAGCTAACAAGTGGAGTATCATTGACAACGAGCGTAGGAACTGACGAAGAGGAAGAATTCCTCATATTTTTTACAAATGACCAAAAAATTAAGTAAGTAAGTAAGACCAAAAAATTTTACTGCCTTTGGGACATTGCAGTATTTTTTGGCGTAATTTTTGGTCATGTAAAAATTTGGTCCGTCGAATATGGACGTTGCAGGCCTTCCTGGTTTGCTTGAACTTATTCCGGTTTTCCTCAGTTGGATTGGCTTTAAAACAACGGAAACTTACCTGCTTGACCCTAATAACCTCTTTACAGCTTGCATCGAAATATGCGTTTTCCTTAAAAGTTCTCATTCCCAGGAGAATCAAACTTGTGATCATATCAGCGCTGGCGTCAACGTCACTATCGAGGAAGCATAGTGACCAGTTAAAGATCCTAAAATAATTATTGAGACCGTCCCAGTTGGCTTTCTCGTATTGCCAAACGGTTCTCTTAGGAGCTCTTTCTTTAACTGGAGAGTTTTGACACGAGAAATTTGCTGATATGACACAATGGTCAGATGAGCCTAGAGGAGATAGAACACTAATAGTGTACTTACTAGGGTCAGAGGTAAGAAACAAGTCAAGAGTGTTTTCTGCTCGACCTACCACGTTCCCGAAATGACCGTTCCCGAAATGACGATTTCAAATAAGCGCGCGCTTTAATTATACGGCGGTCATCTTAAATGCGATCTGACTTTGTCAATAGGAAAATATTTGAGGTAACTTTGAAATTTCGTGTCGTAGAAAAGAATTTCATCAATAAATTAAATGTAATAAATGCGTTCACGGATTGACGGACTATTGATGTACGCTCTACGAATAATGAATAAAAAGGTACTTACCATTTAGATAACATTTATTTGACGATAAATACTCTGGCAGCCGGCTTTGCTATTGTTCTCTACCTCGACTGACGCTTCACACCGAATGGCTGCGTTCACTTCAAATTATTTTTCATCGATTATCGATATGTTCACTGAAATGACTTGTGCGATATCGGACAAACTATTTTTGCATTTTTTATAGTTAAAAATAAATAATCTCTTTGTATCCTTTCTAAAACTAGATTTTGTATAAAAAATACGGTGTATTTAAAGATGACCGGGGTTGAATACTTTAAATTTTTCAATTATATTTTGGACTTGTTGTTGAAGATTGTAGATAAGGACGCGTTCCCGAAATGATTTTCTATGCGTGTATATTGATTTCATTTAAAATTTAGTTTATTAATAAATTATATTGTTTGATAGACACACAAAACAGGTTAGTTTTAGTATTTTACTAATTTTTTTTTCTTAATTAAGTCAAGATTTAAGACATTAAATTGCTAGCGAAGCCAATTCTGCACCTTGGTGATTTTGAGCCATGTATTCCTTTGTGATTTCATGTGGTCAACAGCATTAGTCAGAAATTCGTTCTTTTAATTTTGCCTCAGAGTGCGAAGTTTAAATTCCGTTGAGTCTGATAACACTGGTCGACAAAATTATACTTTTTTTTGTTACCCAAATAAAAAATACTTTTTGAGAGGATTAAGATAGCCTGACTTCTAATCTCACCTTCAAATTTTTCTACTACATCAGGTTTTTAAAATATACCTCTTTAAAAATTCTAAAGACAACCAAAATCGGTAAAACATGACGTATCTCTTAACTTTAAATTGCAAGATGATTTTTCATTCATGATATTTCACTTAGTTTTCGTAATTTCTTATTAGTTATGAAAGACTCATTAGTCTTCATTTGACTCTACCTGAAGTTTTGAAAAAACCTTGCTTGTAATTCTTTTATGTTTTTAGTAGTTCGTTTAATTTTTGATGCTGATTATGAATCTGAAGTCCAATTTAAGCTAGGTACATGTGGTCAAACTAAGAAATACTAGTTTTCAACATTATTTTCGTATTTTTTCAATATATTACACGAACTTGATATTATAATTTAAGACTACGAATTCGTAATAGGAAATAGTAAACATTTGCAAGTGGAATATTGAAGAAAGATATAGTAGATTTAGATAATCATCACACATTTTTTTGAAAAGAAAACTACTTTATGAATTTAGATAGCCTCTAAAAGCCTTTCGAATTAAAAATAAAATATCTCAAAAACCTTAATTGATGGAGTAATTTTCGAGTCGGGTTTGAATTGAAAATGTTGACGGAATCGACAGCAATATACAATATACATATCATGAATTGGGAGGCATTTTATTAAAATTCAAGAAACCTTCAATTAAAAAGAGACACAATTAGGATGGTTCTTATTTTATTATTTATACAAATATCCTTACCAGCTACATCGCAGAATTCTGCAAAACATGTACAAGAAAGATATTCATCTGCAATTGATGTACGCTCTACGAATAATGAATAAAAAGGTACTTACCATTTTGATAACATTTATTTGACGATAAATACTCTGGCAGCCGGCTTTGCTATTGTTCTCTACCTCGACTGACGCTTCACACCGAATGGCTGCGTTCACTTAAAATTATTTTTCATCGATTATCGATATGTTCACTGAAATGACTTGTGCGATATCGGACAAACTATTTTTGCATTTTTTATAGTTAAAAATAAATAATCTCTTTGTATCCTTTCTAAAACTAGATTTTGTATAAAAAATACGGTGTATTTAAAGATGACCGGGGTTGAATACCTTAAATTTTTCAATTATATTTTGGACTTGTTGTTGAAGATTGTAGATAAGGACGCGTTCCCGAAATGATTTTCTATGCGTGTATATTGATTTCATTTAAAATTTAGTTTATTAATAAATTATATTGTTTGATAGACACACAAAACAGGTTAGTTTTAGTATTTTACTAATTTTTTTTTCTTAATTAAGTCAAGATTTAAGACATTAAATTGCTAGCGAAGCCAATTCTGCACCTTGGTGATTTTGAGCCATGTATTTCTTTGTGATTTCATGTGGTCAACAGCATTAGTCAGAAATTCGTTCTTTTAATTTTGCCTCAGAGTGCGAAGTTTAAATTCCGTTGAGTCTGATAACACTGGTCGACAAAATTATACTTTTTTTTGTTACCCAAACAAAAAATACTTTTTGAGAGGATTAAGATAGCCTGACTTCTAATCTCACCTTCAAATTTTTCTACTACATCAGGTTTTTAAAATATACCTCTTTAAAAATTCTAAAGACAACCAAAATCGGTAAAACATGACGTATCTCTTAACTTTAAATTGCAAGATGATTTTTCATTCATGATATTTCACTTAGTTTTCGTAATTTCTTATTAGTTATGAAAGACTCATTAGTCTTCATTTGACTCTACCTGAAGTTTTGAAAAAACCTTGCTTGTAATTCTTTTATGTTTTTAGTAGTTCGTTTAATTTTTGATGCTGATTACGAATCTGAAGTCCAATTTAAGCTAGGTACATGTGGTCAAACTAAGAAATACTAGTTTTCAACATTATTTTCGTATTTTTTCAATATATTACACGAACTTGATATTATAATTTAAGACTACGAATTCGTAATAGGAAATAGTAAACATTTGCAAGTGGAATATTGAAGAAAGATATAGTAGATTTAGATAATCATCACACATTTTTTTGAAAAGAAAACTACTTTATGAATTTAGATAGCCTCTAAAAGCCTTTCGAATTAAAAATAAAATATCTCAAAAACCTTAATTGATGGAGTAATTTTCGAGTCGGGTTTGAATTGAAAATGTTGACGGAATCGACAGCAATATACAATATACATATCATGAATTGGGAGGCATTTTATTAAAATTCAAGAAACCTTCAATTAAAAAGAGACACAATTAGGATGGTTCTTATTTTATTATTTATACAAATATCCTTACCAGCTACATCGCAGAATTCTGCAAAACATGTACAAGAAAGATATTCATCTGCAATTTTCTGCAAAATTGTAACGCTTGCGAATATATTGAAACAGAACGATTGGCCAATTCTCGGTGGATTGCAGATGTAGATTAAATCATGAGGAATGGCTTGTACACATTACAATCCTTGGCCTGTCGGTCGATGGCTGAAAGAAGTGCTTTGCATTGCACATGGTGACACATGATGTGCTTCAATTTATTCAGCTTGTATTTGATCCAATTGGCTTGGCTATGAATGGCTAGGGAAAGTGTTAACAAATAAAGAGATTCCTCACTTCATAGCATTACTCTGGACATGTATATCCCTCTCGACAAATAAAGCATGTCAGACCGGTTTCAACGCGAAGCTTTTCAGTCTTCTGCAGTATCGATCCTTTCGTTGTAATCGGCTCTTCTCATTCCTACAATCTAGTCGGGTTAAAAATGAGGATCATTTTTAATGGTTTGCGATTTACGTACAATTGCAAACTGAACATACGACATGACTCCTTAAACTTGTTTCTGCCCAAGCAGATTCAAAATTAGTATAGAGTTAGGGGGAAAATAAAGGAGTGTAAAAATAAAGAAATTTAAAGACTTTTCAAAAGCTTTCGTAAGATAAAGTGAAATTGGAAAATCATATTTAAATGAAAAATAAGATTAACAATATTAATAATTGATAACTGTAAATGAATTGTTTTGATTCAATAACTATAATAATTAAAAGATAAAACTACGATAGCCTAAGCATCTACATCCGACCATATCGGATCGCTTTCTGATTCGCCATCTGGATTAGCAGCAGCTGTTGATGAAAACTCAACTGCTTTAATTGATGGTTCATCATAATCAATTGGCCATTCTTCATCCTGCGAAGTTGTTGCTAATGAACACTCATCTTGTTTTGTTGTTGTTTCAGATGCCTGGCCAAGGGCATTTACGCCTTCTAAAGCTCGGTGGTTTGTGGGTTCCATGCTTAAAAAAAAATTAAACAAACTTTTGTACCTTAAAAAGTTTCACTTTTTCTTTGTTATGTATATAAACCTAAGAGCAATGGTGTAGTACTCTAGAGCACCATCCAAGTCTTTTTCGCTACTTAAAATATCTTCTAGCATTGTGAAAAGCTTGCAACTGGGATAACTGGCGGCTTGTTTTTCAATAGTTTAATGGCCTCCTGTGTTTCTCCCTCAGATTGGAGAATCTCTGCCATCGCTGATACGGCCGGAAAGTAGAACTGGTCAATTTCTAAAGCCCGATTAATGAAAGTCTTTGCCTGGCGTTTTGTAACAGTATTCGAAGAGTACAAAAAAGTACTGGCAAGTAGCTGTTTATATTTCATCGAAATTCATAATAAGTTGAGGTAAAATGCAAATGAAAAATAACAACAAATTCTTACCACATAGCTCCTGGGGCAGTTCCTGAAATAGCGTGCAGCCAATGCACATATTGTCTGTGCATCTTTTAAGCGCTTAAGTCCCATGTAACAACCCGCAAGACCTTTGTATATCTCAAAACGATAGTTAGCCAAACTCTGAACTGCCCTGTAATAATGAATTGCTTCCTTATATCGTTTCAATTGAAGAAATATCTTCCCACGCAAAAGATACGCTTCAACGTTTGTTGAATCAACTCTTCGTATTTTCCATTTGCCGGTAGACTCTCAGCCATGACAAACCAATTTTCCGAACTAAATTCATTGATGTTCGATTGCTGGCTAGCCAGCTTTTCCAATTCTGCTAGATTATTATTCCTCTCATAGACCACGGCTAATGGCATGATATGTTCTGTGCTATATGGACTTATCATTTGTGCTGTTTCTAGATACTGCTGCGCCTGAGCATGGTGCCCATTGTAGTAGACAGCTTTTCCAATTAACGTTAGAATATAATCGTTTTGATGAAGTTTTGTGTTGTCGTTAATAGATTGGAATGTTTTTGACGCATCCAGATGTTTATGAACGTATATTTGAGCATGGCCTTTTATCCACGAACTTAACCACTCAACATTCTTTGGAGCCGAACTCACTATAAAATTATAAAAGAAGCTGTAAACACACAAAATATTTAAAATCATTGCTTGCTTAGCATTCACTACCAACGAATTGACTTCAATTCCATCGACGCCGACTTCCAAGAGTGAACTTATAGCCTACATGGCCATTGGACAATCACGCAGTACATCTTTGTAAGAGGCAATAGCCTCCAATGGATTTCTTGACTGTCGATGTTGTAGCTTTGCTAGAAGCATGTTTATCTTTGAAATTCTAGACTTACTCGGAATCGATTGCAATGTCGAAATAGCCACCTCGAAATAGTACCTCTTCGCTCCAGAATAAATACGTCAGCGTTGCTGGCTTCCTTCTCGGGAGATTCCACTTTTCCTGTTGCAACATTCTCCTTGGTTTCTTCTTTATCTGAGGATTAAATAAGGTGCAAATTCATTATATATTTTTATTTCAATAAATTAATATTTTGTATTTAAATTGTTTTACCTTCATTTGCATTACTGGGAATTAATTTTGTTTTGTTTATATTTTCGTGGAATTGTCAAAATACTCACCTCGCTGTTAATAAGAAAAAAAAAAAAAATAAGATAAATATGTAATGAAATTGTAAAAAAATAGCTAATTTGCTAAATAAACTACATCTAATCTGTCAATACTGGGAACCAACTCAAATTGGACCATGTTCGCATTGCAATTCTAGGGTGCGCCTATACTTTCTTCATGATTTGTTCTGTTTTTATCAAAAATTTTCATCAAAATCATAGAATTTGTATGCCAAAAGCAGAAAAATATTATTTTTAGCACAGTTTACACTGAAAAGGAACCTTAAAATTAATTTTTCTTAAATTATTACATTAATTTTTCAATTTTTGAATTCAACGGATCTCTTTTTTGCACGGCTCAGTTCACCTCATAGTTTTTTCCCCCGCGGTTGAGCAATATGGGCACAAAATTCCATTACAACTACATTCATAATGGCTTTTTCCCATAAGAAATGCACGGGAAAACTAACGCATGCTTATCCTTATGGACAAAATCCTCTCAATTTAGCTTGTAGGCCGAAAGAGAGCAAACCCATTAAGTCGGGACTCTAGATAATATATTTCCTCTATTTTGTTGTCGATGAAAAGATGTGAATGTTCGCGTTCTTTTTGTTATCTGAAATATTATTTAAAAAGATTGTAAGCAACCAGAATCTGATATATAACATTATTTGTCAACACAAAGGTAAAAACACCGTACTGAAGGAAAAGGAAAAAAGATCTAAGACAAAACATTTAAGTATAATGAATAGATTATCTACTAAAAATTCCATTATTCTTCGAATCTTCAGTTTCATAGGTAGTATGTTTCAAATTATACTAATATGCATTTTAAAAACTTTGTACCCATTTTGGTGTTACAAAAACAAAAATCGATAAGTGAGCTTTGAATACATATGTCATTTTGGCTCAAATTATATAGCTGAGTACACCGAAAATTTTGGGTAAGCTTTAGATTTGCATTGACATAAGATGGATTGTTTTTATCTATGTCCGGTATTATACAGATCATGTATTTAATGCGCATTAATCGGCTATTTTGTTTTGAAGTGTCATTCGGTTATACGCGCATTATTACACGAAGACTTTTCGGATGTTTAAGTCTGTGCATTATTTTGACAGATATCTTTTATTTCTTCTTTCGTTCCTTGCTCGGTGTACCCATCGAAGTGAATTGAAGTGGATGATAGGTATACGGTATACCTATTGTCCACTTGAATTCGCTTTCATTTCATATATTGAGGTATTAGCTCTACTAAACACAAACACGAAGTGAAGCAAATACTAACAAAATACGAAGAAAAGGAAAGACAAACGTCAAAAACATGCAAGGAATAGCTTGTACGTGTATGCCGAGACAGATCTATTTTCATTTCATTTTTTATTTATTCCTTTCTCTTTCGCACTTCATTGATGCAAGGAAAAACATGCGCTGTGTAATACCGGACTATGCGATTACAACAACAGAAAGCTATTCGGATAGTTTTGGTTTCATACCCGAACGCGATCAATTCCAATAACAGTTGTGTGTGATTCTACTAATCCATAGAATAAATTTCTCAGTTTAGCACGGGAATGTAAGTCGACTTCTAAATCAGCTGTTTAGTTAGTTCGCAAACCGAAACAAAATGGCTACCGTAGATTTTCTTTCATATAGTGACTAGATATTCTTGATTCAAATCAGCACTTATTGTATTTTCGATTCAATTCAACTTGCTTCCGAGTCTCAACTATTATTTTACCGAAAAGAACATACAAATATAGAGATCAGATTTTGTTGTTTAAAAAAAAAAAACAATTTTTGAAATATATCAAAAATAAAATTTTTTTCGTTAAATCTGTGAACTATTTTGTATTTAAAACCTTTGGTTTTGGCTTTAAATCATTTTTATTTGAAAATTGTTTTATACTGATTGATAAGAACATAAAAATCAATAGTGGTCACAAATTTAATTAAAATCTAGCAGTCGACTGAATAGTAATATGAGTAATGCTATTAATCAAAATGGCACAGGTCTAGAGCAGCAGGTATTCTTTTTTTTTTTCATTAAAAAAATTTTAACTATGGTGTTGTATTAAAAATAATGATAACTTGATACAAAAATTTAGTAAATCGGGTTTATTCAGCAAATTAACCAATACATTTTGTACTTATTATTTCAATTATAAATATATGTACATATATACAAAAATTAGGTTGCTGGTCTGGACTTGAATGGAGGCAACCTTAATAAGAGCAGTCCTTCAAGCAAGAATTCTAATTCAACTTTTGCGGCCCGTTACGTTCCGCCACACTTACGTGGTAGTGTTAATAGCGAATCTTTTGATTCTCTGGAAAATAAATCAGAAAAAGAATCAAGGAGTGAAAGAGAATATGGATGTGATGTCCGAAGGTGTATAGTTATTATTGCTCCTAGCATTTAAAAAAGTAAAATATCTAATTTCGTAACACTTTTCTAGAGGAAATAATAGATCCAATCATTACGAACGTTCTGACAGAATCAATAATGACCATAGCAGTTACTCTAAACGGAAAGGTTTTGAAAATTCAACTGGTGAGTAGTTAAGATTGATTTTTGTAGAAATCCACAATATTTTGTATAGGTATAAAGTTTTTTATTGCATCCTAAAAATTTTTAAGTATAAATAAGATCTTCCAATTGTTATTAACTTTTTGTTACTAAGAAAATTTGTACTGAAATAAGTATATATATGTGTCTAAAGTATCACAATAGGTTTTTACTCCCGTAATATTGCATATTTGAGCACGTGTTTTTATATGATAAAATACATTTTTTTTAATAAAAGTATATTAAATCTGGGTACTTAAAATTTTCACGGGCTTAATTTTTTTTAGAAGATAATTTTTAGTTCGTGCATTAATTCTCGCATTTGTAGGCCATATTTTCTTAGCTGAAGTCTTTTTACAGTAAATTATTTTGAGTTTGTGATATGCACCTCTAAGATATCAAATAATAGAATACATATACCCAAATTTGGTGGTGTAGGTGCAGTAGGTTATTATTTATGTACATAATTCAGACTAATAGGCATACTGCGAATCAAATGTCCTACCGGAACTTCACTCATTTCTTCTTAAAAACAAAATATTAGAATACTGATTTAGTAATGTTACTGAAGATTCTCGGCCAGTCTCATGTTTTGGAACGTAGGATAGGCTGCACTTATATTAAAAGAAAAACTTCCTTAGACGCAGTTTATAGCCATCAGTAAATAAATCTAAAATTGTTGAAATTTTTGTACAATAATAAGTAAGAAGAATTAATTATGTTCATATTTATGAGTTATATATAAAAAAATGGTTACATATTGGTTTAAAGAGATAGAGGGTGTGATTCATCTCTTAATTTTCTTCGTAGTATTAATTGTTCTTTTTTTAGTTTTCATTTTCAATTTGTTACAAATTAAAAATACGCCAAAACATTTTTACTTCAATTTGCTTAGTTAACATTTGGAAATTAATGGCAGACGATACCTATTTAGCTATTGTACAAACTCTATCGTTTTAACGATATCACTTTGACGATTTTCGTCTCACGTGAAGTGCGACTATCGTCTGACGATTATGGTTTTACGGAACGACCCCCCAGGAAAAAGGAGGCCCAAAGCATCAATTCAATATTTACTGATAGATTTTACTAATAACTATAACCAGCCCCGTAAAGATAGGTATTTTCCCTTTGAATATTATACACTGTGTCAGTCAAAACTAAAGCAACTTGATTTGTAGCCTGGGAAAGATATAATCAAAGGTCCAAATAATTCATGAAATTTTATGATTGGAATCGCCGCAGAAAGTCATCCTAAGCAAAACGTCAAAAAAACCCTTAAATCCCCCTATTGGCTCTTTGTAAAATATCTTAAAAGGGGAGGTGTAAATACAAAAACTTGAAGTGTTTATGTTATGCTTATGAGTGTGGGTGAGTGTGAGAGTGGATAGAGTTTTTTACGACGAGGATAATATTCAGGCGACAAAATGAATGTTTAGCCTGTCTACTATGTAGCAAAAATGATTAGTTTAAAACAGTCGACCATCAGAAAAAGAAGACAAGTTACGTTGTATGTTAACAGCTTAGCTTTATTCGATATAATTCGATTTGTTCTTATTTGCTGCGACCTTTTATACGTTAAAAGGCGGCAGCAATTTTTTTTTTTACAAAATGTGTTCTTAGTAAGCTTCTAACTTTCGTTACCATTTTTATTTTTAGTTCAATTGTCAAAAATGTGCTTCTTAAATTAAATAATTTTTTATAAATTATGTGTTTTGAAAAATAAAGAATTATTATTAAATTTAAATGAACAAAATATATGTGTATTCATGTATTTAAGATAAATATGAAGCTTTTGTTAGGATGGCTATTAGAAACAGAAATATTCACTTTGGCACCAACCAAACATATGATCATGATTTTAGGGTAGGGTAAAAACTCTTCAATAAATATAACGGTATACAATTTTAAAAATGTAACGGACATCGGCACTGCAAAAATTTGTACTCAGTGTTGGAAATTTAGTTTTCGAAGTCTACAAGTATAAAGAGGAAACAAAAATGCAGCGATATTCGCCTTTATAAATAAAAAGATAAATTATTAACTAAAGAAACAAAAAAATATCAGTTTACATATGTTTTATAAAAAAAAAATGTTAAACATGCCACTCCATTAGGTCATTATTCTTATCTCGAGACTATTGCTTTGTTTTTTCTATTTCTGTGTTTCGATATCCAAATTTATTGGACTATCCAAATTTGAGTTTTATATCACAGTCCTCGTAGTAAAGCAAGATATTTTGTATTTTTTCTACATATCTGTAGGTGCTAATCCAATTGAAGAGCCAAGGTATGGGATCAACTCCATAATAAGAAAAACAGCTCCAGATCATAAGACTACATTTTTTTAAATTCATTTTTATTAATTCATTAAAAATGTCTACTAATACGGACACTATAAGTTTAACTATAAAGCTTGTTTATGTATTTTTATTTACTACATGATAAACCTATGCACATTAAGATATATTGTCTTATAATTTAGGTAAAGTCTACAATCAAATAGTTAATGAAAACTAGGATTCGACAACTTTGTGCAAATGTACATTGTGAAATGTAAAGCTTTATTCTTGTCTGTAGTTCCAAAACATCGTCTTTTTCGCTTTTAGTCCGCCATATGACACACCTCGGTTTTTGATCCATCTATTTAAAAGTTAATTGTTTCATCTGTCAAGAATGACTTAGTCTCCCAGGTAGACCTAGAAGCGATGGACACTTGGAAGTTTTTGTTTAATTGTTGATGAGGGGTTATGTATTCGACGTTACTAGGTAAAGATCTGTATGAGCTCAGAATAATAGCGTGGCCAATATTATTATTGATCCACTGGAGGAAGGTTGAAGTCGAATAGCTGTGTTAACTGCCGATTGTTTGCTGGAAATATCTAGCGATATAAGATGGAACAGATTATCAAGTGCAGCGGGAAAGGTAGAACGGACTGCTCCACTCATCCATAAGCAGGTTATTCGTTGACTTTACTCAGTTTGTCACGATATGTTGCTGTGTCCAGCAACTATAATGCTACTCCATATGTAAGTATCGGTCTAATGACCGAAATGTATAGCCAGTGTGTAATATGGGACACATTATCAAGTGCAGCGGCTACCGTTTACATATGGAGTGTCTTTTTGGGTGATTTTATATTTCCTAGTAAGAGAACAAGTTTGGTTTTGTGAGTATTGACTCCAAGTCCACATCGATCTGCCCAGGTAATGAGGTTTTTTAAAGCAGTTTGTAGGAGTGCTTTCAGTGAGTTAAGGTGCTTTCCAAATACCGCTTTGGTAACGTCGTCTGTATAGGCAATCACTCTGAATCCCTCCTTTTTTAATATTGTTAGTAGTTCATTCACTGCTACGTTCCAGAGAAGAGTAGAAAGGACACAGCCTAGCAGCGTTCCTCTACTGACAGTCATCGAGCAGTAAAATCATCCAGTTTTGAGTTGATAAACATGCCTATCAGCATATGATTTATCTACTTTCAGAGATGTCAACCCAGACGTGATTGCGGATGTGTCGACATTGTTGAACGCTATATCTATATCTAGGAAAGCAACTAAAGTGAATGGAAAGTGGGGGGAATGTCCGATAGTGCGAACTAGTATCTCCATACACTTACACATACAGTTTCTACAAAATTTTATTTAATGTATGCATGTTGAGCATCGGATGACAAAGATTTGTTAATTTTTGCTCCAAGTAGATATCAATCAGATCTTCAAATGTTTTAAGATTGAATGATGATAGGCTTATAGGTCTTAAATCTTTCCATGACAACGGGATGTAAGCCAGATTTATACAACCATTCAAGATGTTGGTAAGATTTGGGTATTAGAATATTAAAATATTTCTGAAGTTCCACTGGAATTATTCCACCTGGACCAAAGCTGTTGATTGCCCATTTTAATTTTCCTTTGAAGTAATACCTTGTGAAGGAGTTAAGTTACTGGCGAAACTGTTCATTTCAGTGTCGTCAACAGAAGAAAACTACCTAGAAAATGTAGCTCCAAGAGCAGGTTGTACAGGAACCATCATGCTTTTTTTAGCAACTGGGTCTTGATGCCTCGGAGCTGCCGTGGATTGTCCAGGATTTTTCCTGGAATTGGGCAAAGATGGTCATGGCTGAGATAAGCCGACGCGTCGCGACGCCAGCCAGAAGGTTTCTTTGGCTGCTTTCAGACTTGCGGCGGTAATATCTCAATCACTGAAATGAGAGTCGCTGTTGGATAGTCGAAAAAGCAGTAAGTCCGAATCCTTGATGTGTATAAGGTTAATCTGAGGAAATTGTATCATCGTTGCTTCAGCTCTCCCCATCAGCCTCCAACACGCTGTTGTTTTAGTCTTCCAATTCTGAGGATGTGCCCCAAAGAACGTCTTCACTCAGAAGATCTCCTGTATGTCTTCGGTCTCCATGTCGGATAGACTGCAGACATGAGTCTTTACTGCCGCCGAGGATAACCTGGATGTATCATCCTCTTCCAGTGATGGGAAGGTGATAGGCCCGAATGCGACAGGTTCGACTTCGTTAGGGAGAGGAGGTGCACCCTGCATCTCTTTTGTAGACCTTGAGGTTAATGTTTCAATGGTGAGTTTAGATGACCAAAAAGAACTTAACTACTCATTTGCCTTCTAAGTACAGAAAAACGCGAATTTCAAGAGTTATTTTCCGTTTGATTTCAGCACTGGTGCCGTTGCCTAAATTTATAGCGGTGTCTAGGTACACAAAGTCCTTAACTACCTCAAAGTTATAACTGTCCATTATGATGTTTTTTCCAAGACGTTGTCGTTCAATATTTTTTTTTTATGACAATATATATGTACTTGGTCTGGGTTGGTGATAATTTCCCCAAAGATATAATCCCAAAGGAAAATCCCCAAATCCATAATCCCCAAAACGAAATCCCCAGCAGCAAAATTCCCAAAGAGAGAATACCCAGGGCGAAAATCCCCAAGTGAATATCCCCAAAAAAATTATTTTCAAGTAGTGAATCATACGAATTCACTACTTGAAAATAATTTGTTTGGATATATTTTATTTCATTTATTGCATAAAATGCAATCCAAAGATTAAATACACCAATGCTTATAATATTAGTAAAGTTTATTGAAATAATTGTTTTTTTTTTTTTAAATTGGAAATGAAACATATAGTCATAATTCATAATTAACGTACTACAATAATGCGAACAAAATAAGGTTTCTCGTATTGTTTTACGTATCAAGAAAAACAAAAATGAAAAAAAGGATATGTTAATTTATAATGTTTTATGTACACAAACGAAAGTACTTCTATCAATTCAATTCAATTCAAAAATAGATTTATTTACATAAAATAATTGTACATTTTAACATTTTA
Source organism: Eupeodes luniger (assembly GCA_951509635.1). Taxonomy (NCBI): domain Eukaryota; kingdom Metazoa; phylum Arthropoda; class Insecta; order Diptera; family Syrphidae; genus Eupeodes; species Eupeodes luniger. The sequence goes on along the minus strand of OX608073.1, from coordinate 191,417,646 downwards.
ATCCTATCTATCATAAGGACATGGCTAAAAGCCGTCTGCCAAGAACTATCAATTTTTGAGTACATTTACATCATGAGTTTTATTCTAATTACTTCTTTTTTCTTTTAAATTTAATATTAATACTATTTAAGAGTGTTAGCATAAGTTTCAATTTGTTAATATAGATTAAGTTTTTTTTTGTTTTTTAATGTTTAAGTCGATTCACCTGAGTTCAAAAGTCTTCATCAATTATCATTTTTCGGTAACTTAGTGAAGTCTTACAAAATTTGTCGATAGCTTCCCAGTCGGGACCGTTTAAAGCATTTTTCACTTCTTCGGATGTCAAGCTTGGTTTCCCAAAGCAGCTCCTTCTGATGTCCTTAAATGCTGGGCATACTCCTATGAAATGAACGGAATCCTCACGCTGTTTCATGTTGCATATTGAACAAAAGAGTGGTAGATCACTTCTATGGGGTATGAAATTTAACGGAAGCACCTCTCCTCTGGCTCTAAAGATATATGAAATTTTGTGGGTGCTATGACAGTCCTTGAAATAGTTATGAGAGCCCAAATTAAGTTCCAAGGTCCTGTAAATTTCTCTGTGAGTGGAGGCATCTGCGTCTTCTCTCCATTTTATTCGCATTTTGTCATCTATGTGCTCAATAAATATGTAAAGGGTTTCCTTCCATTGGGTTCTTGAGTCCCAGTTGAGTTGAAGAGGATAGTTGTAGCTCTCTGCTAGGTCCAGAATATCCTTATACCATAAGGTGTTATTGGTGACTGCAAAGTTTATAAGTTTCCGTGGTAGTCTATCTGCATCCATATTAATTGCTTTAAGTATATAGTTGATATTGAGTTTTAGGGTTTGAATAAATAAAGCGGACATTCCTGTTTCAATCATCAACATATAATTCGGTGAAAATCCGGGTAGTTGAACTGTTCTACGAAGGTAATATCTTAACAGTTTTTCAACCGTATCAAAGTATAAGTGGCCCCATGCCTGGGCACCATAAAACAAAATGGATTTCGATACTGCTTCAAAAACTTGGTATTTTGCACTGTGCGCGATAATACTTTGGAAACAATTTCTCCATGTTGAATTAATTGCACACTTAGCTTGGGATAGTTTTTCAGTTAAATGAGTTTCCATATTCAGATTTGAGGTGAAAATCATTCAATCAAATACCCATTTCTCTGCTCTGGACATTCTACCTCCACCACTTTTAAATATCATAATTTTTGATTTGCTAAGGTTAAGCTCAAGGTCCCAAAGATTACAGTATTCCTCAACTCGATTAATCATCATTTGCAAAGATTCGGGTGATTTAGCCAAAATGACAATGTCGTCAACGTACAAAAGAGCCTTGATATGCATTCCTGCGAAAGTGATTCCACCTGAGAGGTGATCAATGATGACTTCGATGTAAAGGGCGAAAATTGATGGACTTGTGTTGTGTACTTCTAACCTATATAGTGTTTTATATAAATTATATTTATAGCTTAACAAAGAGATATGTTATAAGCTATTCCTTTAAAAAAATTGATTTTTGATACATATTTTCTTTGTTCTACTAATCTTTTTATTTTATTGTATCTAATCTCCATATATTTCCTCGAGTTTTTTTTAGCTCTCCCGCGTTTATTTTCTGTATTGAGGTTTTTATGTCTATCATTTCCTTCCCTAGTTCTGTTAAAAGTTGATATAGACCTGGGGTGGAATCGCGTAAGGCGATAGTTGATTGTCACTGTTTTGATAGTCAATTTTGATCATCACCTTTTCTTTGTTCTGTGTAAAGTGATCGCTAAAACTTTATTATTTGCTGGCAGCACTTACACAAGTTTGGGAAACTTGGTACAAATTGCAACAGGCATAAATGTCATTTCGATCAGCTGTTGTGTTAATTTCATGAATTTTCAATTTGCAAAGTTTTTTTTCACTGAAAATGTAAGTATACCTATAACTATACTTAATAATAGTTACAAATTAATAAAAATGTTTGTTATATTTTGCATAAATATATTCTTTTTTTGAATCCAAGGGCTCAAATTAAATGAAAAGTGGAAATAGAACGGACTGCATTTTCTTTTCTTTATAACTGGAGCTTTTATTTCAGCTACAGTACTTTGGCCCATCGGTGCAGCTCAATCAGCCCCAACTTGTCGTTGATAACCACCACCTCCATGAAGATTTAAAGTTGCAGCCTGTTGAAGGATAGGTGGAATATGTGTTGATCTTATTACTGATGATAAATCGAGCAACCGCAAAACATACACAAACGTTTCTTTGTTCAATCGAACATTTTTAAAGAATTTGAAATAAATAATTTATACGTACATACATTATGTTCTAAATAACTTATTTATAAATATTCATAGAAAGTTTCATAGTTACATTGGGTTAGGAAGTTCCAAAATATTTGCTTTATTCCTTAAGTTGGTTCTCAGCAATTGAACTTTTTTGTAGTCATTTCTCGTTCTGGTGCACTGATAGAAAATTTGCATTGAAGTATGCATTACTGTTCACTTATTTTTATTTTAACTTTGATATCTTTTCACTTTTTTCACTAAATTTAAAATTTATAGTGGAGCTAAAGTTCACACAAATTATTTATCTCACAAAAAATTAATCAAAATATATGAAAGTGACACCTAAATAGATGTCACTAACAAAACATAGCAAAAAAGTGATAGTCAATTTGATAATCACCTTACGTGGAGCAAAATCATCTATTTTGATGGTCAACAATCAACAATCACCTTACGCGATTCCACCCCTGCATTCTTCCCGTTATAACTTTTATTCGGCGATGCCATGCCTCGTTGTTTTGAGTTCTAGGAAAATTGTCTTTAACAGCATCGTGAACAGACCAAAACTGGGGAGTATAAGTTGATATTTATGCCTTTAGATGAAGAAATATAATTTTTTTAAACCATAGCGTCAATTTCTTAAATTCCTCATCTGAATCTGCACTCAGTGCTAGAAAGTATTGTGGAATTTCTTCTGGCGGCACAAAGGCAAGACTTTTAAGCATTCTCACATTAATATTAAAATTTTCACAATTTCCATACCGCTTAGACAAGTGCTCTTTCTGAACCCTACGCCAAATAATTTGGCCAAAATGAAAGAGGCACCCTTTGAGATCAGCGTAAGAAAAAAACTTTTTCACAGATGAAAGTATTGCGGGCTCAAAATCGGATATAATTCTTCTAGGGTCCAAATCAATATTTTTCTTGGAACACAGCTTAAGCAATTCTTTAAAAAATTCATTATAATACTCTGCTTTTTTTGCTCATCAAGCAAAAAACAAGAGGCAGAACTTGTCCTCCCACCTGCCCATGTATGCTGAATAGTTGTCGCATGATAGTTGGCACGATATAAAATGTCCCATCCATCAGCCAGCATCACGTAGGGTTTCCAAAGTGAACTTTGTCCCAAGAATTATATTAATTTCACCATTAAAACGATTCTCACTCAAAACAAATAGTTCATTTTCCAAGTATTTTAAATTGTGTGGAATTTCGATTTCTGAAATATCACTGGGCTCATCAAATTTTCTTTCTATACCACGAACTCGTAAAACTTTTGTTTTTTGTGACTCTTTTGCTGGAAGATAAACACGACACTCTAGGTCACAACTAACAGTAGCTTCTCTTATTAGCTGAGATGGAAGTAACCCACTTGTCTTAGCATTTTGCTTAAGCTCATTATTTACGCGCAATATTTCCTTGTCATGAGCACGTGGATCGTGGTTATGCATGTTTTTTGAACTTAAAATGATATGCGTCTCATTTTTTTCAATGGTCACTATAATAGCTTTACACAAATTTGTTTTTCTTTTGTCACAGCACCATCGATAGTTTGCTTAATGTTTTTGGAGTGAAAATGATAGCCATATCCATTAACAAATAACTTTTTTCCACCTTTATTGGATTTGGAAACAATAACATCGTCCATATTTGTTTATTGCTAAACAAAAGAATACTCGGCACTACAAAAAAAAACACTCAGACACCACAAAGCCAGGACTTCGAATACTATGATTCTCTATGAATACTAAAGCCAGACTGAGAAGTGCTTGCCTTCATAGTGATTTTTTGTTAAAAAACTGTTAATCATTATCATTAATTAATATCACAATAAGAGAATTTGATGAGAGTTTTTTGGGAGCGTATCGGAATCCCGCATTTTAAAATCCCGTTTTTAAAAACTCCCGAAAAAAGTTTTATAATCCCGTCTTCTAAAATACCAATTTTTTGAAATCCCGTCTTTTAAAATCCCGCTTATTCAAAATCCCGATCAATTACAATCCCGCTTTTTAAAATCCCGGCAAATCCCGACAATCCCTTTTTTTTTATAAAATACGTGCATTAAACTGAATAATAATGGGAGTCAAAGGTTTGAATGTTAAATTACTTGACTAATATATAATAATTACAAATAAAATTAATATACAATAATATCGTAATTTGTTTTGTTTTTACTGTACATAAACAATAATTTTTGTTTACAATATTAATTCTTGCACAAACAAAATGCATACTACAGCAAATCTACCTCTCGATAACGGTCTTACCACTATCGTTGACTTTGTTAATTTTTAATTTGAGTTTGTTGTTTTGTTTTAAAAAAATACTACTTTACTTTATATTTTTATTTTTTGATATGTTATATTTGTTAAAGGTTACAATAAAAAGAATCAAGAAAAATACCTCATTTTTCAATTTGTTTTAATTTTTTATAATTTCGATTTTGCAATCAAACTAGTTGTTTAATTTTAAAAAATCGCGCGATTTTTAAAAAATTAAACAACTAGTTTTGATTGCAAAATCGGGATGATAAAATACGGAATTATAAAAAACGGGATTATAAGAAACGGGATTACAAAAAGCGGGATTATAAAAATTCGGGATTATAAAAAGCAGAATTATAAAAGACGGGATTTTAAGAAACGGAAATATAAAAACCGGGATATTGAACCCAACCCGAGTATTTTTAAAAACGCATAAAATAAAGATATGCACGGAAACTGGGGATTTGGAGATTTCGTGGGGATTTTGGCAAAATAAATTATTTAGTTGGGGATTTTGTCTTAAGTCTCTGGGGATATTATCAAAATGGATTAAATTTGTTTGGGGATATTATCCCGTGGGGATTCTTTTTTTTTTTGGGATTCAATACGAAACCCACTTGGGCTTGCACTCAATGACCAGTAAAACCATCTTCTCCGCTTCACTTTGGAAGATTGTGCACCTAATGTTGACGACAGGTTAGATTAAGTTGGCTGTTGACGGGAAAACCAACTCACTTAAAGCAATAGTTGGTCCGTAGTGATACGAAATGGATCTTTAGATCTTCCTTACTCGTTGAACCAGTTAGAGCTAACTATGATGCGTTTGAGACAATATATGTCGGAATTTCTTAGATCACTAACATGGATCGTTGTAATAAGAGTCTCTAAGGTGGAGTCTTGGTGTTTGATAGGGTAGGACATAAACATACAAAGCGAGATACTGTCTTTTCTTCTGCATCCATGCAACTTCTGCGAAAATCGTTTGCAGGAGCTCTAAGTTGAAAAGCATGCCCACCCATTTAGGTGTGTCCTGTAAAGAGTCCTAAACGGAGCTAATGTGAAATCTACCAACCGAAATGAGTTGTTTAGTGCGTTTAGCTTCATGCATTAGCTACATTAGTTTATTTGACCGACAAGTGGTTGTATTAGACCATCTGTGGTTTGCTTTCTTTATGGTATCATGCTTTAGCATAAGTTTACAAATAGCTAGAGGAATACCGATGTTGGATTTGTTGCCCATCAAAGGTAAAGTTGTTGTATTTTTTGCAAGTTCGTCAGCTTTGCAATTTCCTGTAATGTCTCCCAAATAAGGTGAATTTTGAACTGTTCGGCCATCTGTACAAAAGTTGATCGGCAATTTCGGGCTGTTAGTGAGTTTATTGAGTTCAATGATATTATGACAGCTTACTATCTGAGAAGATGCGTATATCGGTAGTCGATATCACGTTTTCTCTGAGACAAAAGAGAGCTTCATTGATGGCCAGAAGTTGTGCCTGGATCCCGCTACTGTGATTGGGAAGACGAAATGAGAGGCATAGATTTAGTACGCCATAGGACACGCCTCGGTTTTTGATCCATCTATGTAAAAGTTAATTGTTTCATCTGTCAAGAATGACTTAGTCTCCCAGGTAGACCTAGAAGCGATGGACACTTGGAAGTTTTTGTTTAATTGTTGATGAGGGGTTATGTATTCGACGTTACTAGGTAAAGATCTGTATGAGCTCAGAATAATAGCGTGGCCAATATTATTATTGATCCACTGGAGGAAGGTTGAAGTCGAATAGCTGTGTTAACTGCCGATTGTTTGCTGGAAATATCTAGCGATATAAGATGGAACAGATTATCAAGTGCAGCGGGAAAGGTAGAACGGACTGCTCCACTCATCCATAAGCAGGTTATTCGTTGACTTTACTCAGTTTGTCACGATATGTTGCTGTGTCCAGCAACTATAATGCTACTCCATATGTAAGTATCGGTCTAATGACCGAAATGTATAGCCAGTGTGTAATATGGGACACATTATCGAGTGCAGCGGCTACCGTTTACATATGGAGTGTCTTTTTGGGTGATTTTATATTTCCTAGTAAGAGAACAAGTTTGGTTTTGTGAGTATTGACTCCAAGTCCACATCGATCTGCCCAGGTAATGAGGTTTTTTAAAGCAGTTTGTAGGAGTGCTTTCAGTGAGTTAAGGTGCTTTCCAAATACCGCTTTGGTAACGTCGTCTGTATAGGCAATCACTCTGAATCCCTCATTTTTTAATATTGTTAGTAGTTCATTCACTGCTACGTTCCAGAGAAGAGTAGAAAGGACACAGCCTAGCAGCGTTCCTCTACTGACAGTCATCGAGCAGTAAAATCATCCAGTTTTGAGTTGATAAACATGCCTATCAGCATATGATTTATCTACTTTCAGAGATGTCAACCCAGACGTGATTGCGGATGTGTCGACATTGTTGAACGCTATATCTATATCTAGGAAAGCAACTTAAGTGAATGGAAAGTGGGGGGAATGTCCGATAGTGCGAACTAGTATCTCCATACACTTACAATACAGTTTCTACAAAATTTTATTTAATGTACGCATGTTGAGCATCGGATGACAAAGATTTGTTAATTTTTGCTCCAAGTAGATATCAATCAGATCTTCAAATGTTTTAAGATTGAATGATGATAGGCTTATAGGTCTTAAATCTTTCCATGACAACGGGATGTAAGCCAGATTTATACAACCATTCAAGATGTTGGTAAGATTTGGGTATTACAATATTAAAATATTTCTGAAGTTCCACTGGAATTATTCCACCTGGATCAAAGCTGTTGATTGCCCATTTTAATTTTCCTTTGAAGTAATACCTTGTGAAGGAGTTAAGTTACTGGCGAAACTGTTCATTTCAGTGTCGTCAACAGAAGAAAACTACCTAGAAAATGTAGCTCCAAGAGCAGGTTGTCCAGGAACCATCATGCTTTTTTTAGCAACTGAGCGAAATGGGTTTAACAATTTGTATGCGTTGTGCGATAGTTAAGCGATCCATTTTCGTTAATTTCAGACTTTCAACTGAAAAAAACAATTGGTTTATCAACTTTGTTTGACAGATGTCGAATTCTGGCCCTTTACCTTTGAATCCGAAAATTGATAACCTGTTGTATTGGGGAAAAGTGCGGGTCTTGTTTTGGAATAAAATGTTCCCAACAGAACTAAGCAACAAAACTATATCGCTACTTAAGAAATTCAACATTTTAAATAAAAAATATACAAAAAAGCCTAAAGCAAATAGTTTCCAGCCTCAAGGAAAATTATTGAAAATAATATCTGCATTATTATTCCACTCAAGGTCGAAAAACAATGAACCCACAAATCGCTCAGATGCTATACAAGACTCCGACTAGGCCACTGCAACATCTTTCACCGCCACTAACAAAACATCAACAACCTTTCTGTCACCTCTGTAACAATAACATTCCACTGTCCATTTATCACCTCAATATCGATTGTGAACATGTCAAATTCATGTTGAAGCAAATTAATCAAACAACACCATTTATAAATCTTTTAATTTACATCAAAATATGAATGTTTTTAAAATATTATTATTATTATTATTATTATTTTATTACAATGTAATGAATTACAAGATAATACAATTTAAAGCAAACGAGTTAAAAGAGTTTACACGAATTGAGAAAAAGTTAAATAAGCTTATCTAGATTTAATGTTTTTAATATTTTATAGACTAATTTTATATTTTCTTCAGATGGATTTTTCATAATATTTAGGATAGATTTGTTTTTAATAAATTTAGGAAGAATATTATTGTTGATTGAGTTACAGTTGAAGAGTAGATGGTGGATGGTGAGTATTTCTCTGTTGTTGCAGAAGTGGCATATTGGTGGATCTTTTTTCTCCAATATGTGGCTGTGGATGATCTTTGAGTGTCCCATTCGGAGTCGTATAAAGCACCGAATCATGGATGTTGAGCAATTTATTGGATATTCTGCCAGTTGAGCTTCTGGGTTAATGCTGTTGTAGTAATGGTGGTATGTTGCCCATTCATTTCGTCTTATTTTTAGGAAATGTTTTTTTATCGTTATTGATGTGTCTTTTTTGTTTGGTATAAAAGGAGTGAGGAGGGGTTCTTTGGCTGCCTGTTTAGCAATTTCATCGGCAAACTCATTGCCTTTGATGCTGACGTGCCCAGGTATCCATAGAAGTTTTACTCTGTCTTTGTTTGCGATGAGTATATCTCTTATGTATCGTATGGTTGGTGAGTTGTTGTTTATGTTTTTTACAGCGTTAAGGGTAGAGAGGCTATCAGTACATATAATTGTTTTCTGATTGTTGCTTAATTTTGTCGCTGAAAGGATTGCAAGGGCTTCGGCAGACAATACAGATGGGAATCCTGGCAGTATACTTTTGTGTAGAATTCGTTCAGATCCATCAACTACAGCGAAAGCAGTACCATACTGGTTTTTGGTGCCATCAGTGTAAATGAAGTTTCAGTTTGCGTCCCTGTATTTGGTGGTTAAATCTGTAAAAGCAGCTCTGTAGATTTCGTTGTTTGTAGAATTTTTCGGTAGTTTGTTGAGTTCATTGATGATTGAGTTTCGTGTCAGGAGCCATATGCAGATTCTTTTGTTGCGTTGTTGAATGTGATTGGAAGTTCAAATTGTTCTGCGAATGAGAGGATGTTATTAATTGTTGAAGGACATTTGGGGGTTCTTTCCGGTTGAATGTTTGTTTCGCCACTTGTGTTATTGGTGAGTTGTGTGATAATGTTATTTTATACAGAAGTTGCGCTGTAACAAAGTCATGCCTTTGTTCAATGGAAGGTAGGCCCGATTCAACCAACCATAATTGGTGTTGTTCTGAAAGCTCTTAGGGCGAGGCGTATTGCTGTGTGGTATTCAGGTTTGAAAAGTTGAAGATTAGTTTTCGAGCATTTACCATAAATTGCAAGCCCGTAGTCGATTTTAGAAATAATGATTGATTTTATAACTTTTAAAACAGTGTTAGTATGAGAACAGCTAGATTTATTTGTTAGGTATTTTATTATATTTGTCCTGGTAGCTAGGTTTTTCTTAAGATACATACAATGGTTCTTAAAACTAAATTTGTTATCAAAGATGATTCCAAGAATTCTTAAAAAGTTTACATTACGAATATCGATATTTTTAAAGTTAACGTTTTTGTACAACTTGTTTTTCGGCATATACAGTGGTGGACACGAATTTAGCACATTGAAAAGAGTACAAGTATTTGTCTACTTTCAATTTTTTATTACTTGCGAGTAACGGTTCATTTTTATGTTGTTACTATAACTACCTTATATGGTAATAAAAATGTGTAAATGATTGAAAAGTAAAATACCGTTTTGCGAAAAATGAAGATTGTTTGTGATTTGCGTTGTTTTTAGCTGGACATAAATTTAGCCCGTTTTGTAATCAAAGAGTGTATTTTTAATTTTTGTGTTTTTTTTAAAAAGAAAATAATAATTTTTGAGGTAATTAAATATTCCTTTAATGATCTATATTACAAAAAAAATAAAAAAAAAATAGTTAGTCATGGCAAAAGGAAAATGGTGCTCAAAGGAAAAAAGAAGTCTGATCTTGAAAATGAAGTCAAAAGGGCGGACGGTAACAGACATTTCTAAGTTGTAAGAATGCTCCAGGAAGCTGGTTTATAATGCCCTTCGTCATTTCAAAATGTTTGAAGTGATTAAAAACGTTAAACAAAACACCCGGGCCAGAAAGACAACTACAAATGAAGATAGAATTATTTATAGGTTATCGACCAAGGATCCGTTTAAGACCTCCAGTGCCATTCAAAGCGAACTTTCAACGAACTATGGAGTAAATGTTTCCTCAAGGACCATAAGACGCCGATTAAATGAAAACAATCTACGTGGATGCGTTGCTCAGAGAAAACCGCTTGTATCAAAAAAAAACTGAAATCTAGGTTACAGTTTGCCAAAGCTCACCTAGACAAACCAGGAAAACCGTGTTCTGGAGCGATGAATCCAAATTCTGCCGGTTCGGATCGGATGGGAAAAAATATGTATGGTGTCCAAAAAACAGGGAATATGATCCAAGGTACACCATTAAGACGGTGAAACACGGTGAAGGCAACGTTATGGTCTGGGCTGCTTTTTCATGGCACGGCGTTGGCCCCATCGTAAAAATTGAAACCAAAATGGACCAGAACGTGTACAGAGATATCTTGTTGGATCATATGATACCCTACGCAGAAGATAATTTGCCGTTATTATGGCGCTTCATGCACGACAACGATCCTAAACACACTTCAAAGTTAGGAAAGTGTGCCTTAGAGGTGAATAAAATCGACGTTCTAAAGTGGCCAGCACAATCACCCGATCTTAACCCGATCACCCGATCTTAACCATTGAACAAAAAAAAACAACCAATTTAACAAAATTGTGTCAGGAGATTCAAAATGCTTGGTATGCAATTCAAAAGTCACGATGTGAGGCTTTCGTTAAAAGTTTGCCAAGAAGAATTGATTCTGTACTGCAAAATAAAGGGTTCTCTACCAAATACTAAGAAAAACTTAGAATTGATAACGGTAAGCAAAATTTTATCAAGAAACTGTTGAATGTGCTAAATTCGTGTCCAGGCGAAAAATTGATGTTTCTACATTCCATACTTTTTTCTTCTTACAGATGTTAAACATATTTGATGAAGTACTATGAAAACATAGTGCTATGTATATGTAATGTAAATAAAATAAAACTAATTTCATAATAAGAAAAAAAATCGAAATTGAAATGGTTTTTATTTTCTTTAACAAGTGTGCTAAATTCTTGTCCACCACTGTATGTAGGATATTGCTTTTATTGAAAGATATGACTGAGCCAGATTCTGTGCACCAGTTATCGATGTCAGCAAGAATACTTGAAAAATAATCTATAATTTTTGGAATTTCTTTTGTTTTTAGAAGAATTATTAGATCGTCCGCATACAGGGAGTGTCGTACAGTTTGATATTTAGATAATATGTTACTTATTTCGTTAAAAGCTATAATAAAGATGACCACTGAAAGTGGTGAACCCTGTGGTATGCCATTTTCGAGGTCATTCAATTTCATATTCAAGTCTTATATTCATTGTTTACTCGTGTACGGAACTTTCTATTGGTTAAAAACGATTTAATGTATCCGAAAATTTTAGGTCCTACTCTCCATTTTATTAATTGGTTTAAAACGACGTGAATACCAATTTTATCAAACGCCTTTTCAAAGTCGATTGATAAAATTGAGATATGGTTTTTTGTAGATAATGACGAGGCTATATATTCGTCAATGTATAAAAGGGCGTCAGTTGTTCCACGGCCAAGTTTAAAAGCGACTTGATTTTTGCTAATTAGATTATTTTTTTCGATGAACCACTGGACTCTCTTGGAAATTATTTTTTCTAAAATTTTCCCAATGCAAGGTAGAAGGGAGATAGGACGATAGCCGTTAGTTCGAGAGGGTTTTTATTTGGTTTTGGCAAAGGTATGATCGTAGCTGTTTTCCACATTTGGGGAATAATTCCCTCATCGAAGATTTGGTTGTAAAGGGATAAGATGCGAAGCTTGAAAGGCAGAGGGGTATTTTTTAACATAGGGTACGATACGCGATCGAAACTCGGTGTTTCACCCTTGACTAGGTGAAGGCAATTTTCCACTTCGATTAAATTTATTGGTAATTCAATTAGATTTGCTGATGTTGACATGCCCGTTGGAGATGGATATATTTGCAATGAGGCGTGCTTAGCTTGTAAGAATTCCGCGGAGAAGTTATGCGATTGCTTTGTCCAATAGTTTGCAAAGTGGTTGGCAATGTCTGAGGGTTCAGTGAGAGTTTGTGAATCAGTTTTGATAATTCTAATCGAATATGGTGTGTAATTGCCCGAGAGGACTTTAATGTTGGACCAAAGTTTTCTGGGTGAAGAGTAAGGGTTTATGTTACTGGTAAATTTTTCAAAGCATTCTTTTTTTGCGGTTTTGACGGCTTTACGAAAATAGGCATTGGACTTGCGGTAGTGTATTAAATTGGCATCTGTCGGATGTTCTTTAAACATCTTCCAGGCGTTTTGTTTTCTGTTCCTCAGATCGCTTATTTCTTTGTTCCACCAAAGGACATGGGTCTTATTGGCTTTATTGCGAGATTGCGGAATTGAAATATTAGCTGCAGCTTTCATGGATTTGAGAGTTCTGGCTGCTTCTTGATTGATATTTGGTGATATTTGTCTTTCAGAGGAAGAATATGAAACGCTTGTATTAAAAAGGTCCCAATTAGCTTTATCTGTTTAAAATTTTGGTCGAAATTTGACAAAATTATGTTGTGAGTCCATTATTATGTTGGTTACGATCGGGAAGTGGTTACTTCCATATAGATCTGTCAGAACTTCCCAAGTTGAAATTGGGTATAATTGAGGTGAAATGAGTGTTAAATCTATATGAGTAAGAGATTTATGTGTTGAAAAGTGGGTAGGGGTGCCATTGTTGAGAAGTATAAAATTTGAATTTGTTAAAAAAATTTCAAATATTTTACCTCTAGTATTGCTACAGTGGGAGCCCCATAGAGGACTCCAAGAATTAAAGTCACCAGTAAGTAATACTGGTGTTTGAAATCTATTAACAATATTCTCTAATTCGGAGGCAGCGAATGCTTGGTCAGGAGGAATATATATGTTAATAATTGTTATTTTAATCTTTAAATCTAATTCAACTGCCATTGCAGACAGATTGGAGTTTATTTGTATATGTTTGTGATGAATTGATTTAGAACTAGAAGTCCAGTCCCCTGCTTAGCCGTGGCATTTGCGGGGAGATTATGAAAATAAGCATTGTACTGTTTGGGCGAGTAATTTGTAAATTTGTCTGGGTTAATTGGTATAAGGATTTCTTGGAGTGAGATGATTGATGGATTTTGATCTTTTATTAATAATTGCAGCTCGTGGTAGTTATTAAAAAAGCCGTTTATGTTCCATTGCAAAACTTTAACCATCATTTAAGGGAGAGAAGCCCTTGGACACAATGCTTTTTTTTTTATAATATTGTGCAAAGGGTAAAAGAAAAAGGAAGGTAGTTTAAGATTTATATTTAGATTTGTTCCCCGCCCATGTCGCACGTCTGGAAATGCGGCTTTTGTTTTGATAGTGCTTATTTGGTTAGGTATCATCGTTACACGATGTATCCATGTAATAGTTATTCATATTGATAAGGTTTGAGGTTATATTAGATATAGGAGAAGAATTGATATTAGGAATATTTGTAGTTAATTCTGTGTTTTGGTTTTTATGTATAGTGGTGTTTATTTGGTTGTTATCATCGACTGTATTTTTAACGAGTTCTGGTTGTTTAGTTGGTGTTTTGTTTGCTGTGGACGCAGCAGGAATTATTGTTGATGTTTTAACGGTTGTGGATGGTGCAGGGATTGTTGTTGCTGTTTTTAGAGGAAGTACAATTGGGTAGTTGGGTTTATTAAGGAGTGTGTTATTGGATTTCTCATTGGTTTGTTAGATGCTGTAGTTTTGTTCGAGTTATTTGAGGGTTTATTTTGTGGTCTTGTTTTTGATGCAAATGAATCAGATATTGCTACATTTTTCGTTTGTTGTTTTGGGTTTTTTGTAACCCATGAAGACGTTTGGCTTCAGCCATGGAACATTTCTTATTGTTTTTTATTGTCTTTGGAGGAGACAAGTGCAAGTTTGCAGTTAGCGCACATGGTGCGAGTGCAGTCAGAGCCTGAATAGGGTGGAAGATAGCAATTAACGCATGTGGGGTCTCGGCTGCAGCGTTTGCTTGTGTGGCCAAGCAGCTGACAGTTTTTACAGCGCATTGGGTTTGGAATATATTCCGTAACCTTAGCTTTATAAAAACCAATTTCAACTGATTTTGGCAGTGTGAAAAGATCAAAAGTAAATAACATTAAACCTGATGGTTTTTGCTTACCGTTTTCGTTTTTATTAAATTTGTAGATTTCACTCACACCTTGTGACTTCATTTCACAAATTATTTCAGATTCAGGTACGTTGATTAGACATGGTGCGAAAACTATGCCTCTAGTCGAGTTAAGTTGATCATGTAATTTAATTGATACAGGACACGTGTTAGCAAGCGATTTAACTTTAAGAAATTCTCCCGCAATTTTTTGGGAAGTAAATTACCATCACGCAGTTGCGTCACGTGCTCAAATTCTTTGCTAATATTTTCAATTGCTTTTTTTAATAAAAATGGACTAAGTGATGTAATTGGTTTTTCTTTATCAGTCGGAGAAATAATAATGAATCTTGGGTTTTTATAGTAGTGGTAGTTCAGAATATTCATCGGAAAATATGGAGGATCCTAATTTATGTTTTTTGGGAGGATCATCTTCGTCAAGAAGCGAAAATTGATTTCCCTAGTTTCCGCACTAGTTCAAACAAATGAGGTAACACGAGATATACCGAAGTGAGTGAAAAAAAAAAACGAACGGTATAATAAACCGGTTAGGTTAGAAAGCACAAGGCAGAGAGAGAAATGCACAGACAATTGAGCTCGATCTTATCGGCTCGAAGGTTAGTCGGTGACGTTTTTTTAAAATATTAGCATTGATAAAACTCCCAAAACTTATTTAATTAAACTACCCATATCGGCAAGGAGTCCTGGTAGCTGGCGCCGAAAAAAATGCAATTAGTAGTGTAATTTATTTCCTGTTACGTTACTTTTTCTTCCAAATAAATACCTAAAAATTATCCAATTCCATAAGTCCATAAAACAACGTGTATCGCCGTGTATCAATAAAAAGGCGTTTTGTGTTTTTTTTTTTTTTGTCAATTAAATTATTTAATCGCTAGTAAAATTATAACATCCACTGGAAACATAATAATAAAAGCAAGAAATATAGTAGGGTGCTAAATCGGGATTTACTCGAGCGTCAAAGAGACCTATTGGATTGCGAAGCTTAGATGATAAGAAGAAAAAAATGTCATATCATATATACACTTTTATTGGTGGGGGGAGCGGCTATAAATTTTCAAAAATGTAAAAAAAAACAGTTGCATGGACATACTCGAGCGGGTGGTCGTACGTAAGGGTTGAAAACGTAAAAAAAAATGTAATCGAGCGCGTCAGATTTTCAAAGGGGATGTTAAGTGAACCTAAAAGAAGTCTCTTATGTAATAATCTGACGATTTGGATGTGACCCAAACTCGCGGCCATTATTAGAATTTGCAAAAAAAAAAATCGCCATTTTGAAATACTCGAAGGCGTCAGATTAAGATATATATGGTTCATTTACATAAATACCCTAAACGTGCTGTCTCATAATCTGACGATTATCTGGAGGGATTCGCCTAATCTGACAATGGCAAGAATTTTGTTTGTATTTTTTCAAATCTTTTAACTTAACAAATTGAAGAGCCGAGAACTGGCTTACTCTGACGATATTCTAATACATTTATACATTTTTGCAATGTATCTAACGTAAATTTGATAGTTTTTTGTAAATTAGTTTCACCACAAAACACACACTTTACATTAATGTCACTCATAGTAACTTTTTTTTAAATTTTAATTCACATAATAAAAATCAAAATCGCAAAATAATTTCAGGCGTTACAAATACGTTGTAAGCGAAAAAACAACTGCGCGATCAGCTGTCATGGCGTCATGGCAACAGAACCCACAGTCGGGACGGAGTGAGAGAGTCATAGATAGAGAAAGAGTGAGAGAGGAATAGAAACGCGGGAAGGGGAATACCGGCATCATGTACCTGCACGCATTAAACTTTATCGATTATTTTTCCTTACTTCGGCTTAGGGAAATCGTCAGATTATATATTATTCGTGAACTTTGAATTATTGCCTTCAAAATAAAAAAAAATCTAGCCACGTTCGAGAAAGTCAAGATGACGTTTTTTTTTTACAAGTTTGTAACCCACCTACTTCTTATCGTCAATCGAAAATTGTCAGATTAGTGGAATATAAACTTTTTAGTATATAACTAATTTACCCTACCTTAATCTGACTCGCTCGAGAATTTCAGATGATCAATTTTTGTTTACTAATCTGATCCTTTATCTTTGACGCGCGGCCACATATACGGGGCTAATACTTTTTTAAGTTTGAACGTTGACATTATGTGTGAAACACTACATCATTTAAATGACCACCACGCGAATTGTTGCAAGCATCGATTCTTTTGAGGTAATTTTCGATCACTTTTTGACACATATTGTGTAGTATCTCAGCCATAACTTGACGAATGTTGGCTTTTAAATGCTCAAGAGTTAAAGGTTTACCTGCATAAGCACGGTCTTTCGCGTAGCAAAACGAATAAAGGCCAGCGGTGTCAAATCTCATGATCTTGGTGGCCAGTTGATATCGCCACGACGAGAAATTACGCGTCCAGGAGATGTTTCTTGCAATAAAGCTATATTTGCTCGAGTTATGTGGTATGTGGCAACGTCTTGTTGAAACCACATATTCTTCAAGTCGTATTCTTGAATAGCAGGCAAAAAAGTCGGTTTTCATATGACCATAACACTCATCGTCGTTTTCGAAGGAGTAAGGTTCAATCACACCGGACCAAATAATGACTTTTTGTGGATGTAATGGCATCTCTTCAATGTCTTGAGGATTCTCAGAACCCGAAATACGACAATTTTGTTTATTAACATACCCACCGAGTGATGTGATATCTAGTTAACCAAGAGCGGATCAGTATGCAGATTTTCACTCGGGCATAACACTAGTGGAAATCTGTTATTGAAAAGCTCAAATTGGATTCTAGATAGAACATATATTATAGTAATTGTCCGAATTTGTGTTTTCCTAGTTTTGTACATTAGAATGTTGGGTGAATTCAGGGTGGATTTTAGCAACATTCGTGGTTTAAGAAAGAACTGCTATGCCACATCCACATATGTCCACACTGTATCAAACAGGCCAGATATTTTGGCATTGAGTGAAACTCAAATAGGTGATGATTCCGGTCATTCGAAATTCAATCTAAATGGGTATAACTTAGTGCCATTATATTTTCCTCATCATGGATTAGCCGTGTATATAAGAAATGATGTTGTATACCAACTTCAGCCACAATATGGCTTGGGCTCTAGCACAAACTTTAACTTCATAAGGTTAAAATTCACGGTAATTAAGCACATCATCAACTCATGTTTTCTATATCGAAGTCCAAATCTGGACAGAAATTCAACTTTTAACGAATTTGATGCTCTGCCTGACTCCATTCAAAGAATTGTTGCCCATTATCCTCACACTGAAATCGTCATTGCGGGCGATTTCAGTGTACACAATTCTTCTTGGCTTCGTTATTCTGGCCAGTCAACACCCGAAGGAAGGTATGTTGAGATCTTTGCTGAGTTAAATCAATTAAGTCAGCTTGTTGGTGAGCCAACTCGAATCCCTGACGTTGCAGGTCAATCCGCCAACACGCTAGACTTGTTTCTTACCTCTGACCCTAATAAATACACAATCAGTGTATTTCCGCCTCTAGGCACATCAGACCATTGTATCGTATCTGCAAATTTCTCATGTCTAAAAACCCAGTTAAAGAAAAAACTCTTATGAGAACCGTTTGGCAATATGAGAAAGCCAACTGGGACGGTCTCAATGAACTCTTCAGGAACTTTAACTGGTCACTATGCTTCCTCGATTGTTTGTGGAATGAGAAATTTTATCCCGAAAAGTGTGAAATCTATCAAACCCAAAGAGAACTCATGGTTTGATTCGAGCTGTAAAGAGGTTATTAGGTTCAGAGATGTAAGTTTCCGTTGTTATAAAGCCAACCCGACTGAGGAAAACCGGAATAAGTTAAAACAAGCTAGAAAGACCTGTAATGGTCATATTCGACGAACCAAATTTTTGCATGATCAGCAATTAAGGCAAAAAATACTGCAATGTCCCAAAGGTAGTACAAATTTCTGGTCATTTGTAAAAAACGTACGAAAAACCACGTCATCCTCGGTTCCAACGCACATTCACAATGCGACTCGCTAAGTTAGCTCGATTGATCAAGACAATTTGTTTGCAGCACAGTTTGCTGTTAATTTGACGATATCGGAAAGTGTCATAAGTCCTCCTGTTCTTGAGAGTGTAAATGGTTCTATGGGACGAATCTTCTTTCGCACTCGTGCAGTTGCAGGAGTACTGAACGACCTTGACATACACAAAACCGCTGGCCCGGATAGTATCTCCCCAATTGTTCTGAAGAATTGTTCTTCAACGCTAGCAAAACCACTGCGTAAACTTTTCCATCTTTCCTACTCTACAGGTCTCTTTTCGAGCGGATGGAAAATAGCATTTGTCCAGCCTGTCCCTGAAAAAGGCGAATCCTCCTCTCCCTCTAACTATCGTCCAATAGCACTCACGTCCCTTCTTTCCATGGTAATGGAAACGCTGATTAATTATCAGTTCAAGAAATATCTTGAAGAACGGAAGCTTTTTAATGACCGACAGTATGACTTTCGTAGCAATAGGTCCACTGGTGATCTCATGGTTTATCTCACCGAACAGTGGAGAAAGTAAGTTTTGAAGAAAGTAAGATTATTGCACTTGATATTTCAAAAGCATTTGATAGAGTTTGGCACCAAGCTCTCTTATCGAAAATGCGTGCTTTTGGTATTGATGAATCTCTTTTTCGTTGGATTAGAAATTACCTTTCTAACCGTTTAATACAAGTTGTATTGGATGGTTTCAAGTCTGAAACACATAAAATAAATGCTGGTGTCCCCCAGGGCTCCGTTTTGTCTCCTACTCTCTTCCTTATATTCATAAATGATCTTATGTCTGCCACTTCTAATCCATTAAACTGTTTAGCTGACGACAGTACCCTCAGCTTTTCATATTCGTTTCTAGATTCATATCCTTGTCCTTCGGACGTGGAACTTAAACGGCAGCGTATGATAAGCTCATTAAATTCTGATCTTGACAGCATTGTCCAATGAGGAGTCAGAAACCGTGTAGAATTTAATGCTTCGAAAACTCAACGCTGTCTCCTGTCGTTAAAGCGTAACACATCCCCGATACCACTATCTATGAGTGGCACTTGCATCCAGGAAACTAATTAACTGTCAGTACTCGGTATGTGTATCACAGATCACCTGTTATAGAATGATCATATATTTGATATTGCCAAAAATGCTGCCAGGTGCCTAGGATTTCTTCGACGATGCAAGAAATTTTTCTCCCCTTATGATCTGACTAATTTACAAAGCCTTCATCCGTCCAAAGCTAGAACACCGCCGCAATGTTTCATGTCTTTCGTTGTTTTATCGATATTTTTACAAACAATGTTCTGTCGAATTAGCCAATTGCATTCCATCCCTTATACGATTCAGTCGTAATACTCGCACTTCCAGGAATGCTCATAAGTTTACCCTTGAGCTCAATTTCGGGTGTAATGTCAAGTATAGAGATTCTTTCTTAAATCGCACATCGAGAATGCACCGGTATCTCCTCTTAAATCCTTTCCTATTTTCCTAATGCTCGCACTGTGTTTAAATATACAGTGCTGTGCAAAACATTTGCAACTAGAATCTCCAACATTTTTCATTAAACAAAATTTTTTTAGAAAATCAAACAGGCAAATTCTTTCTTTAGTTTTCTAAACTGTTTTGATATTACGTTATAATTGTTGGAAAAAAAATTAACACTCTTCACTTAAACAAAAAATAAATCACTAAATACTTTAATAGTTGGAAAATTGCTGTGCAAAACATTTGCAACTTAGGCCTCACACCTAAATTTCAAACTATTTTCTTACTTTAAGGCAAGGAAATGTTAATATTTAATTGCGTATCCTTTATTTTTTATAACGGCTGTGTATCTTCTGGGCATCGAAGCTATAAAGTCATTAATAACCGTTTTTGGAATGTCATTCCACTGCCTCTGAATTTCAGCGAAAAGGTCACTTTTGTACTTAAAAATGTTGCTCCCAATTCTTCTCTTCACAATTTCCCACAGGTTCTGTATTGGGTTAAGGTCTGGGGATTGGGCTGGCCATGGTAAAACCTCAATCTTTTTTTCTGTAATCCACTTTGTGGCCAACTTCGACTTGTTTTTGTCATCATTGTCGTGTTCGAACGTCCATTTCCCAATGGGCATAAGGCAGCATGGTGTTACAAAGATTTCTACATAGTCTTAAGACTTTATTATGCCCTACACTTGTCGAATTTGCCCGATTCCTGAGCCAGAGAAGCAGCCCAACACCAAAATTGAACCACCTCCAATCTCCAATCCTTTAGTGTTTTTTTGATTTATTCTTTCACCTCTTGGCCTCCTGACATGTTGTTTTCCACCCGATCCGTGCATATTGAACTTTGATTCGTCAGAAAACAAGACCGTTTCCCATTTTTGGGGACTCCAATTGAGATGAGTTTTTGCAAAAGCCAAATGAGCTTTCACTTTTTTTTTTTTTAATAAATGGCTCTTTTGCTATCTGAAAACCTCGCAATCCGGCCTGCAGTGCATGGCGTCTGATAGCACTGGTCGACAAGGTTTTTCTACTGGCATTGAAATTGCACTTTTCCAAAGGGTTTTGGAGGCCTAAATTTAAATCCGACTTTAAAATTAATGTATCACATCAGGTTTTTCAGATATTACTTTTTAAAATGCGAAAAAACACGTATATTCGGCTTTTTGAGGCTGTCTAAATTTATTAAGTAGCTTTTTTTTCAATAAAATCCGTGAATGTTTTCCAAATCTAAAACCCCTATTCAATATTCAATTGAAATATTTATATTATTTCATATAATATTCGAAAAAAAACTTCAAAATTTGTTAGATATCACATGTCTTACAAAAAACTAAAAGAAACGCTTAACCACTTTTGCTAAAATAGTTTTCAACAGAAAAAGGCAAAACGGTTTGAAAGTAAGTTTGGTTCTTGTAACGAATCTGTTGTCTAAATAATTCTATTATAGCAAGTTTTTGAAATATATTAAAAAATGTAAAAATGATGTTGAAAACGGGTATTTTTAAAACTTGAGCAAATAGTTAAAATATGAGTTTGGATTCGAAATCAGCACTAAAAATGTAGTCCAAAACGTAATTTACAAAACTATTAAAGTATCAAATTCAAGTTTTTTTCGAGACTTCATATAGATTCAAATAAAGACTCATACATAACTAATGTGAATTTCCAGAAACTAAGTAAGATACTAAAATATTTTGAATTGTATTCAAAAGAGAAAGGTTTGTACTTTTCAAAATCATCATACAATTATTGTTAAGAGATATTTTGAGTTTGAACTTAGGCTTAAAAAACCCCGTTTTTGTTTGTTTTTAGCATTTTTAAAAGGGCATATTTTAAAAACCTGATGTGATAGAAAAATTTAAAGGTTAGATTCGAATTTAGGACATCTTAACTCTTTAAAAAAAGTATTCTTTTGTTTGTGCAACAGAAAAAAAATGTAATTTTGTCAACCAGTGTAGTTGATGGGTCAATTGGTAACCTAAGTTCAATCTTTGCTTCCCTGGATGATGCCTTGGAGTTTCTTCGGAAGAAATTTGTTATTTTTCAATCATCTTTTTCTGAGGTGCTTCGAGACCTTCCTCCTCTATGATGTCATAATACCTTTCCACTTTTGATGATTCTACAAATAGTTGATTTGTGAATGGAATATTTCTTTGAAATTTCTTCTTGTGATGCTACTTTTTTGAAATCACTCAAAATTCTGAATTTTACATCCGAGAATATTTATTTCCCGCAATTTTTAAAACAAAAATTTTTTTTTTTAATTTAAAAAGAATTTATTTAAAAAAAACCGTTTTTACGATCAAAGTCCCGGCAAAAACTAACTCAACAAATCAAGCTACACGTATAAACTTACCAACCTCAAAATAAATCAAATTAATCGTTATCAAAATGAGACGAAAAGAGAAATGGCCACTAGTTGCAAATGTTTTGCACAGCAGAAATCATTATTGTTTTTGTAAAAGCAGTGCATTTGTAGAATTTGCCTGTGAATCAGTGCTTTAAGATTATGAACAATAAGGTGATACATACAAAAGTCTAAAGCAATAAAAATAATTTCATTGGAACAACGTTTATACATACGAATGGTCATTTTTTTGAAAGGCGGTGACAGTTGCAAATGTTTTGCACAGTACTGTATAAACATATAGAGGGTACTACTTAAATTCCTGTTAATTATAGCAAAAAAAAATTGCTTGCGTAGCTGGACGATTATGTAAACCATAATCTCCTCTCAAAGCACGATATGTGGCTGAGGCAAAATCACAATGTAGTAGGGTTTAACAATTTGTATGCTATGTGCGATAGTTAAGCGATCCATTTTCGTAAATTTCAGACTTTCAACTGAAAAAAAAACCATTGGTTTAACAACTTAGTTTGACAGATGTCGAATTCTGGCCCTTTACTTTTGAATCCGAAAATTGATAACCCGTTGTAATGGAGAAAAGTGCGGGTATTGTTTTGGAAATAAAATTTTCTCAACAAAACTAAGCAACAAAACTATATCGCTACTTACTAAATTGATCATTTTAAATAAAAAATATGCAAAAGCCTATAGCAAATAGTTTCCAGCCTCAAAGAAAATTATTGAAAATAATATCTGCATTATTATTCTTGGATAACCACTCAAGGTCGAAAAACAATGAACCCACAAATCGCTCAGATGCTATGCAAGACTCCGACTAGGCCACTGCAACATCTTTCACCGCCACTGCATAATTAAATTAAGAGATAATGAGAGTGAAACGTCTGAATAGAATATATTTACGAAAATGTGAACAATAATTACCACGAAGACGAAACGACTTGCTGCAGAAGATCAGTTAGACCAATTATTGAAATTCATTTGAAGCTTTTACAGGGTTATCCATTTGACGGTTTCAAAAGTAAACGTAAATAAAACATATATAAAATATTTTTTTTTTTTTAAGTTTGAACGTTGACATTATGTGTGAAACACTACATCATTTAAATGACCACCACGCGAATTGTTGCAAGCATCGATTCTTTTGAGGTAATTTTCGATCACTTTTTGACACATATTGTGTAGTATCTCAGCCATAACTTGACGAATGTTGGCTTTTAAGTGCTCAAGAGTTAAAGGTTTACCTGCATAAGCACGGTCTTTCGCGTAGCAAAAGGAATAAAGGCCAGCGGTGTCAAATCTCATGATCTTGGTGGCCAGTTGATATCGCCACGACGAGAAATTACGCGTCCAGGAGATGTTTCTTGCAATAAAGCTATATTCGCTCGAGTTATGTGGTATGTGGCAACGTCTTGTTGAAACCACATATTCTTCAAGTCGTATTCTTGAATAGCAGGCAAAAAAGTAGGTTTTCATATGACCATAACACTCATCGTCGTTTTCGAAGGAGTAAGGTTCAATCACACCGGACCAAATAATGACTTTTTGTGGATGTAATGGCATCTCTTCAATGTCTTGAGGATTCTCAGAACCCGAAATACGACAATTTTGTTTATTAACATACCCACCGAGTGATGTGATATCTAGTTAACCAAGAGCGGATCAGTATGCAGGTTTTCACTAAGGCATAACACTAGTGGAAATCTGTTATTGAAAAGCTCAAATTGGATTCTAGATAGAACATATATTATAGTAATTGTCCGAATTTGTGTTTTCCTAGTTTTGTACATTAGAATGTTGGGTGAATTCAGGGTGGATTTTAGCAACATTCGTGGTTTAAGAAAGAACTGCTATGCCACATCCACATATGTCCACACTGTATCAAACAGGCCAGCTATTTTGGCATTGAGTGAAACTCAAATAGGTGATGATTCCGGTCATTCGGAATTCAATCTAAATGGGTATAACTTAGAGCCATTATATTTTCCTCATCATGGATTAGCCGTGTATATAAGAAATGATGTTGTATACCAACTTCAGCCACAATATGGTTTGGGCTCTAGCACAAACTTTAACTTCATGTGGTTAAAATTCTCGGTAAATAAGCACATCATCAACTCATGTTTTCTATATCGAAGTCCAAATCTGGACAGAAATTCAACTTTTAACGAATTTGATGCTCTGCCTGACTCCATTCAAAGAATTGTTGCCCATTATCCTCACACTGAAATCGTCATTGCGGGCGATTTCAGTGTACACAATTCTTCTTGGCTTCGTTATTCTGGCCAGTCAACACCCGAAGGAAGGTATGTTGAGATCTTTGCTGAGTTAAATCAATTAAGTCAGCTTGTTGGTGAGCCAACTCGAATCCCTGACGTTGCAGGTCAATCCGCCAACACGCTAGACTTGTTTCTTACCTCTGACCCTAATAAATACACAATCAGTGTATTTCCGCCTCTAGGCACATCAGACCATTGTATCGTATCTGCAAATTTCTCATGTCTAAAAACCCAGTTAAAGAAAAAACTCTTATGAGAACCGTTTGGCAATATGAGAAAGCCAACTGGGACGGTCTCAATGAACTCTTCAGGAACTTTAACTGGTCACTATGCTTCCTCGATTGTTTGTGGAATGAGAAATTTTATCCCGAAAAGTGTGAAATCTATCAAACCCAAAGAGAACTCATGGTTTGATTCGAGCTGTAAAGAGGTTATTAGGTTCAGAGATGTAAGTTTCCGTTGTTATAAAGCCAACCCGACTGAGGAAAACCGGAATAAGTTAAAACAAGCTAGAAAGACCTGTAATGGTCATATTCGACGAACCAAATTTTTGCATGATCAGCAATTAAGGCAAAAAATACTGCAATGTCCCAAAGGTAGTACAAATTTCTGGTCATTTGTAAAAAACGTACGAAAAACCACGTCATCCTCGGTTCCAACGCACATTCACAATGCGACTCGCTAAGTTAGCTCGATTGATCAAGACAATTTGTTTGCAGCACAGTTTGCTGTTAATTTGACGATATCGGAAAGTGTCATAAGTCCTCCTGTTCTTGAGAGTGTAAATGGTTCTATGGGACGAATCTTCTTTCGCACTCGTGCAGTTGCAGGAGTACTGAACGACCTTGACATACACAAAACCGCTGGCCCGGATAGTATCTCCCCAATTGTTCTGAAGAATTGTTCTTCAACGCTAGCAAAACCACTGCGTAAACTTTTCCATCTTTCCTACTCTACAGGTCTCTTTTCGAGCGGATGGAAAATAGCATTTGTCCAGCCTGTCCCTGAAAAAGGCGAATCCTCCTCTCCCTCTAACTATCGTCCAATAGCACTCACGTCCCTTCTTTCCATGGTAATGGAAACGCTGATTAATTATCAGTTCAAGAAATATCTTGAAGAACGGAAGCTTTTTAATGACCGACAGTATGACTTTCGTAGCAATAGGTCCACTGGTGATCTCATGGTTTATCTCACCGAACAGTGGAGAAAGTAAGTTTTGAAGAAAGTAAGATTATTGCACTTGATATTTCAAAAGCATTTGATAGAGTTTGGCACCAAGCTCTCTTATCGAAAATGCGTGCTTTTGGTATTGATGAATCTCTTTTTCGTTGGATTAGAAATTACCTTTCTAACCGTTTAATACAAGTTGTATTGGATGGTTTCAAGTCTGAAACACATAAAATAAATGCTGGTGTCCCCCAGGGCTCCGTTTTGTCTCCTACTCTCTTCCTTATATTCATAAATGATCTTATGTCTGCCACTTCTAATCCATTAAACTGTTTAGCTGACGACAGTACCCTCAGCTTTTCATATTCGTTTCTAGATTCATATCCTTGTCCTTCGGACGTGGAACTTAAACGGCAGCGTATGATAAGCTCATTAAATTCTGATCTTGACAGCATTGTCCAATGAGGAGTCAGAAACCGTGTAGAATTTAATGCTTCGAAAACTCAACGCTGTCTCCTGTCGTTAAAGCGTAACACATCCCCGATACCACTATCTATGAGTGGCACTTGCATCCAGGAAACTAATTAACTGTCAGTACTCGGTATGTGTATCACAGATCACCTGTTATAGAATGATCATATATTTGATATTGCCAAAAATGCTGCCAGGTGCCTAGGATTTCTTCGACGATGCAAGAAATTTTTCTCCCCTTATGATCTGACTAATTTACAAAGCCTTCATCCGTCCAAAGCTTGGATATAATTTTCATATCTGGGCAGATGCCCCTAAAACAAGTTTAAATATCTTGGATAGAATACAAAAAAGGGTTTTAAAAATGATAGGCGATAGAACTATAATCGAAACATTTACATCGCTAGAACACCGCCGCAATGTTTCATGTCTTTCGTTGTTTATCATCAAAATGCTGGTGGTTTACGCACAAAAACAAATGAGCTTTTTATAAACTCTTCGTTGCATGAACATGATGTGATAATCTTAACTGAGACCTGGTTAAATGCAAGTTTTCTATCGTCTGAATTATTTGATTCATATTATGTCGTCTATCGTGTGGATCGTTCAACTGAATCTGGAATGGAACGAGGAGGTGGAGTATTAATCGCTATACGTTCTACATTAGTTAGCCGGCAGTGCGATTTACCTTCAAAATCATTATTTTTTGAACAACTTTGTGTGTTCGTTACAACTAATAGTAATGAAATTTGTTTTATTGTAAGTTATATTAGACCTAATAGTAGTTTTGAATTATATGCTCAACTTATTTCAAACATTAACTTAATGGTGAAAGGGTTGACAATTAATCAGTTTCCTTGTGTGTTAGGTGACTTCAACATCGGTAATGTAAATTGGCGTTTTATGGTTGCAGAACAATCTCTAGTCCCATTTAATGTCACCACTGACATCGAAACTGAAGTTGTTGACTCTTTAGCCTCACTGGGTTTATTTCAAATAAACCATTTTAGAAATTTATTAAATAGAACATTAGATCTTATTTTTTGTAATAATGATATGAAATTCTTCTTATATGAATCAGACTTTCCCTTAGTAAACAATCAAATTCATCACAAAGCTGTTTATGTAATTTTTGAGTTTTATGAGTTTAACCAAGAAGTTTCAACTGATCATAATTGTTTGAACTATAACTTTAAAAAGGCAGATTTCACTGCATTAAATAATTTCTTCAATTCAACTGACTGGGAACAAAGACTTTGCAATAGATCTCTAAACAGTATGTATGTCTCTTTTAAAGAAGTTATTTTTGATGGCATTGAACAGTTTGTCCCGGTTTTTAATAAAAAATCTTCTTTTAAGCTTCCGTGGTTTAATAAAAGGCTAAAAAATTTAGAAAATGTAAAAAATAAGGCATTTAAGCGTTCAAAAACATCAAATAGTTCAGAGGATCGTGCTCGCTTTCTTCAGCTTCGGAGAGAATTTGATTTTTTGAACAAATTTTTGTATCATCAGTACATAAGTGCTACTGAAAGCAATATAAAAAAGAATGGCAAATCCTTTTGGGTCTTTCTGAATTCCAAACGTAAAACTTCATTTGTGCCAACAGTAATGGAACTTGATAACGAAAAGTCAAGCGGTATTCAATCTTCTTGCAATCTATTTGCAAAATACTTCCAATCGAATTATAATACTGATGTTATTTTAAATATTAATGACTTTTACTCAAATATTTCCCCTATCACTGATTTCGATTTAAAGTGTTTTTCAGAACAAGATGTTCTTGATGGTCTCATTGAACTCGATTCAACTAAAAAAGCTGGAGCGGATAAAATTCCCCCGCTCTTATTGTCAAAATGTGCCTTGTCTCTCTGCTACGCTCTTAAAATTATTTTCAATAAATCTTTATCATCTGGTGTTTTTATTGACGATTGGGAATTATCGTTTGTTAATCCAATTTACAAAAGTGGCTTTAAACACCTCGTTAAAAATTACAGTCCAATATCAAAACTTTCCGCTGTACCAAAGTTATTTGAAAAATTAGTGACCCAGAGGCTATTTTTTGCTGTTAAGGAATCAATAACGTCAAAATAACATGGATTTATTAGTGGCCGATCAACTTCGACTAATTTGTGCCTTTTTTCCCAATTTTGCTTAAAATCTATGGAAGACAAAAAACAAGTCGATGTCCTATACACAGATTTTGTTAAGGCGTTTGACAGAGTTCACCATGAACTTTTATTGCATAAACTTGAAAAACTGGGACTCAATACGAATTTTTTGAAATGGTTGAGGTCCTACTTGTCAAATCGTAAACAGGTCGTCCAGATTGATGGTTTTGCATCAATTTGTATAGAGGTGGAGTCGGGTCTCCCCCAAGGTAGTCACTTGGGACCACTTATGTTCGATCTGTTTGTAAATGATATTCCTGACGTTTTCAATTTTTGTGACTGTTTTGTTTGCAGATGACGTCCAATTGTTTAGTCAAATATCTTCAGATAGTGATTGTTTAAACTTTCAAAATGATATTGATTTGTTTTTAAATTGGTGCTCGTATAACCATCTCGTACTCAACACATCAAAATGTAAAATTTTTAGTGCTTACAGAACGTTAACTCCGTTAACTTTTAATTATAAATTTGGAATGGTAACACTCTTAAGGGTCAGTGAGGTGAAAGATCTTGGTGTTATCTTTGATTGCAAACTCACATTTTCTGCCCACATCGATTTTATTGTTTCGAAAGCTAATTCCATGTTCCATCGTCGTTTTCGAAGGAGTAAGGTTCAATCACACCTCCGGACAGAAAAAGGACCAAATAGTGACTTTTTGTGGATGTAATGGCATCTCTTCAATTTCTTGAGGATTCTCAGAACCCGAAATACGACAGTTTTGTTTATTAACATACCCACCGTGTGAGAAATGTGCTTCGTCGCTGAAGACATTTTTTTTTTCGAACATCGCTGTCCACCGCTTGTTGTTTAAGCACCAATTCCACGTATCTACGTAGTTATGAATGGTCAGGTTTAACAATTTGCATGCATAGTGCGATAGTTAAGCGATCCATTTTCGTAAATTTCTGAAAAAAAAAATTGGTTTAAAAAATTAGTTTAACAGATGTCGAATTCTAGCTCTTTATTTTTGAAACCGAAAATGGATGACCCGTATAATGGAGAAAAGTGTGGGTCTTGTTTTTGAAATAAAATGTTCGCAACAGAACTAAACAACAAAACTGTATCGCCACTTATTAACTTCAACATTTTAAATAAAAAAGATGCAAAAACGCCTTTTGCAAATATTTTCCAGGCTCAACGAAATAACTTGAAAATAATACCTGCATTATTCTTCTTGGATAATCACTCAACTTTTGAAAAACAATGAACAAACGAATCGCTCAGATGCTATACAAGACTCCGACTAGGCCACTGCATCATCTTTCTCCACCACTGCATAACAAAACATCAACAACCTTTCTGTCACCTCTGTAACAATAACATTCCACTTCCCATTAATCACCTCATCATCGATTGTGAACATGTCAAACTCATGTTAAAGAAAATAAAGCAAACAACACCATTGATAAATCTTTTAAGTATTTGGAACACAATCTGGATGTTTTTAAAATATTAGCATTGATAAAACTCCCAAAACTTATTTAATTAAACTACCCATATTGGGAAGAAGTCCTGGTAGCTGGCGCCGACAAAATTCAGTTAATAGTGTCATTTATTACCTGTTAAAAAAGTTATATTATTATAATTATGTTAGTGTTGTAACCGAATTTGAATTTTTTTAAATAAATTTCGCTACACGACATGCACGGCGACCGTCGGAATGAAATTGAAAGGTAGTGTGTGTGTGTACTTTGGTTTTTGGTTATTGACAAGAAATTAGGGATGAGAAGGACAGCATATGCTATTGTAGTTATTGATCTTTCGACCCTTTCAAGGAATGGGGAATGCATGGAATGGGAATGGACATATGTTCCTACCTACGATCTAAATGATCGTAAAGTGCTGGACTCGTTCGTTCACGATGACTAAAAGCGCCACCTATGTGTGAAAGCAAGAAAGGCCATATTATGTCCCAAAGGAAGGAAACCAAAACTTTCTTTCTCTGAGAGGATACCTTTCATCTGGTGACAGGTTTACATGCAGTGGAGGAAAATATGATCGTTCTTTCGATTGTCAACCAGCAAAGAGCAAGTGTCACAGCAATTAATAGTGCTTAACATTGAAAGATTATACAATTAACCCTTAATTCTAAAAAAAATTAAAATTTAAAAAAAAAAGGAAAAATCACAATTGCTAAGAAAATCCGTAACAAATATTCGGAAATAATCAGCTGGCGTTTGCCTAACACCGGCTTAAAAATTCTTAGTCGTTGGGGTAAGACTGCAATTGTATACATACTATATATACTATAGATATAACCTTTTCACAGAAGATCATCTGAAAATTATAAATTCAGAAAGTACGACAAAATACGTACATACGTGAGTCGACGACATCGTCAGCTCAATCAAAAAAATTCGTATTGACCTTCAAACGTACCCACGAGGCAGCTCTGGAAGTACTCGAGTTTGAAAAATATCACCCCAATTTAAGGAGCTGCGGTAGCTAAGGGGCTAAGACCATTTCCCCTTAACTCGGCGACCAGGGTTCGTTTTGTTTTTCTTTCTTTTTTTTATTGCGTTGTAAAAGCATTTTGATTAATTGAGTAATTGCTAATTAAATTAAATTAGAATTAGAATGAAAAGTTGCCTTAAAGTTTGAACTCGAAGATTTTTTTATCGAGTACTGTAGAATACTCCAAAAGTATATATGTAAGCTAAGCAAAGGATTGCATGTGTAGTGTATATATTGTTGAATTTCGTCGATACCGGAAGCAGTGGCCACAGCGGAAGGAGACATCGGTGAGTGTTTAATACATATGTACATATTTTTCTTTATTTCATTACTTGTAGTTATACATATATATGTACAGTATTGTGCAAAACCTAAGCAACCATTTCGACTTTGCATTTCAATATTGTTTTTCCCATGCTTTGGATAATAAAAGAATAACGCAATTTATGTGGAATTATAGTTTTATTTTTATGTATCGTGTTTTTATCTTTATATAAAAATAATAACATTATAAACATTTTCTAAAAATAAATTAACAAAAAATTCAACGATTTCGTATGTGCAAAACATAAGCAACTTTTCAATACTTTGTATAGTTTCCCTTATTTCTTAGGACTTCAGCACATCTTCTCGGCATGGAAGCTGTTAAATTAGAGATGACATCTCGTGGTATGTTTTTTCCATTGTTCTTGTAAAGATTTAAGAGCACCGCCTTGGATTGGAAGCGTTGCCCAGCGACTTGATTTTTGAGAATCCCAAAAAGATTTTCAATGGGATTCAAGTCCGGTGATTGTGCCGGCCAATCAAGAACTTGAATCCCATTGTCTTCAATCCACTTTTTAACCAGCTTCGATGTGTGTTTCGGGTCGTTGTCGTGTTGAAACACCCATTGAAGCGGCATATTCCAATCGGAATATGATAACATCTGCGTTTCCAGGATGCGTTTATATTCGAATTTGTCCATTATTCCTTCAATTTGATGGAAAGGACCTTGTCCATATCCTGAGAAACAGGTCCAAATCATCACACTGCCACCCCCATGTTTTACTGTGACATTGCAGTATCTTGGATTGAGCCGTTGACCCTTACCTCTTCGCTCGTGACATATTCCATCTGACTGTATCAAATTAAACTTTGATTCATCGCTGAAAAGTACCGTTTTTAAATAAGATTTCAAATAATTAGATTAGATTTTGCAAAAAAGTATCACCAATGGTCCGTTGAGAAATGGAAAACGGTACTTTTCAGCGATGAATCAAAGTTTAATTTGATACAGTCAGATGGAATATGTCACGAGCGAAGAGGTAAGGGTCAACGGCTCAATCCAAGATACTGCAATGTCACAGTAAAACATGGGGGTGGCAGTGTGATGATTTGGACCTGTTTCTCAGGATATGGACAAGGTCCTTTCCATCAAATTGAAGGAATAATGGACAAATTCGAATATAAACGCATCCTGGAAACGCAGATGTTATCATATTCCGATTGGAATATGCCGCTTCAATGGGTGTTTCAACACGACAACGACCCGAAACACACATCGAAGCTGGTTAAAAAGTGGATTGAAGACAATGGGATTCAAGTTCTTGATTGGTCGGCACAATCACCGGACTTGAATCCCATTGAAAATCTTTTTGGGATTCTCAAAAATCAAGTCGCTGGGCAACGCTTCCAATCCAAGGCGGTGCTCTTAAATCTTTACAAGAACAATGGAAAAAACATACCACGAGATGTCATCTCTAATTTAACAGCTTCCATGCCGAGAAGATGTGCTGAAGTCCTAAGAAATAAGGGAAACTATACAAAGTATTGAAAAGTTGCTTATGTTTTGCACATACGAAATCGTTGAATTTTTTGTTAATTTATTTTTAGAAAATGTTTATAATGTTATTATTTTTATATAAAGATAAAAACACGATACATAAAAATAAAACTATAATTCCACATAAATTGCGTTATTCTTTTATTATCCAAAGCATGGGAAAAACAATATTGAAATGCAAAGTCGAAATGGTTGCTTAGGTTTTGCACAATACTGTACATATATTAATTCTATCAGTACTATTTTATTCAATTAATAGAATTGGAAATTATCAAATTGAGTTTAGGCTTTAAAAGCAACCAAGTTGCCACTTTAATTAAATTTTAAATTAATTTTATTTCGTTTATATAGGTACATTTTTTTTTTATTAAATTTTGTCAATAGTCCAGATGATAAGGTTTCTTTCGTTTGAAAAATTATGTTTTTAAAATAAATTCTTTAATAGTAAAATGAAAATTGTGAATAAAATTAAAATGAATATGAACTAGAGATTTTGTTTGAAAGGGAAAGATGAGAAGGATGAAGAGGAGTGAAAGTATGGGAAAGTAAGTAAGGATAAAGGGCTTATTTCAGCGAGAGGAATAACCAGGTAGGGAGGGTATCGAAACAAACGTTTTCTCGCGCACAACTTCACCTAGTGCTAGAGCTGGTAATTTTATATTTTTTTGTTAACGAGGAGTCCCACGAACCACACCACGAGCTAGCAGGGATGTGCCAGCAAGGACAGGCCAAGAAATCCCTTTACAGTGTAATTATATGTACGTTACTTTTTCTACAAGATAAATACCTAAAAATCACC
The DNA here is from genome assembly GCA_951509635.1 of Eupeodes luniger. NCBI lineage: Eukaryota > Metazoa > Arthropoda > Insecta > Diptera > Syrphidae > Eupeodes > Eupeodes luniger. The sequence continues at coordinate 191,384,092 of OX608073.1, read as the reverse complement.
CATATTCCATAAGTCCATTAAACGACGCGTGTATTATTATTTAAATTATTCTAGTTAATGTAACATCGACTGGAAACATATTAATAAAAGCAAGAAATATAATTGAGAGATTTTTTGGGATTCTACAAAATAAATAAAGATGTATTAAGTCTCTCAAACTATAAATGTTTGCTATTGCCTGCACAATTTGATTAAATTAAGAGATAATGAGAGTGAAACGTCCGAAGATATTTACTAAAATGTTAACAATAAGTACCATGAAGACGATTCGACTCTTGCTGCAGAAGATCAGTCAAACCACAGCGCAATTCGTTTACGCAACACAATAATGAGATCTTTAAACTTGTAACCTCCTATTTTACCTTGGTTCGGTTGGCTGGAATTATTCCCTTAAGCTAGCTCGGCCGTGGGGTCTTGAACCTTATGGAGTTTACAAAAAAAAAATCCAGCCAGCGTCAAGATGTTGACAGACGCGCGAGTAAATTTCCTCTACCCTCCCTACCTTGGTTGCTACTCTCCAAAGCAACCCCTTTTCCAGGCTTCTTCTTACCTTTCTATCATCCCTAGTCCTCCCCCTTGTTCTCACCCATATCCTAAATATCAAAAAATTAGTCCCGGTACATTGTGCTATTGACTCTCATAATGCTCAATAAATTCTACACTGATGGTTGATCTTCATGATTTAAATTCGATTTTAATGATTAGACATAAATATGATTTTCAATTTAATAATAATATTAATACAATAAAGTAATTCAAAGTAATCAATCAGTTTAATGTATTCTATTCTGGTATTTAATTTTATGGCGTTAGTTAAATTATCGATGATTAAAACAAAAAAAAGAATGTATGAAAAAGTATGCATGCAAAGTATTTAATAATTATTTTAAAAGAGTTGGTAATCATGCGATTAAAAAAAAGAAAATCTAACTCAAAACTATACGTGATCGATTAGCTTTATCGCAAGTAGAGGGAAATTCTATTCCTTTACTATTTATACTTGTATTAATGTATTCACTTTGTTAACTTAGTCGTGAAATTTCGAGTTCATACAAAAAAATTTCAAATAAAATATAATATGTATGTGTAAATTGTACTCAAATAAACTTACCCCTATTCGTAGAAGTGGCCACTGCTGCTAATAGTTTTGTTTGGAGTCAGCTTTCTTTGTAGGTGTGTTTTCTTTTGCCTTCACAAATTTACTTAAAATTTTGTTTGTATATCTTACTTGATTTAAGCAAAGCTCGTTCCAACAAAAATAACTTACAAAAACAAATTTAATAACTTAAAGTTGAAGTATAGAAAATATAAAACGTTAAAGCAAGAAAAAAGATAAACTCTTCGATGGGATTCGAACCGGGGACCCCTAGATTGAGAGGTACGTGGTACGTCGCCTAGTCTTTTTTTTTAATTTATTTTTATTACTTCAATCTTAAACCTATCTTAAAGCTAGACAAAAATTCATAAAACTAGCCTAATTAACCATAACTTACAACTTACTTATTAGTCCCATACGGACACTAAGTTAAACTATAACACTTAATACTAATGCCTTTCGGCCCTAAGATCTATTATACTTCAATTAAATTTTATTTATTTTTGTATTTATTAGAAAATTTGAAAAAAACTAATATCAATATTCTTTTTAATTTTTACTTAAAACTACTTAAAATAAGGTCCTTAATATAAAACTTAAAGCTAACTTAAACTACCTATTCTACCTATAAACTACTTAAAACTAGAACAACCACAGCAGCAAATCTAACTATCTAACGTTTTTTGTTTTTCATATTTTGTTGTCCTTTTGTTTTTTTTTTCTTATTCCATGTTTTTTATTTTATTTTTTTTTTATATTTTTTTTGTGTTTTTTTTGTGTATTTTTTTTTTGTGCCACCATGCCTATTCTACTTAAAACTAAACCCTAAAACTATAAAACAAGTATGTAAGCCGGCCAAGGCTTAAAACCCCATCCCGACTACCCACTATCAAGTGCCGATTGAAGCCACCAAAACTGGTTCTCCTGCTTCACCCTATCAGTTCGGTCCCGTTCGGACACAGCCCTACTGAACCGAAGGAGCTCTGCTCCGCCTTGTGCCATAACGTCCCGATTGTACAGGAGTCGTCTATCCACGGTTCGTCGTCTGACGTGGTAGATTAGCGGACCTGCCAATCTATCCTGTATCAGACCGCATCTATCTAAGAAGAGGAATGCTTCCGGTGGAATGAAGCCGGTCAAGCGTGCACTTTCAAAAAACTCGTCGTTCGGATAGAACGCCCCGAAAATTAAACTGTTGATGGAGGTCCGTTGTATAGGACCTCGTTAGAATAGTAATGCACGTAAGAAGATTCGGCTGTTCGATATAAACTGGTATAGCGTCGTAAACACTACACCAGAAACTTCTCCATCTGGGAAGGGGCAACGTTGAACCATACAGGACAACCATAAACGATCATCGACCGTATTGGGGCCATGTAGCAAATTACCTTCACTCTGGGGTCAAGCCGACTGCTGTAAAACAGCCGTTTCGTCAGAGCGAAGGCTCCTCTGGCCCTGGTCAGAGCAGCATTTACATATATGTCTGTCGAAATATAAATACTGATCTAACCAGATACCGAGGTACTTCACTGCACTTTTGCTCGCTAATCGCCGCCCGTGAAGATCAACTATGACCATCTTGCGCCAATTCTTGCACGTATCCCTCGTGGCCCTAGCCAACGGAGTCCGCAACAGAATTGTCTCCGACTTCTGGACATTTATTTTCAGTTTCCAGTCGTCGCAATATCGCTGAATCTTGTCGAAATCACGCTGCAAGAGAATTCTAATAACCTCAACCTTTCGTGCCGTTCTGTACGCAATTAGTTCGTTGGCGTACGCAATTGCCTTTGTAAGACTACCTATCAGATCGCTGGTGTAAATGCTGAAGAGAATCGGCGAATTCACCGCTCCCTGTTGAAGACCCTTTTTAATTAAGAATGTTGTGGTAGAAGTTACATTGCCACTTTTTACAACAAACTTTCTACCGTTAAGCATATCATAAAGTAGATACAACAATGGTTTGCTTATGCCAAGCCTGCTCAGTTTTAGGTAAAGACCCTCTAACCATACGGTGTCAAAGGCCTTTTCCAAATCAACCAGAACAGCACCTGTGCATTGTTGTTTTTATTTATTCCATTGGATATCAGAAACGAGTTTAGACGCAGCATGAATTGTGTCATGACCCGCCTTGAACCCGAACTGTTTATCCGGAATTATTTTGTTGTCCGCAGCCCACTTGGTCAGAGCCCTATTGATGATCTTTTCGAAAACTTTGCTGATGCTCGGAAGAAGACTTATCGACCGAAGATTTGACGGGTTGGAGTTGTCCTTGGAGGTCTTCCAATGCACTGGATAATATGCATTATTCAGTGCATTATTGAAGAGTGTGGTGTAAATGTCAATTGCCTCCATCGGTAAATGTCTTAGTACAACGTTGGATATACCATCGACACCTGCTGATTTTTTATTTTTTATTGAATTGAAGATGAGCTGAAGCTCAACCTTCGTCACTAACAAGGGACTTGGTCCCGTTTGCTCGGCGATTATGGCATTTGCCAAGGAATCGTCATTGAACCGCACGAAACGGCGGTTCTCAGATCGCCATTGTGTTATATCATTTCGAAGGTAAAAGTGATTAAGTAGGGCTCTGTTTTCCAGGTCGTGTTTGGGGCGAATGCTAACATTCACCTTGTACACTTGCTGGAAAGCAACTCCCACCGCCTTCACTTTTTAATTCGGATCTTCAATTATAAAAAAGTCATCGTCAAAGATGGCTTCTTCTGGATCTATTTGCGCTGTCCTGAGTACGTCTCCGTTCTCTTCAGTTCTTTGGAGTTTCGGACACGGAAGGTCATTATCGTTCTTTTTCCTGAATATCTTGTTGATTTTAGGGAACTTACTAGGGTCACTGGAATTAACTGACCGGATCTTGCGGTCCCAGTACTTGTTAATTGATAACCTGTAGTTCTCCTTAATCAAAAGATTTACATTTTTTATTGACGACTTCAGTGTCCTAACCTCCATGTCGTGTGGGTCTGTAAGTCGTCTGTACAAGTTTTTGAGTCTCGTCAGTAAGCCACTCTTGTGCCTACGTAGTGCGTCAATAGTCGCGTTTCTGTAAGCGTCCATTTGGTCCCGTTCTTTGTACTTTGGTATTGTCCGTTCCATTGTTCGTTTTATTGTTTCATTCATCCGTTGTAAATGTTGGTCAATTTCTGTATTTGTCAGGTTTCTGTTGTTTGGTGGGGCTATGTCACTCGAACGAATTTCTTTCGCTAAGGCGTTGGTGAAACGAGTCCAGCGCATCTTACTGTAATTGTAAGAGTGCGTTGCAACGTATTCCCCCAACTCCACGCGTTCGTTCGGAATTTGCATTACAGCAGCCAGTCCGCAGTGATCACTGTCGTACTCGACTGTCTGTAAGCAGTTTCGAGGGTGATTACCCACTTTTTCTGTAACTGTCAGTCTGGTGTCGTTCAGCAAAACATCCAGAAAGGAGCCGCTTCTTGGATACGATGGCTTTTCAGTAGCCAGCAGGTCGACGCCATATTCAACGCTGTAAAGATTCATCAAATTAAAAAGATAGTTACCTCTGGGACTACTAAGTTGATTTCCCCAATCTTCATGTTTTGCGTTCAAATCACGGGCCAAAATAAAATAGTTTTCTTCCAAGCTCAGTTTCAGTTCCCTAAAAAGAATCTCGAGTTCTGAAGCAAAGTAAGTAACCCGCGGAGCTTCAGCCGCATAAGCCGCAATCATATACATCCGCTTCCCTTGAGTGAGAGAGATGCATACAACGCAAACCTCTAGCGTCTTGAGCTTTCGCAATTCATTGTTGTATATGACTTAGGCACGGGGGCCTTTGGGACCACCGTTGGTGGAGCCTGTCGACTTCCTTCGGCTTTTTGACTGGCCTGTTTTTGTTTTAATTCTTGGACCTTAGGGCAACCCCTATAGTTAGCCGGGTGCCCTTGGTTTCCACAAAGGACACACTTGAGCTGGGTTAAATCCTCAACCCGCTCATTCCCCAGCTTGCATTCTCCTTCGATGTGGGTTTCTGAGCACCTGACACAGAGCAACTGCATATTGCAGTTGGCTCTGGCATGGCCAAACCTCTGGCACTTCGTACATTGTAAAATGTCGTCGTGCCTTTTTAGTGTATCCCAGTGTACGCATTGATAGTCGTGGGATTTGATTTCCTTCACACTCTCAAAACTTCTTTGGGGCGATACACACGAAGTGTGTATTTACTTCAATAAAACACAAAAACATAGTGACTTTTATTAGAAAATAAGTTTTGCCAAAAGTGTATATATAATTGAAATGGTGCGGTGTGGACATTGCGAAGAGAATCTCCCCGGCGAGGGTGACTTTGCGCCTTGTAGCTCTTGTCACAGGAAGCTCCATTTTGAGTGCACAACCCTGTCCGCAAAAACATTTAAGAGCATGACCTCGATCCAAAAAGAGTCCTGGAAGTGCCAATACTGTAGAAAATCAAATATATTGAGGGTGGAAAATTTAGTTTTCCGTCGGCTATTTGGTCACTTTATTTTTGTAAAGAAAACAAATTCTTTAACTTATCCCGACGTTTCGGCAAGGATTGTTGCCTTCTTCAGGGGAACTTTATTTTATGAAAACAGAAATAGATAAACTTATAAGTATGCACAACAATTATAACAAACAGTATATTAAACTTACATTCAAGTTTGAAGTTATGTCATTAAATCAAAATAGGATATAATTACAATTATAAAAACTGTAGCAACTTCTTCGTATGAAGATTTGTCTTAATTTGAAAATACAAAATTTGTGTGTTAGGGTTTAGAGGAAATGAGATAGCAATATATTGATGAGATATCTTGTGTGTCTTGTTTTCTATTCATGTTATTTTTATTGTTAAGGATGTGTAAAGTTTCTAGTGTGTATCTCTTGGAGATGTGTTTTTCGGTTTGAAGAACCTCGGCACCGTCAAAGTCTGGACGATGTCCATTTTCAATCGCGTGTAATGCAAGAGCTGTTTTGGCTGGGTTATTGCTTTTGATGTCCGATTTGTGATTTGAAAGACGTTGTCGTAGAAGTTGTTTCGTAGTTCCAATGTAGCATAGGTTGCATGGTTCTTGAGATTTACCCTTACAGTTTATTTTATAGATTACGTCTGATTGTTGGTCTTTTTCAGTTTTTGTTTTTAAATTTGAGAAGAGGTTTCCAAGTGTCCGGTTCGATTTGAAAGCTAATCGGATGTCTTGTATATTATTTTGGATAGCCTGTTTGAAGTTGTCTGTGAGCTTTGGAATGTATGTTACACTGTTGAAAAATAAATTATTTGATTGTAAATCATCAGGTTCCTTAGGTCTTCTATATTTGTGTTTTAAAAATAATTCCCGGATTATCGTGTTAGGGTATCCATTGTCTCTTAGTATGTTGGTTATTCGTCTCTCATTAGTCTGGTGGAATTCTTCATCGCTGATTGTGAGTACTTTGTGAATCATATTGTAAGCTGTATTTATTTTGATGTGTTTGGCATGGTTAGATCGAAAATTGGTCAGTCTACCTGAACAGGTATCTTTTTGGAACCAGTCAAACTTTAATTTATAGTTGTTGCGAATAATTTTGACGTCAAGAAAGGATATTGCACAATTATTTTCATGTTCTACGGTGAATTGTAATTTTGAATGAAATTTGTTGAGTGTTTGAAGTACGTCATCAATATAGTTTTTGTCAATTATTGCGAAAATGTCATCCACATATTTGGCTATGAAGCTTGGTCGGTTTGGTGAGGAATCAAAACATTGGTCAAGTAAATGGTCCATAACAATATCTGCAATCGTCGGTGAAAGTGGATTACCCATCGGCATACCAAAAATTTGTTTATAGATGTCCGTTTTGTATTGTAAGTAGTTGTTCTCTTTCAGACAAAAATCTAGAACTTCTAGAAATTTGCTTTGGGTCATTTTAGTGTGTTTACTAATTGTAGTCCATTTTGTTTTTAATAAATTTATTGCGAATTGTGTTGGGATGTTTGTAAAAAGGGAAATTACGTCGAATGAAACTAAAACTTCATTTTCCTTGATGTTGATTTTTTTCGCCTTGTTTACAAATTCAAAGGAATTTCTTACAGTGTATTTTGAGTTATTTGTAACACATTGTAAAATTCTACCAACAAATTTGGACAATTCATAACACGGTAATTTCATAGACGATATGATCGGTCGCATGGGCACATCTCTCTTGTGTATTTTTGGTAGTCCATAAATCGAAGGGAGTTGTGCGGTGCATGTTGTCATTTTTGTTTTTTCTCTATCATCTACTATTTTGTTGTTGTGTAACCATTTGACTATATTATTATTTCGGGTTTGAAGTGTTGTTATTGGGTTTTGTCTTACACGCCAGTATGTACTTCGGTCTGATAAGAGATGACTCATTTTTTCGTCATAATTTTCTCGCATCATCGCAACAGTAACATTACCTTTGTCAGCTGGAAGAATCACTCGTACGGAATGCTTGTTTTTGTTTTGTTGTAAACTGTTTGTATTCATGTGTTGGTAGAACTTCTTTAATTTTGTTGTTGTTAAAACGAAGTGCATTATTGATGCGTCTGATTTTATGGTACATTTCAGAAATTTCAAGGTTAAGTATTTTTTGGTGGTCACCAAAAAATACTTAACCTTGAAATTTCTGAAATGTACCATAAAATCAGACGCATCAATAATGCACTTCGTTTTAACAACAACAAAATTAAAGAAGTTCTACCAACACATGAATACAAACAGTTTACAACAAAACAAAAACAAGCATTCCGTACGATGTACCAGAAAAAGGAAACATCAATAAACTACAAAATAGACCAACTAAAATCATCACTTTGGAAGAAATTTGACATAAAAATGCACGAAAAATGGTTTGAAAACAAAACCAACATTGACTTCCCAATTGAAATACAATGGCTACTTTCATTAGGGAAAAAATTCGCACTCCCCACAAACAAAAAAACATTCCCTTTATTCCAACTAATAGCCGATGGAGAAGAAATAATAAGAAAGGTCAAAGACGAAAAAGAACAAGATATAGTTAGATCACAATACTGCAATATGCTCCACTCTTTTCAACGACACCAACAAAATGACCAATTTTCTAAATATGTGCTCTATGTAAACAAACAAGCCATCTCGTTTCTTAAAAAGCACAAAAATATTGTGATTCTTCCAGCTGACAAAGGTAATGTTACTGTTGCGTTGATGCGAGAAAATTATGACGAAAAAATGAGTCATCTCTTATCAGACCGAAGTACATACTGGCGTGTAAGACAAAACCCAACAACAACACTTCAAACCCGAAATAATAATATAGTCAAATGGTTACACAACAACAAAATAGTAGATGATAGAGAAAAAACAAAAATGACAACATACACCGCACAACTCCCTTCGATTTATGGACTACCAAAAATACACAAGAGAGATGTGCCCATGCGACCGATCATATCGTCTATGAAATTACCGTGTTATGAATTGTCCAAATTTGTTGGTAGAATTTTACAATGTGTTACAAATAACTCAAAATACACTGTAAGAAATTCCTTTGAATTTGTAAACAAGGCGAAAAAAATCAACATCAAGGAAAATGAAGTTTTAGTTTCATTCGACGTAATTTCCCTTTTTACAAACATCCCAACACAATTCGCAATAAATTTATTAAAAACAAAATGGACTACAATTAGCAAACACACTAAAATGACCCAAAGCAAATTTCTAGAAGTTCTAGATTTTTGTCTGAAAGAGAACAACTACTTACAATACAAAACGGACATCTATAAACAAATTTTTGGTATGCCGATGGGTAATCCACTTTCACCGACGATTGCAGATATTGTTATGGACCATTTACTTGACCAATGTTTTGATTCCTCACCAAACCGACCAAGCTTCATAGCCAAATATGTGGATGACATTTTCGCAATAATTGACAAAAACTATATTGATGACGTACTTCAAACACTCAACAAATTTCATTCAAAATTACAATTCACCGTAGAACATGAAAATAATTGTGCAATATCCTTTCTTGACGTCAAAATTATTCGCAACAACAATAAATTAAAGTTTGACTGGTTCCAAAAAGATACCTGTTCAGGTAGGCTGACCAATTTTCGATCTAACCATGCCAAACACATCAAAATAAATACAGCTTACAATATGATTCACAAAGTACTCACAATCAGCGATGAAGAATTCCACCAGACTAATGAGAGACGAATAACCAACATACTTAGAGACAATGGATACCCTAACACGATAATCCGGGAATTATTTTTAAAACACAAATATAGAAGACCTAAGGAACCTGATGATTTACAATCAAATAATTTATTTTTCAACAGTGTAACATACATTCCAAAGCTCACAGACAACTTCAAACAGGCTATCCAAAATAATATACAAGACATCCGATTAGCTTTCAAATCGAACCGGACACTTGGAAACCTCTTCTCAAATTTAAAAACAAAAACTGAAAAAGACCAACAATCAGACGTAATCTATAAAATAAACTGTAAGGGTAAATCTCAAGAACCATGCAACCTATGCTACATTGGAACTACGAAACAACTTCTACGACAACGTCTTTCAAATCACAAATCGGACATCAAAAGCAATAACCCAGCCAAAACAGCTCTTGCATTACACGCGATTGAAAATGGACATCGTCCAGACTTTGACGGTGCCGAGGTTCTTCAAACCGAAAAACACATCTCCAAGAGATACACACTAGAAACTTTACACATCCTTAACAATAAAAATAACATGAATAGAAAACAAGACACACAAGATATCTCATCAATATATTGCTATCTCATTTCCTCTAAACCCTAACACACAAATTTTGTATTTTCAAATTAAGACAAATCTTCATACGAAGAAGTTGCTACAGTTTTTATAATTGTAATTATATCCTATTTTGATTTAATGACATAACTTCAAACTTGAATGTAAGTTTAATATACTGTTTGTTATAATTGTTGTGCATACTTATAAGTTTATCTATTTCTGTTTTCATAAAATAAAGTTCCCCTGAAGAAGGCAACAATCCTTGCCGAAACGTCGGGATAAGTTAAAGAATTTGTTTTCTTTACAAAAATAAAGTGACCAAATAGCCGACGGAAAACTAAATTTTCCACCCTCAATATAAAACTAAAATTGGTCAATACAACAAATCATGAAAATCAAATAAGGAAGGCCAAGGTGCAAAGGACAACCAAGGACAAACGGGAACACTTACGGACAACGGAGATAATGCCCGTAATCCTAGTAAGACCAGAGGACGTACCGCTTCCAATTCAACAAATGAAAAGGCGAACACTGATCTGGAAAGTGATGTCAAGGACATTAAAAAGATGTTAAAAGATTACTCCAAAAGTTTGGAGTTTATATCCAAAAATTACGACACCTTCAATTCTACTTTGGAAATCAACAACAATCTGCTAATAAAACTAAAAGATGAAGTCTCCGAACTTAAACAGCAATTAAAAGCAAGCGATTCAATAATATCTACCATGGAAAAGAAAATTAACTTCTTAGAACAACAGGTAATTGAAAATAACATTGAAATAAAAAATATTCCAATCCAAAATTTGGATAACCCAACGGCAATTGTTAAGGGCTTAGCAGAAGTTGTTGGACATATGTACAATTCTCGATACAGACATTAATAATATATACCGAACAAACACCAAACATAATAAACAAGACTCAAAGATTGTAGTTTCGTTCACAAACAAAATATGCAAAAACAACTTGCTACAAAAATTGCATTCTCACGGTCCACTTAATTTAAACGATGTCGCTAAAAAATTACCAAACCTCGAATTCAAACAAAATTCATTTATTTATGTAAATGTACAACTTACAGCAACTAACAGACATTTAATGTGGCTGTCAAAAAATCAAGCAAAAGAATGTGGGTGGAAATTTGTATGGACGCGAGATGGAAAGATTCTTGCAAGAAAGAATGAGACCAGCAGTGTTGTGCGCATTTACACTGATAATGACATCTCTCAAATCGCATAATCTACATGAATAAATCTATCAATATAATTATGTCAACAAATATGATTGAAGAAGAAAAAGAAGAAAATGAAATTGTAATAGATCATTTATTGAATTTTGAGCACAGGGTGACCCAAAATTTAGATGAATTAAGAAATTATGAATTGTCATCAAATTTAAATTTAACATTCTCTTGTATTTATCTAAATATTAGATCTTTTAGAAAAAATTGGAATTTATTTATAACAAAACTACATAACATAATTAATGATATCAAAGTCATCATTTTAGTAGAAATTAATATAACTGAGTTCGAAAATATTTTATACCACGTAAATGGATTTTCTTAAATAGACCAGTGTTAAGAGGTGGCGGAATAGCTATTTTTATAAGAAGCGAATATTCAATAGAAAGAACTATTTTGAAAACCAATTTCTATGAAAATATTCAAGTAGAAATTAAGCGCAACGAAGAAAAGTTTACACTAATAGCGATATATCGACCTCCGGGATTCAGCATACCATATTTTATAGATGAATTAGATGAGCAAATCAATAAAATCAACGCAAAAAATAAACTCGTAATAATAGGAGATATGAACATAGATCTGAACAAACGGAACAATAATGTAGTGAAAAATTATTGCAGTATGTTTGCTTCAAAAGGCTTATCAAATGTTATTAAAGCCTATACTAGAGTTGACTTGAAAAAAGGAAGTAAAACAAGGATAGACCATTGCCTGGTTCGCTTAGGAAATGAAAAGTTGTATGCCTCTGTCATTGAAACTGATGTATCCGATCACTACACATTGTTCTGTGGGATCTCTGGGAAAGTGACAGATATTATAGATAATCAAAACGAAAAATATTTCATCAACCAACGCATTTTGAACGAAAATATTCGAAATACTAATTGGAATAATCTAATTGAACAATTCTCTACAGCTAGAGACCTCTATCAAGAATTTGATCACACACTTAAAACAATATACACAAGTTCAACACAGAAACTAAAAACAAGAAAGCGGAATGATACAAATCCATGGGTCGACCCGGAAATCAGAGAAATATGCAAACAAAGAGATGTACTCTACAAGCAATGGAAAAATAATAGAAAATGCATCAAATACGAAAATGAATACAAGATCTACAGAAATTTCGTCAACAAAAAAATTGAAAAAATCAAAATGAACTTTTACCAAAACAAATTCCTAGAATATCGCCGTGATCCTAAAAAAACTTGGAGCCTGATAAACGATATACTTGGTAGAAAGAGAACGAGCTTAGATGGAGTGATCGAAAGAAATTTCGGTAGTGAAGTCAGTTCGGAAGGACTTGCAAACAAATTCGCCTCAAGCTTTGTGAATGAAGTTGAAACTATTGTTCACACATGCAATATAAAAACATACCATAGTGAGATACCAAGCTCGAGACAGTCAATATACATATCACCAGTGACGAGTGAAGAAATTTTAACAAACTTAATGAGTATAAATATAAATAAGGCAACAGGGTCAGATGGAATAAGAGCAAAGGATATCCAATTAAATACCCAAACATTTACACCAATTGTTGAACGCATAATCAACCTGAGCCTCGAACAGGCCCTTGTTCCAGCAGAACTCAAAATGGCTATAGTACGACCTGTATACATAATAAATAAATATATGTATATATATAATAAATAATAATCAATATGGATTCGTCAAAAACAAAAATACAAACAAACTTCTAGCAGAATTCACAAATCTTATAAATTGCAATCTCAACAAAAACTACCACAATATAGTCATTTTCATAGACTTTAAGAAGGCGTTTGATACATTAAGACACGAAAAACTTCTGGAAATGCTGGAGAAAATAGGTATCCGAGACTTGACCCTAAACTGGTTTAAGAGCTATATAACAAACAGAAAAATGAGAGTGAAGATTGGCAAATCAGTTAGTGAAGAAAAACATATTCAACACGGAGTTCCCCAAGGATCCATCTTAGGCCCTTTACTTTACATAATATATGCAAACCAACTACTAAACGTGTTGAAGAACAGTATAGGTTTTGCTTACGCAGATGACACTGCAATTGTTGTTAGCCACAGAAACCTTGAAACAGCTACATATATTATGCAAGGCGAATTCGACGGGGTAGTAAGATGGTGCCATGATTTTGGACTCATAATAAATGTAAAAAAAACAAAGCTTATGCATATCAGACCCCCACATATACCGAAAATACGAGTAAATATAAAGATCCACGAAACTTATTGTCTTCATCAAAACGCACTACAAGAGAATCTTAATCCCGAAGATAACTGTAATGATTTCATTGAAAACGTAACTCACTTCTTAGGAGTCGAGCTAGACTGTTACTTCAAATGGGATCTCCATATAGCACAACTTGGGAAGAAACTTAGGAAGACAGTATACGCAATATATCACCTGAGTATGCATAGCAATTACCATGTTTTAAAGCAAGTTTATTTTTCACTGGTGGAGTCTTCTCTAAGGTACGGTATTCTAGCATGGGGAAACACTACAAAAAGCTACTTCCTGGAACTTCAACGTTTACAGAATCGCATCGTTAAAATTCTAATAAATAACAAGAACAAAACAAATCTACCTGATACGAACTCATCAAATATGTATAAATCAATTGGAATTTTAAACATTAATCAATTATTCGAACTGCATATTCTCGAAGAATACTACAACGACCAGCGCTACAAACAACCAATCGATCATCAATACAACACAAGAAGAAGAGCTCAAGGATTTCTGCAAACTACCGGTTTTAAAAACTCTTACGGAAAACAGCAACTATCCATTACCGTTGCGAATATATTCAACAAGATGCCAAGAGAACTTCTAAGTATAAATTCTAAAGGACAAAGGAAAAAACTGGAGTGGAATCGGCTAATGTGATGTGTGATTATCACATTTGTGATCAACAAATGTGATCACATTAAATTTTCTTTCTGGGTAATGTGATCATCAAAAATTATTTGAAATTTGGCATCACTTTAGAAGAATAGCTTGACGTTTGTCATTTGACTTTCTCCTTCTTACCAATTTTTACCGCGAAGTTTATTTTCCAGTGATTTTTCAAACTAATTTATTGAGTTGGTTGAAAATAAAGTGTTAAAAATGTAAGTAAATGCTTAAATTATGTATTGAAAATGTTATAAAATGAAACACAATATATTTGTATTTTTCTATAGGTCACAAGTGCTAGCGAACAAATCGCAAATAGATTTGCTAACAAGCTTTATGGAAGCGCACCCGGATCTGGCTAAATCCTTTTCCCAAAAAGGAAGCAACTCCCGGAATGCCCATAGAATTTTGTGGGAAAAACTAAAGCAGCAACTAAACGCAAATGGACCACCGTCAAAAAGTTGTGCGGAGTGGAAAAGAGTATGATTTGTTTATCTGCTTTTAGTTTTATTTTTAATGTTTCTTCCCTATACAAATAATATTAGTTTTGGACAGTCCGGAAATACAACGCCAATGCATCGTTCTATGGTGCTTCTAGCTTGGGAGTGTTTATAATTAAAGTGTGCTTCTGGTGAGTGATCTGCTGCAGTTCTATACGGTGTTATTAAGAAGGGCTCCAAAGGATAGCCACTATCACCTTGTCCAAAAAAATATCAGTAAAGAAAAACAAATATTAAATGATAAACACATAATGTTGTCTTTGTTTGTATATTTAGCTAAGCAGTACCGAGGAGCCATGTCGATGTTGTTCTGCCTGCACAGTACTCCAAATTTAACTTTTCTCTTTGTTTACTCTGCCTCCATACAAAGCTATCATGTGAGCATCCACCATATTTTGCATTGATGGATAGTATTTTGTACTTTTCATCACAAATCTAAAATACAAAATGTAATAAATGTTAATACTCTTAAAAGAATATCAAATTTGACTTACAATCATTGCATTTATACTGTGCCTTCCTTTCCTATTGAAAAACATATGCTCATTTTCGGTTGGGCGAAGAATCATGATGTGGCTTCCATCTATGCAGCCGATTACTTGAAACATACATTTTTTACAAATTATGCGGTGAAAACAAAACTCCAATTTACCTCCCGGGATTCCAAATTTTTCAAAATAATATCTCTTTGTTCTCTCAGAGGTAGTAAATTTGATTGTCAAAGGGCACAATTTTCTCTCCATTATTATTAAAGTAGCTCTAGTGACTTCACTTACTGTGCTTTGTCCCATCGGAGTCGACCAGTCAGACCCCACTTGCCTTTGGTAGGCACCTCCTCCAAGAAAGTTCAGCGTCACAGCTAACTGGAGGGTAGGTGGAATATGGGTGGATCGAATTCCAGTTGGTAAATCCAAGATCCGAAGAATATAGGAAAAGGTCTCTTTTGTTACCCGGAAATGTTTCAGAAAACTATAAAATAATTGAATTGACTACAACTTAAAAAAAAATGCGATAAGAAAAAATGGCTTACTTTGCATTTGGCAGCTCAAATATATTCAATTTGCTTCGCAGGTTAAGATTTATCAAACGAACTTTTCTGCGGTAATTATTCTCACTTTCATCATTTTCATTTCTTAAAAATAATTGCACAGGGACAAACACGTTCATTTTTTACGAAAATAGAAGAAACAATAAGAAATCGATTTATATCGTGTCAATTATACCTAGATGTGACAACAAAATAGCTGTCACAAGAAAAAGTCACAAATATGTGACTATCACATGTGATTATCACCTTACGCAGACGGAATTTTTATTTTATGACTATCAACTATCACAAATCACATTAGCCGATCCCACCCCTGATAAAGGATCATCTACTAAACACTTATTGAATCATCATCATTTCATCAACATTATCATCACATCATTAAAAAAAAAAAAAAAAAAAATGTTTGTATTTTATATACATGCCAATAATGTACTAAATACTTTCAAGAATTTTTGTCATATATAAACGTTTATATAAATAACCTTCTGCAGAAAAGCCTCTTTAGGCTTCGCAGATACCTTTTTGTAACCAAAAAAAAATAATAATTATAATAAAATGAAATTGAAAAAAAAAATTGAAAATAATAGCCGCGTTTTAAGAAGATGTGTGTGAAGTAGTTTTGGATATTTGGAGAATGTGCGGTGGATGGATTGTGGTGGGGGTGTGGGTAATGTGTTTGGTGGTGGTTGCTGCCGTCGGTCGGTCGGTCGGTCGGTCGGTCGGGAGGGAGTTTAAAGAAGATGTGTGTGAAGTAGTTTTGGATATTTGGAGAATGTGCGTTTGATGGATCGTGATGATTGTGGTGGGGTGTGTGGGTAATGTGTTTGGTGGTGGTTGCTGCCGTCGGTCAGTCGGTCGGGAGGGAGGGAGTTTAAAGAAGATGTGTGTGAAGTAGTTTTGGATATTTGGAGAATTTGCGGTGGATGGTTCGTGGTGATTGTGGTGGGGTGTGGGTAATGTGTTTGGTGTTGGTTGCTACCGTCGGTCGGTCGGTCGCGTCGTCGTGGTCGTCGTCGTCATGGTCGTGGTCGTCTTTGTTGTATGTCAGTAGGTAAAGGGTCCCTTGAAGAAGGAAAACAAATAAAGAAAATATTTTTTTTATTGATGTGTGAGATGGTATGTAGGGTATTTTAAAAATTTCAGTTGTCCAGTTTGGTGTGTGTCCTTTTTCAAATACATGTTTGTATTTACTGATTCTCACTGCATCTCCAACTTTGAATTTAGGAGTTAAACGAATTTTTTAATTTAGGAGTTAAACGAATTTTTTAGTATATTGATATACAGAAGAGAGTAGATGTTTTTCGTTTGCAGTATTTACTTCGGAAGGTTTCATTTTTATAGTTCGATGTTTTGAATTGTTATAAGTTTTAGTTAGTGTTGACAGCATATCGGTCCATTTGTAAGCTCATTAAGAGGAACAGTAATTGGTTTAAAAGCTTCTTCTAACTGAGATTCATAAGCTCCCCTATTATATTTCAGGGTTTTGAATTTTCTTCGCAGGTCATCCGTTGTTTTACTAAGTTCTTTCGTTAATTTTACATCTACGTTCATCATATTGTTGGAAATTTTATTTTGCCTGTATATGATGATGGTGAATAAATTCAAACGAAAATATGTATTGGGTTTAAGATTTTATTTTATTATTAAGATAACTGGTCTTAAATGAAGAAACGCAACTGCGATTTGTACAGATAGAACTGCTACACTGAACTGTAAATAACTGGTCTTTACCGTACAAAACCGAGAATAAAAACCGAACTGAACTGCAAATTACTGGTCTGAACCGGATAAAACCGAAAATCAAAACTGAACTCAACTGCAAATTACTGGTCTGAACCGCATAAAACCGAAAGTCAAAACTGAACTCATCTGCAAATTACTGGTCTTAACCGCATTAAACCGAACTGAACTGTAAATTACTAGTCTTAACCGCAAAAAGCCAACATTCAAAACTGAACCGAACTATTATTAACAGAAAGTACTTCTTCACTATACTGCTCGCAACTGTATTTATCAACCATTACTGGGCAATTGGCTTTAATTGATGATGATAACAATTTGATGTTTATCTTGTGCAGATCTTGCAGCGATAAAGTGTGTAGTGTTGATATTTGTTCTCATTCTGATAGTGAAAGAGCTTTATGTGGAACATGGGTAATTGAAGAAGTTGTTAAAGCCATTAAGACAGGTTATACAATTCTTACAATTTACGAAATATGGGAATATGATACCATACAGTATGATAAAAATGCAAATTCAAGAGGCTTATTTGACGCTATGATGGATAGATTTTTAAAATTAAACAAGAAGCGTCGGGGTGGCCTGCAGCTTGTATAACGGAAGAAGATAAGGCTAACTATATTACTAATTTCCTCAAAATTGAAAATATCGATTATTATTTGATTATTCCGAAATAATGAAAAATGAAGGTAAAAGATCTTTGGCAAAACTTATTCTTAATTCATTTTGGGGTAAATTTGGTCAAAGAGAAAACCAACCCCAAACATCCATTATAAATAATCCTGCTGAATTGTATGAATTACTAACAAATCCTTCCGTGAACGTCTGTTCAATATTTCCTGTGAATGAAACAAATTTAATATTGAACTATCAATATAAAGAAGAATCTGCTAAGCTGCTGAACACAGCTAATGTCTGCATTGCAGCATATACGACTACACAAGCGCGTTTAAAACTCTACGAATATTTGGAGGAATTAGGTAAACGAGTGTTGTACTACGATACCGTAATATTCCGTAATATTCGTAAGCAGAGAAGGGGATAGTGATCCTGAAACTGGCAACATGATTGGAGATATGACTGACGAACTAGAATGCTTCGGCGAAGGAAGTTTCATAACAGAATTTGTAAGCGGAGGACCTAAGAATTATGCCTACAAAGTGTTAAGTGGAAAAGACAACACTGAAGAGGTTATTTGTAAGGTAAAGGGATTATGCTTAAATTACTCAGCATCAAAAAAAGTTAATTTTGAAGCAATCAAAGAAGCCGTTCTTAACGCCGATGGCAATGATCACATTCAGATTATTTCTGACAATATTTGCAGGACAAGGGATCATCAAGTGATAACAAAGACTCAGTGCAAGACCTATAGACCAAGATCGGAAAAACGTCACTTTCTCTCTAACCATAGCTCCGTACCTTTTGGATTTTATCGTCAAAATAGTCCCACGGCATTCTTACCCTCTTAGATTTACAATGCATTTGTAACATTTTCTGATATTTCTTTGAAAAATATTGCAATAAAAGTGTAAAAACGAATTAAATAAAAAACTAGAAGTACAATATTGTTTATGTGTTTATTTATTTGGAATGGTTACATGGTGAGTATTTTGTCTTTGATAAATTATCTCGCATGAAGACTCCTCAAAAATGAGGTATATATCTGTTTGCAAAATTTTGTAAGTCAATTTCATTCAATGTACTATTGGGTAGCGTTCCTAGAAGTTTTTTGTTTGTGGATTTAAATACAATCCAAGACCTTTTCTATACGGTTTCAGATGCAGTCCATGACCAAGAGCAATTGATTCCATTTTGAGATTATGTCGTTTTTTTCTCATCGATGTCCCTTCTAGCGTTGCTTACATCATTGACAGCTTTGATAACCCCAGCAGCACCTCACGTCAAAGCACCTAGAGCAGAGAGTCCAGCAAACAATGGCACAAGAAATGGAATAGCCTCGCCAATTTTTAGTACTGGAATAACTCTAGGAGTTTTTATATTTCCTTTGTTTTTTTTTACGGTTTTTATTGCAGACTTTAAGGCTATTTTACTCGCCTTTTCTAGATTGAAAGATTTCTTTCGTTTCAGTTCAGGTTAGTTCCAATAAGTTTCCTTAATTTATTTAATGTTATGTGTTTTATTTTACTAGCTCTTGTTTTTTTTTGCTTTGTCATTTTATTCTCCCTCTTATAAGTGCTTAATTTAGAAGCTGAACAACCCTTTCCAAATTTTACTTTTGCTTTCATAAGATTAACAACTAGGAGTGCATTCGCTTGTTCAGATAAGCTAGCGTCCTTGGATTTGACACGTTGCCAAGCTTTTTCAGTTAAAATTCTATCAGCTATGTGACGATTGGCTGTATTTTTATGTTTGGAATATGAAATGTCATGCTCTTTACACGCCTGATCTAGAAAATTAATCCCTGAATCTCCTCGAACTAATCGTTCTTGGAGTCTTGTTCCAGGTCCACAATACTGATAACCGGGGAAATGTAATTCAAACGGAAGTTTATTTATTAGATAATTAATTAAACCTTCACCTCTCGCAACTTTTTTTTTTACTAATCAATTTTTTCGAATAGTCAATCATTTTTATATGATCAGATCATCTTTATTGTGGAAAGGCAAAAAAAAAACGAAATGTTGTTCAAATTAATAAATACTCCTGATATAGTATAGTATTTTGTTTTAGTTATGTCATCATGCGGTTCGTAACACAACAATACAAATTACCAGTGCGAAACCTAGAAGTGACGACGAAATTTAAAGTACATACAAAACATGGTCAGCTTTTTCCAAATAGTATAAGAGGTCTGATTACGGGCCCATCTAATTGTGGAAAAACAAATGCTATGTTGAGTTTACTACTACATCCAAATGGATTAAAATTTGATAACATATATATTTACTCAAAATCTTTACACCAAACAAAATATGAGTTCTTAAAACAAGTAATTAAACCTATAAAAAAAATGGGTTTCTTTACATTTTCTAATAATAGTGACGTTATTCTACCGAAAGAGGCTAAACGGAATTCAGTATTTATTTTTGATGATATTGCTTGTGAAAAACAAGATACAATACGAAACTATTTTAGTATGGGTCGTCATTATCAATTAGATAGTTTCTACTTGTGTCAAACCTGTACAAAAATACCAAAACACTTAATTCGGGACAATGCAAATTTTTTGATCATTTTTAAACAGGCCGGTATGAATTTAAAACACATTTACAATGACCATGTTAATTCCGACATGACATTTAAAACATTTCAAAATGTATGCGCAAACTGTTGGAAACCGTTTATGGATTTTTTTTTTTTGTAATCGATAAAGAAAGTCTACTGAATAATGGTCGCTATAGAAAAGGTTTTGACTGTTTTCTCAAGTTATAAAAAGCAGGTACATTTAAATTCTAAAGCCAATTGCTCAGTAATGGTTGATAAATACAGTTGCGAGCAGTATAGTGAAGAAGTACTTTCTGTTAATAATAGTTCGGTTCAGTTTTGAATGTTGGCTTTTTGCGGTTAAGACTAGTAATTTACAGTTCAGTTCGGTTTAATGCGGTTAAGACCAGTAATTTTTAGTTGAGTTCAGTTTTGATTTTCGGTTTTGTGCGGTTCAGACCGGTAATTTGCAGTTCAGTTCGGTTTTGATTATCGGTTTTGTACGGTAAAGACCAGTTATTTACAGTTCAGTGTAGCAGTTCTATCTGTACAAATCGCAGTTGCGTTTCTTCATTTAAGACCAGTTATCTTAATTATAAAATAAAATCTTAAACCCAATACATATTTTCGTTTGAATTTATTCACCATCATCATATACAGGAAAAATAAAATTTCCAACAATATGATGAACATAGATGTAAAATTAACGAAAGAACTTATTAAAACAACGGATGACCTGCGAAGAAAATTCAAAACACAGAAATATAATAGGGGAGCTTATAAATCTCAGTTAGAAGAAGCTTTTAAACCAATTACTGTTCCTCTTAATGAGCTGATTAAGCAATCATCAGCTAACGTTGAACGAAACAAGGAAAAAGAAGAAGAAGAAGTTAAGGACAATGACTATTACGAAACTCCTTTCAAGAAAACAAAAACGATGAAATACATTGCGAAAATCACGAAGTAAATTGTGCTCTTCAATATGATACCTTTTGAATAAATTATTATTTGAATAAAGTATTATATATATATATGTATGTATATTCATTTAACTTATTTATATTATTTTTTCTTAAATTTGATTCAGTCGGTTGAGAAACATACTCACAATAGTGTCTATCATGTCCAACATAAATTTTAGATTCATAATCGAAGATATTTCAAAAGTTCTTAATGAACATAAAGAAATAATTCTTGAAGACCACTATGCGGAGCTTATAAATCTTATAAATTATATTAAACAATACGTAAATGTCTCACAAGTTAACTCTAAATATGGATGTCATTATACGAATTGTTCAACAGATGCTTGCACCTTTAAAAAAATAAAGTTATTCTTGCAATACATAAATACCAAACACATTGTTTTCTTTATCATTTGATATTAATATGAGTAAAAGAGATGTTGCTGAGGAGCTACATAAAGTTTCACGTAAGAGTTTCCCTAAAAGACGAGTTACCATCAAGGGTATCAATGATTTATGGCAAGCTGACCTTGTTGAAATGGGTCCATATTCGGATGAGAACAATAATTATCGATATCTGCTTACAGTTATTGACACATTCTCAAAATTTGCATGGGCTTATCCGATAAAAAATAAAACAGCAACAGAAGTAACATCAGCAATGCAAAACATATTCAATAAAGGTCGCGTTCCAAAGAATCTTCAAACAGATGACGGCAAAGAATTTTTCAACAAATCTTTTCAAAACTTAATACGAAAATATAAAGTTAATCATTATTCGACATTTACTCAATTGAAGGCATCAATTGTAGAACGATTTAATCGAACACTGAAAAACCTTATGTGGAAAGAATTCAGTATAAACGGACCGTACAAATGGACCGATATGCTGTCAACACTAACTAAAACTCATAACAATTCAAAACATCGAACTATAAACATGAAACCTTCCGAAGTAAATACTGCAAACGAAAAACATCTACTCTCTTCTGTATATCAATATAAAAATTAGTTTAACTCCTAAATTCAAAGTTGGAGATTCAGTGAGAATCAGTAAATACAAACATGTATTTGAAAAAGGATACACACCAAACTGGACAACTGAAATTTTTAAAATTACAAAAATTCAACGAAGTAATCCTATAATATATCTGCTAGAAGACTATCAAGGTCATCCTATTCTATGAATTAGAGTTACAAAAAACCAAATATCCAGACACATTTCTTATAGAAAACACATTTCTTATACAAAGGAAAAAAGATAAAATGGTTGGGTTTCCCTCCTGAACATAATTCATGGATATACAATACATATCTAAAATAAATAATAAGTAAATTTCAAATTGATGTTTTTTGTATGCTTTATTTTGATTATTTATTTTTTTTCTTAAATACAATATTTCCGAATTTGTTCTTTTATCTTTTTAAATATATATTCGTACATAGATAGATAGATAGTTAGATATATAAATTTATATACGGTGATGAAAAATAAGGCTATTTTTGCGAAAAAACGCTTCCTTCAAAAGTTACAGCCTTTCAAAGTTTTCAACATTTTTCTCAATACCCATTTCCATTTCACATTATAACAAAAATACAATTCCATCTCATTCTCATATCTATAAATAAATCATCATCATGGTCACCAACCCAACCATACATCCCTACACATAAATAAAATCTATACCGCCTCACTCATCCTCACACAAACGATCGCTCCTCATAAAATCCTAAACAAACCAACAAATTAACCATCAAATGCATACTCACTTCAACAGATCACCACTGCATGCCGCACCGCCACCTCCTCGTCCCGATACATCATACCCTACATACCATCTCACACATCAATACAAATATTTTCTTTATTTCCCAGTAGGAAATTTCAAAAAATTCATCGGTGAATCACCAACTTTTTCCTTGGTGAATGGAAGCTACACCCCATGAAAAATGAATAAATGAAATTAACATCGGGATTGGATTGGCGTTCACCAAGTAGTGAATTTCATATTGACTGTTCAGTGAGGAAATCACCAAGCAAGTGTATTTGGTGTATTCCAAAGTGAATTGTGGTTGATGAAAAATATCGTGAATCCACACCGGTGAAATCACTGGGTTAGTGGAATTGCTGATATACTTGGGTACTTTACATTGGTGAAAAATGTGATGAATATTCACCAAGGAATTCACTTTGCAAAATCGAACTGTTTATTCATAAATGATTATTGACCAGTGATTTCACTAGGCAAGCAAATGTTACTCATTCATTGGTACAAAATGACCTGGAGAAAAATGTGAATGTGCATAAAAAAAGTCATTCATGTTTTTATTATCTAATTTTTTTTTACTCATGGGTAAATCTTTGGATACAAATATAAATCCCAGTTTCAAGGGACCCTTTACCTTCTCATATAGAACCCCACCGAGAGGCCCAAGAGGGAAACAAGGAGAGCCGGGGCCACCAGGTTTACAGGGAGAGCAAGGTTTGCATGGACCAGCTGGTGAGGGTTTTTTAAAAACAGGAAGCGGTGATTACAATCTAACGTTTAAACGACTAAAAAGTATTCAAGATCCACAAGAACAGGGATAATATGTTGATAACGCAAACGAGCAACTTAGAGAATACATTAAATATGAAGTTGTTGAAAAATTTGAGAAACTCTTGTTTGACACAATTAATTAAAAAAAAAGAAAAAATTATAATTCAAGGGAAAACTACTATTTAACTTAAAGTCAATCATAACTTCACTTCAGTCTTTAACTTAATGCCTCATTGTGTCAACTCAATTATCATGTC
This sequence comes from Eupeodes luniger, assembly GCA_951509635.1. Classification (NCBI taxonomy): domain Eukaryota; kingdom Metazoa; phylum Arthropoda; class Insecta; order Diptera; family Syrphidae; genus Eupeodes; species Eupeodes luniger. The sequence continues at coordinate 191,359,871 of OX608073.1, read as the reverse complement.
TAACATAGATACTCGATTCATTTTTGATGAAATTTTGGAGTTTTTGAAAATAAATCATAATAATATATTGGAAGAACATCATGAGGAGCTTTTAAACAATGTTATCTTCTTGAAAAGATTTATGAATATATCGAGTACAACTTCAAAACACGGGTGTCATTTTACTAACTGTCCATGGTCTTCAAATCTGTGTAAAGCTGGACCAGATACATGCGCATGCCACATGCTTGAAAATAGAATGTTAAGAATAAAAAAATTGATGTCTCTGTATAAAAGACTAAAATAGTATCTATGTATACATATAGGTAAATCTTGTTACTATATCAAATGAAAGAATTTAAATAAATAAACTAATAAAAAGGTAAAATGTTTTGTTGTTTTAATCATTCAGTGAAAAGATGAGTAAAAGAGACATTGTCGAAGAACTACATAAGCCAGCAAGAAGCAATTTTAAAAAAAGGAGAGTCGTTATCAAGGGGCTTGATGATTTATGGCAAGCTGATCTAGTCGAAATGGGACCGTATTCGTCAGAAAATGAAAACTACCGATATCTTCTCACAGTTATTGATACATTTTCTAAATTTGCTTGGGCGACTCCTATTAAACATAAAACTGGGGAAATGGTAACTGTTGCCATGTAAGATATATTCAACAAAGGTCGATGGCCTAAGAATTTACAAACAGATGATGGAAAAGAGTTTTTCAATAAGAAATTTCAAACTCTAATGCAAAAACATCAAATCAACAATTATTCAACATTTACTCCTCTGAAAGCATCGATAGTCGAACGATTTAATCGCACATTGAAAACTCTTATGTGGAAAGAATTCAGTTTTAAAGGAACACATGAATGGATTGATATGATAGGGTTGCTGACTAAAACTTATAATAATTCAAAACATCGTACAATAAAAATGAAACCATCTCAAGTAATTGCCTCAAACGAAAAACAATTACTTTCCAAAAAATATAATTACATCAAAATTCATATTACTCCTAAATTCAAGGTAGGAGACTTTGTAAGAATTAGTAAATACAAACATGTTTTTGATAAAGGGTACACTCCAAACTGGACAACTGAAATCTTTAAGATAATTCAAGTAAAGCGCACAAATCCTGTTACATACGTGCTAGAAGACTATCAAGGGCATCCAATTAAAGGTGGATTCTATGAACTAGAGTTACAAAAAACAAAGTTTCCCGATACCTATCTGATTGAAAAAGTGCTTCAGACGAAAAAGAATAAAATATTTGTAAAATGGCTCGGTTTTCCATCCGATCACAACTCTTGGATACCTTTTAATCAAAAATAATACTAATAAACAAGACAATATCTTTTGTAAATTTCGAAGGCTAGTTTCATTTGGTTCGGTCAGTACTCGGTTCTTTTTTTTCTTGCCGTTTTCATCGATTCACACTTATCAGGATCGATCCGAAAATGAACCGAATGTGTGAAACTAGCCTAAAAGTCATAGTCTTACAAAATTAGTTTAATTTCTATGGGAGTCTGTTATTTAAACGATTTTTTTTACTAACTGTTTATGGTTTTTAAATCAACAAAGAAGAAGTCTAACCGTGCTAAAACAATTTTAAAATGAATAAACTATATTGAAAAGTAAAATACTGCAGCGTTTTAATCATTCATAAAAAAAAACCCAAACCTCATCAAGATTTCTCCTTCTAAGCAAAAGAAAAGCACCAACGGAGATTTGAGAAAATTATATAAGTGAAATTAGAAAACAATTTTTTTTTTAAATTATTTATTTATTATTTATTGTATTTTTTCAAATTTAACATTTTTTTTTAATTGTCAATCCTCATGCGTTTTTTCCCGTATGGATGCTGTTCGGCTACTTCTTCGTCGTCTTCATCCTCATTCCTTCCCCGCTTGGATTGCTCAGAAAACGTTATAGTATATGCCCCATATAGCATAGGTGGTGGTTGTATGACTTTCATCCTGCAACCTTTTAGTTGGGCCATATCGTCCTCTGTCAAATGGGAGAATTTATTCGGTAGAAAACATTTAAAGTTTTCCAGTTCCACCATAACCTTTTCTCCAAATTTGGTGGTTCTCTTCGTAGCCTTTATGATGGTCATCATCTCTTCACTGAGTGTCCTCAGGGATACTAGAGGCTTCTCTTTCGTGATTGTGTTTAATTTTTGTAAGAAGTCCATTTCTGCCCTTGTTCGTCCAGAATACGAATATTAATACTTAAAATTCAACAAAGTTAGATGGCTTTTATATGAAAAATTTTCTTCAAGTATTGTGACAAAAAAAATTATAGTAGGAACCTAACTGTATTCCCATAAAAACCGTTTTCTTTCACTCAATGTCATTAAAACGAGACCAGTCGTTAAACATATGATGTACAATATCTTTAAAATTTCGAAGTACTACTTTCTCTTTAAAACACATCTAATCTCATCCATTTTAAAACGAGAGCTAGGCTATGTACGCAACGCAATGCTTTTATTACCCCAGGGGCAGCGAGTGGTTAGGGATAGTGAGTTATAAAATTTTAATTGTTCTTTGTCTATAGTTTATGCTAGAAAATTAAACAAACAAAACCAATACATCGAATCGCTTCATCCTAAAAATCGTTTGTCTTCAGATATCAATTTAAAATTTAATATAAATTTGGCCCGTTACGGAATTCAATTTTTTTTCTTTAAAAAAAAACATTGGAGCAAATCTAATCGTGTTGATTCATCCCCATTTGAAACGAGAGCTAGGCTAGGTACGTAACGCAATGCCTTTATTACCCCAGGGACAGCGAGTGGATAGGGATAGTGAGTTATAAAATTTTAATTGTTCTTTGTCTATAGTTTATGCTAGAAAATTAAACAAACAAACAAAACCAATACATCGGATCGCTTCATCCTAAAAATCGTTTGTCTTCAGATATCAATTTAAAATTTAATAACAATTTGCCCCGTTACGGAATTCTTTTAAAAAAAAAAACATTGGAGCAAATCTAATCGTGTTGATTCACCCCCATTTGAAATGAGAGCTAGGCTAGGTACGCAACGCAATGCTTTTATTACCCCAGGGGGCAGAGAGTGGTTAGGGATAGTGAGTTATAAAATTTTAATTGTTCTTTGTCTAAAGTTTATGCTAGAAAATTAAACAAAACAAACAAATCCAATATATCGAATCGTTTCATCCTAAAAAAAAAATAGTTTGTCTTCAAATATCAAATTAACTTTAATAGCCATTTTTAAATTAAACTTATATCTTTTTGACAATTATTGTTATTTTCCTATAATACATTCTTATCCTATCCTCCGCAACGACATACAACAAAGACGACCACGACGACATGACCGACCGACCGACGATCATGACGACGAACACGACGACAACCACCACCACGGCACATGCTGTACCGCACAACCATACCACATAAACGACGACGACGACGACAGACGATGACCATGACGATCATGACGACGACGAACACGACGACAACCACGACTACGGTAGCAACCACCACCAAACACATTACCCACACACCCCACCACAATCATCACGATCCATCAAACGCACATTCTCCAAATATCCAAAACTACTTCACACACATCTTCTTTAAACTCCCTCCCGACCGACCGACCGACGGCAGCAACCACCACAATCATCACAATCCATCCAACGCACATTCTCCAAATTTCCAAAACTACTTCACACACATCTTCTTTAAACTCCCTCCCTCCCGACCGACCGACCGACGGCAGCAACCACCACAATCATCACGATCCATCCACCGCACATTCTCCAAATATCCAGAGAGCCAGCGCCGCACAGTGGTGCGAGAGCGGAAAAAAGTCTTTTTAAGAAGTCATATTTATCCTTTTAAATTGTATGTTTAAGTACTCTTATATAACCCGAGCGTATGATTTAAAAGTATTTTTTAACATATATATTGTATGTTCTGATTTACAAGCCCTCAAAGTTGAAAAATAATTTTACTCAAATCGCGAACCGTATTTTCAACAAATTTTGAGATGTTTTTTTCCGAAGTTCCTTTAAATAAATTCTCTAGCTTCTTAAATAATTTAATTGTTCTATTTTCGATTATCTAAAAAAAAAAAAAAAATTGATTATTTATAAAAGATAGCTTCTATAAGTAGTCTGAAGCTTTAGTACTAGGAAAAAATGCGTTTTTTTTAACTTTTTGATTTTTAAAAAAAGCGCCAAAAGATACCAAGAAAGTAAGTATGCCAGCATATGCTGCATACATTCATGTTAAAGCACAGAAAAAATCAGCTGCAGATACGTGCAGATGTGGAAGTTATGATCAAAAATGTTTCACTGAATCGGATTTAAAAAAACTGCGTTTTGACGGTGGTGTTTACCAAAAAGTTTGATTTTTTCGTTATTAATTGTCAGAATGAACTGGTTAAGCCCATTATTTTAAGAAAAAATGTCAAACTTTATTTTAAAAATAAAACAAAATTAATACATTGACCCAGGTCTGAGAATTTTGATTTTTGCGAAACCATTTATTTCTGCCCGGAAATTTTTTTCAACTTTGAACTCAATTTTCTTGGAAACAACACACAAAAAACAATATAGTTTTATGATATTTTAAATTATATGATAGAGCTTAATACAAAATAAAGAAAAGGATTAGGGATAATCCTTTATTTTTTTAATTTTTTGCTAAAAGTAGTAGGTAGAAATAAAAAAGGTGTTATTTTTAAAGTTTTATTGCTTCGTTTTTGTTGTGTATTGCGAAATTTTTTATTACGTGGCTTATTAGAATAAAATCTCTTACTTAAATCTATATATACGTATAAAGCATTAATTAAAAAAAAGTCAGTATTGAGTTATTGACCATTTGTGCAAGGTCTTTAAGAAGAAAATACTTCCAATCAGCGCAGACGCTAAAAACCTCATTTTAGTGTTATAATATTACTACTTTATAATTTTTTTATTTATTTTTTGTATGTATTTATCTATTTATTTATTTAATTTTATAATATACATAGTTAGTAATAATATTTTGTTCAAAATAAAAAGATAAGATTTTACTAAAAAAAAACTTTTATTTAAATATAACATCAAAAGCCTCAAATTTTAGAAAAATGTCAATAACTTTTTTTCTAATAATTTTTTCTTGACCAAATTTCGACCAAGCGTGTATAAGACTACTCTTAACATGTGTGTAAAATTTCATTAAAATTTGTTTAATAGTTCAGATTTTACAGACTTTTTTCCGCTCTCCCATACAAAAATCAAAAACCCTCAAATTTTAGAAAAATGCCAATAACTTTTTTTCTAATAATTTTTTCTTGACCAAATTTTGACCAAGCATGTATAAGACTAATCTTAACATGTGTTTTCAATTTCATTAAAATTCGTTTAATAGTTCAGATTTAACAAATTTTTTTCCGCTCTCCCATACAAAAATCAAAAGCCTCAAATTTTAGAAAAATGTCAATAACTTTGTTTATAATTTTTTTTTTCAACCAAATTTTGACCAAGCGTGTATAAGACTACTCTTAATATGTGTGTAAAATTTCATTAAAATTTGTTTAATAGTTCAGATTTTACAGACTTTTTTCCGCTCTCCCATACAAAAATCAAAAACCCTCAAATTTTAGAAAAATGCCAATAACTTTTTTTCTAATAATTTTTTCTTGACCAAATTTTGACCAAGCATGTATAAGACTAATCTTAACATATGTTTTCAATTTCATTAAAATTCGTTTAATAGTTCAGATTTAACAAATTTTTTTCCGCTCTCCCATACAAAAATCAAAAGCCTCAAATTTTAGAAAAATGTCAATAACTTTGTTTATAATTTTTTTTTTCAACCAAATTTTGACCAAATATGTATAAGACTAATCTTAACATGTATGCCAAATTTCATTTAAATCCGTTGAACCGTTCAGATTTTACAGACTTTTTTCCGCTCTCCCATACAAACCGAACCACTGTGCGCCGCCTCTTCCTCACTTCTATTCAAATCCAATAAAACATTTACGATCCTCAACATCACAAACCAACCCTTCATCATCATCACTTCCGCATGCAGCGCCAAGGCGTGCGCCAAACAATACATCAAACACAATACCGCACCAATTAAAAACACATTAAAAACTATTCAAAACAAAACCCATTAAAAAAGCCATACAAAAAATTCCCATGCTCAAGCCACGCATATTCTACTGACTGAAATAAAATATTTTTTAAATAGAAAGCGAGAAACTTTATATTTATTTATTTGGTATATAATCCATGAAATAATTAGATATTTTAACAAAACTTGATTAAAATAATTAAGTCCAAAAAAATGTATATTTGACATAATTTATGGGTATTATTTTCCCCAAAAAAAAGGAACAAAAAAATCATTGAGCAAAATGTTCTTTGGGCAACCCTGCTTTAAATGTCAAAAAATATAAATAAAATGGAGAAAGCTGCAGCACCAATGGGAGAAAAGATGTTCAAATAAATTGTAAGTAATCTCTAAATTAAATTATTTAAGTGTCACATTTATTAAAAGGTCAAAAAGAATCTGGACTACATGTGAGACCAAAGCGTTCCTGGATGCTTTGAGTTTGAGAGTGCAATGGTGATTTGCAGAAACATTTTCAAAAGTTGTGGAGAATCCATTTTTGGTATGTGTTTGTTTTTTTTTTGCTTCGAAATGTCACTTTTGACAGAACGAATTTGACACTGCTACCAAACTTTAAATAATAAAAAATATAATGATCCAATGCTGTTTTATTATCACCATGATCTGATCCGGATCTAGTGTTACGAGGAACATTGGCAGCCTATAACCCCCTCGCCTGGACTTCACCGAAGTGAAAGGCTTGACCCCGATAAAATCGAGATCATCCGTGGCTTTTTCACGGAGCTCATCTAACAGCGCCTCCGGTTCCGTGCAGGAACTTATGCCCTTCAGAAGGACCGTCTTAAATTTTTCGCTTTTAGGCGTGTAGCTGAAGAACTCAGCTGTGGCCTCTTTTAGTAACCCTTTTACTAACTTGTATTCGGCCAGTTGTGGTTGGGCTTGGGTTGTGGTTGTTTTTGCTGCTGTGGTTGCTGTTGTTTTTGCTGCTGTTGTTTTTGTTGCAGTTGCCATTGCCCTGCCTCTTGCTGTCGGCGCGCCTCTTGTTTCAACTTTAGCTGACTGAGGAGGGGCTCTATTTCCTCCTTGAGCTTATTAAGGCTTTGCTCGAACTGGCTGATGGCTGCCTGTTTGGCTTGCAGAGCCTGCACCAGTTCTGTTTTCTCTTGGAGGTCCGCCTCTACCTCCAAAGCCTTCCTAGTCGGCGGGACTGGCTCTGGCTCCGATAGGATTAAATCCCTATTCGGAGACTTGAAGAGCCCCTCTCCACCTTCGGACAAATACTGTGTTTTCTCAGACTCGGCATATTCCGCCGCTTAGCGAAGTTGGCCCTCTCCACTTTGTTTGGGCTATGCTTCTTCAGCTTCCTCTTCTTGTTAGTTGTTGCTGGTATCCACTGGTCAGATGCCTGACCAGATGTTGTTTCTGTTATTTTCGGTACTGCTGCTGGCACCACCGCAACATCACCTGATGTGTTGGCAGAGGTATCTTTCGATACCCCTGCTTTCCTCTCCTTCTCCATCTGCTTTTCTTCCCAATCAATAAAATCCACTATTTCACGATTGTGGAAAAAAGCATAAATATTTTTTGTAGACTCAGCCCGGGACTCGAACCCACGACCTCTGGCTTCGTCTTTAGACGCCACTTTTGGTGCGATAAGTGAGCACTTTGAATTTCCTTGTGTGACGAAGTATACATAATTTCAGGCGATTTGGATATTTTTTTTTTTTATTTTTACATTACATTTTATATTTTATTTCCCAATTTGCTGAGCGCCTGTACCTCTTTGGTCGGAAATGTGGGATTTTTCTTCGAAATTCCTGGATTAGGGTAACTTATGTCACTTAATTGCACCATATTATCATTTATGTAAATAAAGTGCATTATGTCCTGTACGTCATATACGTATATATGTACATACATATACAATATACATTTTTTTTTTTCAAATTCATTTTTATTAATTCATTCTTAAGACTATCTTAAAGCTAGACAAAAATTCATAAAACTAGCCTAATTATCCATAACTTACAACTAACTTACTGGTCCCATACGGACACTTAAGTTAAACAATAATACTTAATGCTAATGCCTTTCGGCCCTAAGATCTATTTAACTTCAATTCATTTTATTTATTTTTGTATTCATTAGAAAATTTAGAAAAAACTAATGTCAATATCCTTTTTTATTTTTACTTAAAAACTACTTAAAATAAGGTCCTTAATATAAAACTTAAAGCTAACTAAAACTACCTATTCTACCTATAAACTACTTAAAACTAGAACAACCACAGCAGCAAATCTAACTATCTAACGTTTTTTGTTTTTCATATTTTGTCTTTTTTTTATTTTTTTATTTTTTTTATTATTCCATGTTTTTTTGTATTTTCTTGTATTTTTCTTTTTTGTATTTTTTTTTTTATGTTTTTTTTTGTGCCACCATGCCTATTCTACTTAAAACTAAACCCTAAAACTATAAAACAAGTATGTAAGCCGGCCAAGGCTTAAAACCCCATCCCGACTACTCACTATCAAGTGCCGATTGAAGCCACCAAAACTGGCTCTCCTGCTTCACCCTATTAGTTCGGTCCCGTTCGGACACAGCCCTACTGAACCGAAGGAGCTCTGCTCCGTCGTGTGCCATGACGTCCCGATTGTACAGGAGTCGCCTATCCACGGTTCGTCGTCTGACGTGGTAGATTAACGGAACTGCCAATCTATCCTGTATCAGACCGCATCTATCTAAGAAGAGGAATGCTTCTGGTGGAATGAAGCCGCTCAAGCGTGCACTCTCAAAATACTCGTCGTTCGGATAGAACGCCCCGAAAATTAAATTGTTGGTCGAAGACATAGCTCTTGCAATGTGACCTCGGACGAGTTTTATCACGAAATTGTCAATTCTGTTGATTCGAGCCCCGTTGTATAGGACCTCGTTTGAATAGTAATGCACGTAAGAAGATTCGGCTGTTCTGTACAAGCCGGTACAGCGTCGTAAACACTGCCGCTCGAACACCCGAAACTTCTCCATCTTGGAAGGGGCAACGTTGAACCACACAGGACAACCATAAACGATCATCGGCCGTATGAGGGCCATGTAGCAAATAACCTTTACTCTGGGGTCAAGTCGACTGCTAAAAAACAGCCGTTTCGTCAGAGCGAAGGCTCCTCTGGCCCTGGTCAGAGCAGCATTTATATGTCTGTCGAAATATAAATAATGATCTTACCAGATACCGAGGTACTTCACTACACTTTTGCTCGCTAATGGCTGCCCGTGAAGATCAACGATGACCATCTTGCGCCAATTCTTGCACGTATCCCTCGTGGCCCTAGCCAACGGAGTCCGGAACAGAATTGTCTCCGACTTCTGGACATTTATTTTCAGTTTCCAGTCGTCGCAATATCGCTGAATCTTGTCGAAATCACGCTGCAAGAGAATTCTAATAACCTCAACCTTTCGGGCCGTTCTGTACGCAATTGGATATATATATACATAGACATATGCAAATTTGCCACAAAAACTGAATTCTAATAAAAAAAAACGACAAAATACCTGGATTTATCCTGGGATTCCACTATTTCCTCGTTTAGGTTAGGTTAGGTTATAGTGGCTGTCCAAGATGGAAACGGACACACTTAGGCCAGTTTAATGGCCCATTGTGATACCACATGAATCTTGAGGCTTCCTCCTAAGCTCAATGGAACCAGTTTGAGTCCCTTACGAAACGTGAGAGGCTGATTATACTGATATGATTAAGAAGAAAGAAGAATTCTCCTAGGTAATTCTTGCGTTTTCGAGCCAGAGCAGGGCATGTGAAGACAAGATGAAGAACTGTTTCTTCCTCTTCCTCGTCCATACAGCTTCTGCAAGAGACATTTGAGAATACGCCTAGTCTCGTGGCGTGCTTTCCTATTAGACAGTGTCCGGGTGTGACACCTATTATCAAGCTTATATGCGATCTGCTTAGAGAGAGCAAGCACCTTGAACGTTTTAAATTGGTATGCTAGTACGTGCCAAACGTGGTAGGATGGGCTGTACTGTACCGTCCCTGGCGAGTTCATCTGCCTTACAGTTACCTGGAATGTCTATGGCCCGGCACCCAGCAAAGGTGAATATTAAACTGTTGTGCCATCTCCATTAGAGATGATCGACAGTTATGGACTGTTATAGAGTTTGTAGAGACAGAGTCCAGAGATTTGATTTCCCCGTGATTCTGGTATGTGTATTATAAAGAATTCACTTCGATATAAAAAAAATTTCAATATACAAAGTCAACTTCAAATGACTTTCAAATTTCGGTTTTCGCTATTCGTCTTGACTATACCGGTATCGAATGCCCTTGTCACAGCTTTGAAGGGTTTCTTTGAAAAAGAAGACTTTCACCTTCAAACCTCTTCCTCAACCTTTCCATTATGTACATTCATACCGGAGAAGATTCAGCAAACTCTTTCCAACCATTCGATCGTGATATATTGGATTTGAGTCTCATTCTCTCGCACGATCGAAAGTCTTCCTCTCATTTTGCCCCGATCCCAGACTCTACTTTGCCAACACTCCCCGAAAAATATCCCAAAAAACCTTGCAACTGGTCTAAACTCTAAATTTCCCATCATTCTCAAACTCCCCTCCTGTCATTCTGACAGCTCAGTTCGTCGAGACCATTCAAAACAAACATAAATGTCGTCATCGTTGTTGGTATTTAAATTCATTTTATTCATACGCGCATTTCTTTTAAACAAGAAAAACACAGAAAAAAGTGTAATTCGGTTAAAAACTATACCCAAACATGAAATAAAAATATGTTTTAATGGATAAGTAGTTTTTTAATTTTGTATTCAGTAAAAATAAAAATGTAGAAATATCAATAAATATGATAATATAGTTTTTAAAACCAAGCTTAATTCCCTGCATCTTATTTTTTTCCAATGAATTTTAAAACATTTTGTTGCTTTCAATGTTCCATAGTCTACCTCCAAAATTTTCGGCCAAACCAATGCAATGCCTCACACTGTGAACGATTCTTTATTTTGTTAAATATGAACGTATATAAAGGGTGATTTTTTAGCTATTATCTTTTTGGCAACACTGCTGGTTTAAACAGCTAACGCACGTTTCGTGTTTTGTTTCACTTTTAAACATCTTCAGTTTCGTCTATAATTTAACCATGAATCGTCTTACAAACGAACAACGCTTGCAAATTATTGAATTTTATTATCAAAATGCGTGCTCTGTTCATCGCGCGCTTCTTCCATTTTATGGTCAGTTTAATCGACCCACTGAAGCGGCTATTCGGGCTATTGTGACTAAATTTCGCACCAAATTTACATTTTTAAACCACCAACACGTTTACGTAGAGTGCGAACTGAAGAAAATATCGCAGCTGTATCGGCGAGTATTAATGATGACCATCAATTATCGATTCGTCGCCGTTCGTAGCAATTGGGCCTCTGTTACTCAACAACGTGGAAAATTTTGCGGAAGGATTTAGGTATGATGCCTTTCAAAATACAGTTGGTGCAAAAATTGAAGCCGAACGACCTACTGCAACGTAAAATTTTTGGTGAATGGGCTCTTGGAAAGATGGCCGAAGATGACTTTTTACCGAAAAATTGTGTTCAGCGACGAAGCTCATTTTTGTCTTAATGGGTACGTAAATAAGCAGAATTGTCGATTTTGGAGTGAATATCAGCCAAATGCATTGCAAGAGCTACCAATGCATCCAGAAAAAGTCACGGTTTGGTGTGGTTTATGGACTGGTGGCATCATTGGACAGTACTTCTTCAAAGATGATGCGAATCGTAACGTAACTGTGAATGGTGAGCGCTACCGTGAGATGATATCTAACTTTTTTTGCCCAAAATGCAAGAGCTTGACTTGCATGACATGTGGTTTCAACAAGACGGTGCCACATACCACACAGCATGCACAACAATGGACTTGTTGAGAGGCGAATTCGGGACCGGTCAATTGGCCGCCTAGATCGTGCGATTTAACGCCTTTAGACTATTTTTTTGTGGGGCTTTGTTAAAGTTCCTGTCTATACAGACAAGCCCGCTTCAATTGACGCATTGGAAGACAACATTGAAGCATTTATTCGTGAGATACCGGCCGAAATGTTGTAAAAAGTATGCCATAATTGGACTACGCGGATGGACCATTTAAGGCGCAGTCAAGGTCAACATTTGCATGAAATAATCTTCAAGCATTAAATTATATGGACCGTACTATCGATTCAAATAAAGATTTAATGCTTTTAGCTTTTTAATAAAGGTTTTCACCTCAAAAAAAATCCAACAGTTTTGAAACTTGGCACACTTACTAAGGGACGTCTGGTGATGACCCAAAAACAAGTTGCCAAGAATCCGACGTGAGCTCTAGCGGCAGTTAAGAGAAACATGGAGTTTGTTTCAGTTTTTCACGTTTATCTCAAAAACTATCTATCAAAAAATTTTGTTCTACAAAATTAAAGCTCATTAAATTTTATGAAAATTATGACAATTGATTTTTTCGTATCTCTTATAGTTTATAAACATACGGTTTTTCAGGTTTATCTTGAAAACTATTTGTCGTATCAAAAAATAATCTTCTACAATTAAATTTTATTAAATTTCCTAGAGAAATATGATATTAATTTGTTTGTACTTGTTTCAGCTTGTAAAATAACTCTATCGGCATTTAAGGAAAACATGTGTTTTTTTCACACGAAAAGAAAGCTTAGTAAATTTCCTAAAAAAATATGGTATGCATTAATTGGTAATTGTCGTTGGCCCACTATATGGCTCATTGCCTGCATGCCTAGAGAATAAGCATTGTAGCAAGTTACTTTATCATTTCCAACGATGCCACTCGCTATTGACATGATTTCATTTGTAACTGGAAATGGAGGATGACTTGAACTAATTTGACAGCTTTGCAATGTCTGTATTATCTCTAATTGTACGTGTCTCCCAAAAATCTTCATGTTGCTCACTAGTAAAAAAAAGAACGCCATTGAATTCTTCGAGTGATGAGCAAATTTCATGAGTAGCAGTCAGCCCTAGAACCCATTTGCTAAGTACACTATTAGTGATTCAACGCCCTCGTATCAAGCCACCCATACTCTTCATTCCACGCATTAGAGTTTGTTTAATTGTCTGGTCCGACCATACCCCTGTCCAAAATCGGTCAGTTCTTCTCATAGTAAAGTAACCCATTTGCGCAGTTTTTAAATTCATCTGGGGTCATCACAGAAGGCAGTTTTATCATGTCCTGCAAATACAGGTGACATGATTTGGCGTACGAGAAGTGTCCGGCGGCATGGAAATATGGAATCATATTCTTCACACAGTTAATATGGGCATTCCAATCGCCAGACCATATGGCTGCTGTTGGTCCATTAGATTTGAGTTTGTTAAGATTTGTTTGTAGTTTCTCACTAAGATTGATGAAATGAAAGTTTTGCTTTAGTGCACATAACAAAGAAGATTCATCAAGAAATTTTTTCGTGAGATTTTGGATTTCCTCTAATTCATGTTGGCTTATGCCGACTTGTTCCATTATTATATTAGCTAAAGATGTCTGTATTAGTATTAAAGCACGAACTGCTCTAGAGAAAGCTTTTCCTTGCAGAATCTTTTCAACAGAAACCGGGGCGTATATAGTACTCATTTACTCTTGAAGGCCACTTCCATTCACCAGAAAACCTATTGAACCAATATAGGACATTAACAGGAGAAATCCACCCAATCTGACTACACTTTTCGATAGACGGGACTCAGATGAAGCTGTGGCAACGATTTCCTTACTTCTTATATAAAAGGCTGGTCAAATGTTACCACCAGGCATTTTTGGTAAAATTTGTCACACAAACTGCCAGCATAGTGGAATGCAGTATAAGTGTGTTATAGTCGGACGGTGGAGAGTTTATGAACGGAAGAGGAATGATTTTAGTTTTTGCAGTAAACAAGCCTGTTGTTATTGAGTGCATGTACCCTTTCCATCATGGAACATCGTAAATGCCAATAAACTTTGATGCCAACCAAAGAGTGTCACATGGTTTTGGCTGTAACATTTCTTCGGAACACGCATTCATTTTCTCAAAAACTTAAAAAGGAAGTACTCCAAGATCTCCAGTTGATTTAGCACAACGTAGTTTTTTCAGCTTTTGCATTCGTGTGTCGGTTTCTTTTCCTATGGAAGTAGATGCAGCAGCGATGCATCTTATTCCGCTCAAAGAATAAAATGTATTTAGTCCATCTAACGTTCTGGCACTATCAAACACAAATTGGTTAAATGAACCGCTGGAATCAGGTCGCGTGTGGCAAATAGCTGATATCTCCAACAACTGGGCTTCATAGTATGAAGAACAAAACCCTAAGCTTGATATAAAGTTTACCAACTTCTTAAAACCAAGCTTTCTGTATATAAATAAGGCAAGGCTGCTTAGCATTGGAGACATGAATGATCTGGGACGCACAGCTGATATAATGCTATGCCCTATTGCGATGCATTTCCTTTTTCTATTTTCCGTTTTCCGTCCGTTTTCTTTATTATAAGAGTTTCATCATCACGTGTTTTTCTTAAATGCCGATAGAGTTATTTTACAAACTAAAACAAGTACAAACAAAGTAATATCATATTTCTCAAGGAAATTTAATAAGCTTTAATTTTGTAGCAGATTATTTTTTGATACGACAAATAGTTTTCAAGATAAACCCAAAAAACCGTATGTTTCTCTTCACTGCCGCTAGAGTTATTTTATAAGCTATACGAGATACGAAAAAATTAATTGAAGCTTTTTTTCATAAAATTTAATGAGCTTTAATTTTGTGAAATTCTTTTGAAACGATGTAACGAGTTTTGTCTTTGAGGATTCGCTGGCACACCAACATATCCCTCGCTAGCTCAGGCGTGGATTCTCTGTCCTCCTCGTTATCAAAATTTAAAAGTGCCAGGTTTTGCATCCCGATGGTACGATGCGCGAGTTCTTTCTTATCCCACCCTACCTGGTTGTTTTTCTCGCAGAACAACCCCTTAAAACAACGTTCCTTTTCCCTCGCACTCTTATCCCATTTCCCTTATCTCCTCATCTCCCCCTTTTAAATCAAAAACTTAAAGATTCATCTTCTTATATCTATATGATAATTTTTATTAATAGTTCCAGAGTTATCATAATCAAAATTAATAAAAAAAATCACATTTTTGAAATAACCAGCTAGTAATTAAATATTTTTAATTTCAATTTTTGAAAATTCAAATGCTTAAGATTTGTCAAAATATAAATATGTAAATTTTAAAAAGGTTTAATAAAAAAAGGTGAAGGTATGATTATAGTCTCGTGCAATTATACTCCTTTGGAAGTAATATCGGGCAATATTTATATAGATGTAAAAACCAAAGGTCGCTCACATACCTTCACCCCTCCCTCGATCACTTCCTCTCCCATATAGGAAGCGAATAGCTGACTTTTTTTACCTACCCACCCCTCGTTGCTGGTTAAAAAACAATCCAACGAACCCCCCCTTTGATTCCTCTCCTAACCATCCCTATAATAAGTCCTTCCATCAGGGCTAAACTACCTGATTCCCTACCCTCTCTCTCTTTCCCTCAATCTACCTCCCAATTGGGCTGGATCTAAGGTGTTACACGACCCGTGCCGATGATCAGCCTGGCTGAGGGCCCAATTAAAAAACTAGCTCAATCGCTAACGGAGTATCCGGATACCTGGCGACCTCCGGATTAACCAGCCTTATCTGTATACACGGATCTCTGTACAGATCTTATCCGCTACTCGTGGGATTCTAAATGAACTTAAATAAAACAAAACAAATTTCAAAGACCGTACCGGCCAGCAGTACGACGGCAAAGTTGTCTGCTGTTCATCCCTCTTCCACTGGTGCTGACATGGCTGTGGACACTCACAGCCCTGTTGTCGCCAGTGGAATATCGGATAACCAGGTAATATTACCTTCTTCCTGTAGTGAGGCAGTTGTGAAGAACGGCTCCTCTACTACCACAGAGAGTAAACCTCTCAACTCTTTTACACCGCGAGTCGGAGGTAGTAGGGCTGTGGTGCCAGGTCCTTCTGCCTCCAAAGCTAATATTCCTAAAGAAGGTCCTGGGGGAGATGGGCGTAAGTTCAGACCCTCCAAGGCCTACCACAGGGATATGCATAATGCTAAGAGGATTCTCCAGACGTTTGGTGAACAACTAGGCGCTGGAAGAAACTCTCAGCATGACGCCAAGATAAAATGGGCCAAGAGCTTCCTGGCCAAAAATAATTGAAAGACCAGCCAAGACTCAACGTCGAAGCGACAAAGGTCTATGGAAGGTAGTGTTTCACTACCTAAACGCCCCAAAGTGCTAAACACTAGCACTCCTCTTGACCCTCGCAGGGCAAAAATGTCCTTCAGTGACGTTCTAAAGGACAAAAAGGTAGTCGCGATTATCGACAGAAGTGATGTGGATGGCACGATCTCTGCCGAGAACTGGACATTGGCCAAAGGACAGCTGGCCTTCAGTTTTGTCGAGATAATGTCTGACAATCCGGGACCACCGCCCATCACAAAAGATGGCGGTTGGCATCAGGGACACATCAAGTTGATGGTCTGTGATGATCAGAGGTCGTGCGACCTACTGACGCTGGCGGTCAGCCGACTTGGAGAGGTCTGGCCTGGTGCTAAGCTCGAGGTTGTAGCAAAGGAGGACATCCCTTGCAGACCAAGAGCTCGCATCACGGTTCCGGCCATATTCAAGGAAGCTGACCACGTTCTGAAGGTAATCCGGCTCTCCAATCCAACCCTTCCTACTCACAACTGGAAGGTTGCGAAATTGGAGGATCCAAAGGGACCCTACAAGGGTGCTATTGTAATCATCAATGCAGAGTCCCTTTCTCCTCTGGCGCAATGAAGATGTGATTAGGTTCGAGTTCGATGAAATTACGCTGAGGGTCTACAAAAAAGATGGGGCCGAGGCACAAACCCTTCCCCCTTCCCCACCCACACAAGCGGAAACGGTTGCTGAGGTACCTGGCGCATCGGTCACACTTCCTTCATTGGAAGACGATGCATCTCAGGTACCCCCAGTAGCAGTGGAAGCACCAAACACCGACCAAGGTTTTTCCGCAGTGGAGGCCGAGGTCTACGACAGCGGAGATGAGGACATTCTGTTAGAATCGTCCTCTGATATGGATGACTCCGACATAACTGTGTTGGAGGCTGATCGGGAGTACAGTAGCGAAAATGCTGCGGTTACTCCAGATTAACTTCCAACACTTATCCAGCAGCGATGAAGATATTGTCCTGATTCAAGAACCCTGGATTGTTAAATCCATTGTTCGAGGAATCAGGACTCCCAAATACTGCGTGCTGTATGCATCAGGTGAGGATGAACCCAGATCTTGCATATTAGTAAAACGCAGCCTAAATGTATATTTACTCCCTAATTTCAGCGATCGAGATACCACCGCCGCAAGTCTGGAAACAGCCAGAGGAACATTCTGGCTGGCGTCGGCGTATCTTGGCCACGACCATCTTGGCCCTCTCCCAGGAGATACTCTGGAGAGATTGATAACTGAAGCACAAAGGCTCAACATCGGCCTCATCATCGGTAGTGACGCTAACGCCCACCATACAGTATGGGGTAGCACGGATATAAACAACAGAGGTGAGTCTCTTTTCGATTATATTCTAAACACTAACCTACTCGTAAGTAACGTTTGTAATGAGTAGGGCAACCAAAAATATGTCCTAAAAAACTAGTTTTAAGCGCTTATAATATACCCTTAAAAATCAAATATATGCCCTCAAAATATGCTCAATAAATGTAAAAGATGTTTATAAGAAGCGTTATTTTCTTTAGGAAATTAATTAATAAGAACAATACCAATCAAAAAGAGAAAAATCAAAACTCTTCTTCTTCATTCCAACTTTTTGAAGATAAATAAAACATCAAAAAAATTTGTTTAGTCGCAAATAGTTTCAACTTCGCACACGTGTATTATTTATGAAAGAAAAAAAAAAAGTTAGCAAAGCAAATTCATTTTTGAATAAAAGAAATTTTTTAATGCCAGCGATCAATAAGAAAATTTATTGCAAATTTTTGTTGCAGTAAATAACTAACATTTCACTCAAATTTTTGAAAAGGAAACTTTGTCTGTTTGATCGAAAAACACTTTTATACATGGAAAAGCTCCGTTCAACGTCAACAGAAGTGATCGGAGCGTATTTGAATGCTAAAACTTTAGCAGTTGTATAGTCTTCAACTGCTATAGATTTCCCTCCTGGCAAAGCCATTGCAATTATTTTTAGTTTTTCAAAGCCAGCATTTTTGTCCATTACATTTTCTATTTTTTACTTCACTGATTTCACAGCCTTGCTGTTAATGCTGTAGATTCTCTTCACCGCATCACTTATAATTTGTGTGCTGGAATTGAGCGATAAACCACGTGATTCAAGTTTTGAAATTGATGTCACTAGAAACCCATAGCTTGATGCCAAACAAAATTAATCCGCTTTCAATTCTGTTTTTTTTTTAAGAAGATCTTTACAAATTTTTACTGATGCAACTTCCTCGTTGTCAAAAGCACCAAAAATCCGAACAATCTTTTCAAAATGCTTGGCGTAGTTATTCACCGCTTCGAGCCGTGTCCCCCATCGCATTATGATTGGTTGTGGAGGAAGTTACAGTCGAGGTTCTATGTCTGTAAAAGTTTCCACTCTGGATGGAGCTTTAATTTTTTTCTGATTTTTTGTTTCGTCTTTTTGTTCTTATTAATGCTTTGTTTTTATTGCTTGCCTTTACAAAAAAAAGTAAAAATATGCAATAATATGTCTTTTGAAAGCAAAAATGCAAAAATATGCATTTTCAGTGAAATATGCAAAAATATGCCCTAACAGATGACGTTTAAAAGACGAAGATTTCAATGAAACGCATTTCTATCATAGTCTCGCTTTAATAGTGATGTTAACAAAAAATATGTTCGAACATATTTTTGGTTGCCCTAGTAATGAGCCAACCTTTATTACTAAAAATCGACAAGAAGTTTTAGATATAACTCATGTCTCCGAATTCATTAATAATAATATTTTGAACTGGAAGGTATCTAAAGATCACTCCTTTTCTGATCATAGATACATCCAGTTTGACTTTATAAATGAACCACCTTGCAAACCGATCTTTCGAAATCTGAAAAGAACAAATTGGCAAAATACAAGAGAACTTTAAATAGTTTAGTAAAACCTGAACTTTTTAATACTCCCTCCAACATTGAAGATCTTGACGACAAAGTCAACAATCTAACATTAGCCTTAAACAAAGCTCTAGATACTGCATGCCCTCTTATACAAGTAAGAGGTAAAAAGAAGCCACACTGGTGGAACTCAGGGCTGGATCCACTTCGAAAAGAATGCAGAAAACTCTTTAACAGAGCGAAAGCTTCTAGAGACATGTCTGACTGGGATTCATATAAAGAATCACTGAAGAGTTATAAAAAAGAACTGAGGAAAACCAAACGATCGTCTTGGAGAAACTTCTGTAGCAACGTGGAAGATTGCTCCGAAGCATCCAGGCTGCGCAAAATCCTCTCCAAAAATCAAATCATGCCAAGCTGCTTGAAAAACGCCACTGGCCTCTGGACCAATTCAAGCGAAGAATCGCTCAACTTGCTACTAGACGTTCACTTTCCTGGTAGCTCTAATATTATTAATAACATTGCACCTAATAATGGTGACAATACATTACATCCCCACAAGGTCTAGTCACTAGGGAAAAACTCAAATGGGCTATTAACAGCTTTAAGCCATATAAATCTGCTGGTCCGGATGGTGTAATTCCAGCCGAACTGCAAGAAAATGCAAGTTTTCTAATACCCATCCTAGAAAACATCTTCAAGGGATGCCTTAAATTGGCATACATCCCGATGTCCTGGAGACAAGTTAAAGTTGTTTTTATTCCAAAAGCTGGAAAATCCAGCCACGTTAACCCTAAAGACCTAAGACCTATCAGCTTATCATCATTCCTTCTCAAATTTTTTGAACGTTTGATCGATATCCACTTAAGGGCAAGTATTGATAAGTCCCTCCTTTCAAAGGCTCAACACGCCTACAACAAAGGGAAATCAGTTGAAACGGCTCTACACAGTATAGTACGTACAATCGAATATTCCCTCCATCATAAAGAGTACACCTTAGTTGCCTTCTTAGATATAGGAGGTGCATTTAACAATGTCGACACATCTGCAATTGCACGTGTATTGACATCTCTGAAGGTAGATAAGTCGATCAGCGAATTGATTAATCAAATGCTGATAAACAGGATTATCAATTCAAAACTGGGCGATTTTACTACGCAAAGGGGTGTCAGCAGAGGTACGCCACAAGGTGGTGTCCTATCCCCTCTCCTCTGGAACTTAGTAATAAATGAATTACTAATTACTCTAGAAAGAGAGGGATACAGAGTGTTTGCCTATGCGGACGATGTTGCTATTGCGGTAACGGGTAAACATCCCAATATATTAAAACCTGCCTGTGTATGGGAGGAGCACTTCGCTCCACCCCTCCGCCTCACTAGATGTTCTGTTCCATCTATTACCGCTGGACATTTTCAGCAAGCAAACAGCCGCTAATACTGCCATACGGCTTCAAGCCTCCTCTCTGTGGATCAATAATGGAATTGGCCACACCACTATTTTGAACTCGTTCAGAACTATTAACAGTAATATTGACTACACCATACCCCATCCTCAGTTTAACGACTATAGCTTCAAAGTGACTATACCTCCCAGGTCTTCTTGGGAGAATACATCATTTTTGAACGATGGTCCTATAAACTTCTATACAGACGGATCAAAAACGGAGGATGGGGTTGGTGGAGGCGTATACTCAGATAGACTAAACTTAAGTCTCTCCTTTCGTCTACCCGATCACTGTAGCGTGTTCCAAGCTGAAATCCTGGCTATAAAAGAAGTCCTATCCTGGGTTAGAGAAAACGTTATATCTGCTAATGATATACGCATCTTCTCGGACAGCCAAGCCGCGTTAAAGTCCCTAGACTCTGTCTCCACAAACTCATTAACAGCCCTAAATTGTCGATCATCTCTTACGGAGATGGCTACACAGTTCAACATTCACCTTATCTGGGAGCCAGGCCATAGAGACATTCCAGGAAATTGCAAAGCTGACGAACTTGCAAAAAGCGGAACAACTTTACCTCTGCTGGCTCATAAGTATCCCTCTAGCTACATGTAAACTTATGCTAAAGCAATATACCATAGAGAAAACAAACCTCAGGTGGAATAACACCACCACCTGTGTCGCAACAAAACTAATTTGGCCTATTCTTAGCGCCAGGCGCTCAAAACAATTAATCTCTCTCAGTAGATTGCACATTAGCTACGTTATAGGTGTCCTGACTGGGCACTGCTTAATAGGAAGGCATGCTATTCGACTTGGAGCCCCTGCAAATGATTTTTGTAGGAGTTGCATGGACGAAGAAGAAGAGGAGACAATCTCTCATCTTCTGTGCACATGCCCTGCCTTATCACAAAGACGTAGAATCCACCTTGGAGAATACTACTTTAACGATACCAGCGATCTAAAAAATTCAGACAATACTTGTCTCCTATATAAATGCACCAAAAAAATTGCTTTTTAGTTATTTAATTTTCCTCTAAATATTCTTAATTGGAGCTTACCTTAATAGTAAATATATATATATTATATATATATGTATATAGGTATATATATATATATATGTGTATATAGGTATAAACTTTTGATCGTGGACGATCTTTCGTTTAGGGTTCTCTATGCGTCGAAACCAGCGCTGATAGATTTTAGCTACAAAACTACACTGCCGCTCATCTGAATAGGTTCACAAATATTTTCACAACACTGATGGCCTCCCTTCATATGTATTGCAATGACACATTTTTTTTATATATGTAATGAAAGAGCATCATTATGTGCTTGTTTTGGGAGAAAAAAAATTGTCTTAAAGCTTACTGTTATTCCTCCACGGTAGCTAGACTAAATGTATTCATAAAAACAAGCATTTTTTTCGGCTCATCTGAATAGGTTCAACGGATGAAATGGAATAAAACAATAAAAATTATTTGAATTCAAAGATTTATTTTACCTTTTTATATTGTATGATTATTTAACAGAAGTTAATTATTAGTGTTGCCACCTCTTTTTAATATAGTCTCGTAAATTCGATTTGGAATGGAACTAAACAATTTTTCCAGGTATTGAAGCGAAATTTCTGACCAGGCTTTTTTAATGGCTGCGATTAATGACTTTTTGTCTTCAAATTGCCTCCCTGACTCGTATACTTTACATTAGAAAAGTCCCCATACATTCTCTATTATGTTAAGGTCAGGGGAGTATGACTATCAATCCACTGCCTTGCTGTCCTCGCTGTATGGATAGGGGCATCAGCATGTTGGAATGTCCACGATATTGGTCCAAACAGGTCAGAAATCTGTGGGAAGGCTTTTTCTAGCACACCTTTAAAAGAATTTGCATTCATTCTCGATGTAACAAATTGGAGCTCCTTGGCTCCGTAGAAGGAAATAGCTCCCCACACAATAACACTGCCTTCATAGTTAGCAGCCGACTTAAATAATGCTCCTCTCTTCGAAGGTCATGAAAGTAATAATTATAGCCGTCAGGGCCCCCTAAATTGAACTTTTTCTCATCTGAAAAAATCACTTTTCCACTCTGACTTCCACAACATGTATTTCTTACAGAATTGGAGACGAATTTTTTTCCTAGATTTGTTAAGTGGTGGTTTTCTCTGATTTGTTTTTTTTTTTTCAAATGAGAAGCACTTTTAATAAGGCGTTTTACCGTAGCTAAACTGCAATTGACACCGGTTTTTATTTTTATTTTTGACGCGGAATCATGAGAATTAGAAGCTGCTCTGATGATAGCACTTCTATCAGCCATTGATGTGGCCGTATAAGTTCCTCCTTTCATGTTTTTTCCATAATTTTGGATATTTCGCAAGTAACTGCATACCAAATTTTGACTTCTTTTAATTTTCTTCGCTAAAAGTCGTTGGCTTAGGCCTGATTCCCGAAATGCTTTTATTTTGCCTTTTTCTTCCTCGCTTAAAGATTTTTCGCTACCCATTTTCACCGTTAATAGGACAAACACACTAACTTTATTGACAGATAAAATTTCGATTACAATTAACACGCAACTCAACGCAAATTGCAATTTTTGCTGTTGAACCTATTCAGATGAGCCAAAAAAAATGCTTGTTTTTTTGAATGCATTTAGTCTAACTACCGTGGGAGAATAACGGTAAGCTTTAAGACAATTTTTTTTCTCCCAAAACAAGCACATAATGATGCTCTTTCATTACATATATAAAAAAGATGTGTCATTGCAATATATATGAAGGGAGGCCAACAGTGAGGTGAAAATATTTGTGAACCTATTCAGATGAGCGGCAGTGTATATAATACAAAAAAAAAACTAAACTTTCACATTTTTTTGAATAAACCGAAACCTACTTACGATTTGAATTTCTCAGACTAAGTTCCTTGGGCGGTCGGTCGGTGGTACCTTCTTCAACTTATTTTTGGCTTCCTTCTTCAAAGGTGGATAATTTGGAAAAGAAGGTACTCGCCGACGGCTTTTGCTCGTGAACCCTAACTATATCTATCTCACTACTACTACCTAACCAGGATTTTCCAGCCTTGGTCTTATTTCACACCCACTAGCTTACGCATTATAAGTTTCATGTCATAAAAACGCCATTAATCGTTTTATGTGCGTGTGAGCATTAGTGGGTGTGATTTACGCACTTGTTGCAAACGTCTTCGGATGCGAATCGGATTCATAAATATCATGACACCGATTGTATCCGAATTGTTTCATGCAACAGAGGTGAGTTTCTCCACCTTCGCAACATTCTCAAATTATATCAATCATGACAATCACTTAATCTGTAATTTGAGTGACAGCCATAGCTCTTGCTGACCAAAAAGAGAACCTATCAGCTGTTAGTTGCTATAATTTGCCAACAAAAATAAACGAGTGCAGTAGCAGTTGAGTGGTCGTCGTCGGTCGTGTCATATTTGGTGGTGTCTTTTTTGTTTAGTTTGTTTTCTCTTTATTTTTCATATTTCACTTTTAGTTTATATGTACAAGTTTTCTTTTACTATTGTAATATACAATACCACCCATTCGGTTACAGGGCTTCGCATTTTCCAGATAAAGCTTATCTGGAATATGCGAACTGAACCCACCTTCCCTGTTCCCGGGCCCGGGTAGTGCATGGTGATAAGTGGTTAAAGTTAAAATTTGCAATTTTCGGAATGAGTTCGCTTAGGCGAAGTTGCTTATTCTAAGTGTTTTTTTTTTTGTGATAAAAAATCTTTGGCAAGAAAAAAAATCCATCATAAATAATTAGTGCGAACAAAATAAAAACAAAAAGGAGCGTTAACAGCAAAAAGAAACGGGAATTCCGAAAGTGCATATCGGTTGTTTTTGATATTGTGTGCGACAAAGGCAAACATACTAGTCGCGAGTGAGATGCCCGACGAAAATCCGCTGCATTAAATGAAACATAAACAAATTACTTAAACCAAAAAAAACAGAGGTCGTTCACCTCAACTATATGTTGGTATTCGTTGTAAAAAAAATGTTGTTATTTGTGATGCGTGTCGTTTTGCCGACGGCGTTTTGAAATTTGATTTTTCTTCGTGATTTCTTGATAAAAAAAAATCGTGTTAGGTTTTTGGTAATTTAAAAATAAATTTTTTTGTCAGTTCGGGTTAGTTTGTTTTTTAAATGTTTGAGCCTTGTTGTGTGCCAGCTGCTGTGTTAAACGTGGGGAGTGAACCCACTTACCGGAACAACAGAGTGACGTCAGATAAGTTAAACAAACTTTACTTAAATAGTTTAGTAAAACCTGAACTTTTTAATACTCCCTCCAACATTGAAGATCTTGACGACAAAGTCAACAATCTAACATTAGCCTTAAACAAAGCTCTAGATACTGCATGCCCTCTTATACAAGTAAGAGGTAAAAAGAAGCCACACTGGTGGAACTCAGGGCTGGATCCACTTCGAAAAGAATGCAGAAAACTCTTTAACAGAGCGAAAGCTTCTAGAGACATGTCTGACTGGGATTCATATAAAGAATCACTGAAGAGTTATAAAAAAGAACTGAGGAAAACCAAACGATCGTCTTGGAGAAACTTCTGTAGCAACGTGGAAGATTGCTCCGAAGCATCCAGGCTGCGCAAAATCCTCTCCAAAAATCAAATCATGCCAAGCTGCTTGAAAAACGCCACTGGCCTCTGGACCAATTCAAGCGAAGAATCGCTCAACTTGCTACTAGACGTTCACTTTCCTGGTAGCTCTAATATTATTAATAACATTGCACCTAATAATGGTGACAATACATTACATCCCCACAAGGTCTAGTCACTAGGGAAAAACTCAAATGGGCTATTAACAGCTTTAAGCCATATAAATCTGCTGGTCCGGATGGTGTAATTCCAGCCGAACTGCAAGAAAATGCAAGTTTTCTAATACCCATCCTAGAAAACATCTTCAAGGGATGCCTTAAATTGGCATACATCCCGATGTCCTGGAGACAAGTTAAAGTTGTTTTTATTCCAAAAGCTGGAAAATCCAGCCACGTTAACCCTAAAGACCTAAGACCTATCAGCTTATCATCATTCCTTCTCAAATTTTTTGAACGTTTGATCGATATCCACTTAAGGGCAAGTATTGATAAGTCCCTCCTTTCAAAGGCTCAACACGCCTACAACAAAGGGAAATCAGTTGAAACGGCTCTACACAGTATAGTACGTACAATCGAATATTCCCTCCATCATAAAGAGTACACCTTAGTTGCCTTCTTAGATATAGGAGGTGCATTTAACAATGTCGACACATCTGCAATTGCACGTGTATTGACATCTCTGAAGGTAGATAAGTCGATCAGCGAATTGATTAATCAAATGCTGATAAACAGGATTATCAATTCAAAACTGGGCGATTTTACTACGCAAAGGGGTGTCAGCAGAGGTACGCCACAAGGTGGTGTCCTATCCCCTCTCCTCTGGAACTTAGTAATAAATGAATTACTAATTACTCTAGAAAGAGAGGGATACAGAGTGTTTGCCTATGCGGACGATGTTGCTATTGCGGTAACGGGTAAACATCCCAATATATTAAAACCTGCCTGTGTATGGGAGGAGCACTTCGCTCCACCCCTCCGCCTCACTAGATGTTCTGTTCCATCTATTACCGCTGGACATTTTCAGCAAGCAAACAGCCGCTAATACTGCCATACGGCTTCAAGCCTCCTCTCTGTGGATCAATAATGGAATTGGCCACACCACTATTTTGAACTCGTTCAGAACTATTAACAGTAATATTGACTACACCATACCCCATCCTCAGTTTAACGACTATAGCTTCAAAGTGACTATACCTCCCAGGTCTTCTTGGGAGAATACATCATTTTTGAACGATGGTCCTATAAACTTCTATACAGACGGATCAAAAACGGAGGATGGGGTTGGTGGAGGCGTATACTCAGATAGACTAAACTTAAGTCTCTCCTTTCGTCTACCCGATCACTGTAGCGTGTTCCAAGCTGAAATCCTGGCTATAAAAGAAGTCCTATCCTGGGTTAGAGAAAACGTTATATCTGCTAATGATATACGCATCTTCTCGGACAGCCAAGCCGCGTTAAAGTCCCTAGACTCTGTCTCCACAAACTCATTAACAGCCCTAAATTGTCGATCATCTCTTACGGAGATGGCTACACAGTTCAACATTCACCTTATCTGGGAGCC
This sequence comes from Eupeodes luniger, assembly GCA_951509635.1. Lineage (NCBI taxonomy): Eukaryota > Metazoa > Arthropoda > Insecta > Diptera > Syrphidae > Eupeodes > Eupeodes luniger. Next base: position 191,332,991 of record OX608073.1, on the reverse strand, counting down.
AGGCCATAGAGACATTCCAGGAAATTGCAAAGCTGACGAACTTGCAAAAAGCGGAACAACTTTACCTCTGCTGGCTCATAAGTATCCCTCTAGCTACATGTAAACTTATGCTAAAGCAATATACCATAGAGAAAACAAACCTCAGGTGGAATAACACCACCACCTGTGTCGCAACAAAACTAATTTGGCCTATTCTTAGCGCCAGGCGCTCAAAACAATTAATCTCTCTCAGTAGATTGCACATTAGCTACGTTATAGGTGTCCTGACTGGGCACTGCTTAATAGGAAGGCATGCTATTCGACTTGGAGCCCCTGCAAATGATTTTTGTAGGAGTTGCATGGACGAAGAAGAAGAGGAGACAATCTCTCATCTTCTGTGCACATGCCCTGCCTTATCACAAAGACGTAGAATCCACCTTGGAGAATACTACTTTAACGATACCAGCGATCTAAAAAATTCAGACAATACTTGTCTCCTATATAAATGCACCAAAAAAATTGCTTTTTAGTTATTTAATTTTCCTCTAAATATTCTTAATTGGAGCTTACCTTAATAGTAAATATATATATATTATATATATATGTATATAGGTATATATATATATATATGTGTATATAGGTATAAACTTTTGATCGTGGACGATCTTTCGTTTAGGGTTCTCTATGCGTCGAAACCAGCGCTGATAGATTTTAGCTACAAAACTACATATATAATACAAAAAAAAAACTAAACTTTCACATTTTTTTGAATAAACCGAAACCTACTTACGATTTGAATTTCTCAGACTAAGTTCCTTGGGCGGTCGGTCGGTGGTACCTTCTTCAACTTATTTTTGGCTTCCTTCTTCAAAGGTGGATAATTTGGAAAAGAAGGTACTCGCCGACGGCTTTTGCTCGTGAACCCTAACTATATCTATCTCACTACTACTACCTAACCAGGATTTTCCAGCCTTGGTCTTATTTCACACCCACTAGCTTACGCATTATAAGTTTCATGTCATAAAAACGCCATTAATCGTTTTATGTGCGTGTGAGCATTAGTGGGTGTGATTTACGCACTTGTTGCAAACGTCTTCGGATGCGAATCGGATTCATAAATATCATGACACCGATTGTATCCGAATTGTTTCATGCAACAGAGGTGAGTTTCTCCACCTTCGCAACATTCTCAAATTATATCAATCATGACAATCACTTAATCTGTAATTTGAGTGACAGCCATAGCTCTTGCTGACCAAAAAGAGAACCTATCAGCTGTTAGTTGCTATAATTTGCCAACAAAAATAAACGAGTGCAGTAGCAGTTGAGTGGTCGTCGTCGGTCGTGTCATATTTGGTGGTGTCTTTTTTGTTTAGTTTGTTTTCTCTTTATTTTTCATATTTCACTTTTAGTTTATATGTACAAGTTTTCTTTTACTATTGTAATATACAATACCACCCATTCGGTTACAGGGCTTCGCATTTTCCAGATAAAGCTTATCTGGAATATGCGAACTGAACCCACCTTCCCTGTTCCCGGGCCCGGGTAGTGCATGGTGATAAGTGGTTAAAGTTAAAATTTGCAATTTTCGGAATGAGTTCGCTTAGGCGAAGTTGCTTATTCTAAGTGTTTTTTTTTTTGTGATAAAAAATCTTTGGCAAGAAAAAAAATCCATCATAAATAATTAGTGCGAACAAAATAAAAACAAAAAGGAGCGTTAACAGCAAAAAGAAACGGGAATTCCGAAAGTGCATATCGGTTGTTTTTGATATTGTGTGCGACAAAGGCAAACATACTAGTCGCGAGTGAGATGCCCGACGAAAATCCGCTGCATTAAATGAAACATAAACAAATTGCTTAAACCAAAAAAAACAGAGGTCGTTCACCTCAACTATATGTTGGTATTCGTTGTAAAAAAAATGTTGTTATTTGTGATGCGTGTCGTTTTGCCGACGGCGTTTTGAAATTTGATTTTTCTTCGTGATTTCTTGATAAAAAAAAATCGTGTTAGGTTTTTGGTAATTTAAAAATAAATTTTTTTGTCAGTTCGGGTTAGTTTGTTTTTTAAATGTTTGAGCCTTGTTGTGTGCCAGCTGCTGTGTTAAACGTGGGGAGTGAACCCACTTACCGGAACAACAGAGTGACGTCAGATAAGTTAAACAAATTTTACTCATTTTTTTGAATCGATACTTTGTGTTCTTTTTGTTTTGTTTGTTTCAGTTGTCCGTTCATTGACGAATGTCTTTTGCATGGAAAATACCAAGAGGTTTGCCAGATCTGGATTCCAGCTCGTACATGCAGTTTCCAACTACTTTTCTCACTCGGGATTTTAGGAATTTTGGGAGCAACTTAGCATTAATTCCTTGAGCGAAATTACTTTGGGCGAAGTTCCTATGGAATACCTCATGACCTTCACGGTAAGTGACATTTTTGGTTCTTTTATTATAAGTGTTTCTCGACTTAACGTATGCCCTGTCCAAATTCTCCGACAACGTCTGTCTTGCGAGTGTCAAATTAAGTGCGCGCGGTTTGACCAACGCACATGCTATACTAGACAAGTGAAGGTCCCAGTCATTTTGCTGCTTCGAAATCAAAATTCTCAACTTGCTGAGAAAACTGCGATTGACCCGCTCCGAAATGTTGGCTTGTGGCGAATACACTGCCGTTCGCACATGCTTAACGCCGTAGTTATCCAAAAAGATTTTGAAATCTTTGGACACAAATTGACGACCGTTGTCGGAGTGGATTTGCTCAGGGGTCCCGAAAGTATGGAAAATCTCTGATTCAAGATATTGAATCACACGGTTTGACGTAGCACAATGAAAACGTAAATGTTTCCTCGCTTGGTACGCGAATACGGGCCAAGGAAATCAACGAAGAGTCGTTGCATGGGCCTTTCCGTTTTTGTTTGGTTGACTATCGGTGGGCGAAGAATTTCGTTTGGCGCCTTAACCATTTTACAAATTTCACAGTTTTTCACGTAAGTCTTAACATCTCTAATCATTTTCGGCCAATAATATTTGGATCGTACGCGAGCGTAAGTTTTGTCAAAGCCACTATGGCAACTTAGTTTGGTATTATGGCACATTTCGATACACTTTTGAGTTAGATCTTCTGGAAGCCATAAGCGCCATAGTGAATCTTCTTCGTCAATAATTCCGGTTCTAAACCTAACTCTCCGGTAGATGAATTTACCGGACACTACGAGGTCTGGAAGGGTCGATTGGTTTTCGGAGATGTTCTCTCTCAAGTGTGTATATTGTGGCGAATTGAACTCAGCCGAATCCAAATCGATATTACCGCATGTCATTATCGAAGAATCCTCGCAAATCCCATTACCCACTACAGTTCCGCTTGCTGTGATTTCGTCCATGTTCATCCGTGATAGGCAGTCTGGCACTACGTTCAGACTCCCTTTGCGATGTTCGATTGAGAAGTTATACCCTTGGAGTTCTAAACTCCATCTGGCAAGTCTACCTGATAACTCCTTCATCGACATGAGCCATTTAAGACTCGAATGGTCCGTAATGATTGTAAAGGGCAATCCGTCGAAGTAAGGCCGAAATTTTCGCACGCTTAATACCGCTGCGAGACACTCTTGTTCCGTGACTGTGTAGTTTTTCTGGGATTTGTTAAGCTTCTTTGACATGAAAGCGATGGGCTTCTCATTACCATTCTCATCCACTTGAAAGAGAACACCGCCTACTCCTTCAGACGAAGCATCGCATTGGATGACAAACGGTTTTGAAAAGTTTGGTTCAGCTAATACTGGGGCTGAAGAAAGGGCTGATTTAAGTCTCTCGAAGGCTTCGAGTGCTTCGGGGGTGAATTCGAATTCAGCCTTCTTTTGAAGGCAGTTGGTTAAGGGAGCGGCTAAATCGGCATAGTTCCGGATAAATCTCCTATACCAACCTGTCAGGTCCAAAAATCTCCTCACTTGCCTAACAGTTGTTGGAACTGGGAAATTGACCATTGCTTCTATTTTGTCTGGGTTAGTTTTCAGGTTTCCCTGACCTACGATAAAGCCTAGGAATTTGATCTCCTTCATGCAAAATCTGTTTTTTTTTTCTAGATTAATTGTTAGATTTGCTCGGCGAAGACAAGACGCAACCTCTTTAAGGATGCGTAAATGCGACTCAAAATCCGAAGTACATATCAGTAAGTCATCTAAATAGACAAACACGTTACTTACTTCTATTACTCCTAGCTCCAACATACGATCTAACTCCTTATAGACCTCACCTTGTCGAACTGGAAACAACGGATAATGCCTAGATTTTATCGGGGCTGCATTTCCAGTGTCAACGACGTGACACCCAAGGTCTGTCTTTTCCTAACCCGAGAACAACGAAATTTGGGAACTTACTGTCTCTTGACATTTTCTAATTGAAAGGACTCTTCGGTTTAAAGTTTCATCAACTCGGTTTTGTTTTAAAAGATCTCCTCAGTTTCACCGGAAGTTAAATCCAACTCGACTTCACTTATCTGTGGTATCAACTGAAAGCTTCGCCAGAAATTCATACCGAGATAAACTTTTTGCTTCAAATTTGGTATCACATAAAAAGTTATGTTCTTTGATATGCCGTTATATTTGGTCTCGATTTCGCAATATCCCACAATTTTGTGTGAATTGCCATCTGCCGTACGCACTACGTTATTGTAAGGCAACATTTCAACCCCTAACTTACGAACTAACTCGAAGCAACCCTCACCCAATACGGAGATTGAGGCTCCACTGTCGAGTAGTCCAAAAACCGACTCATTATTTAAAAAGACGTTAGCATACATGCGTCCGTCTGTATTAGACGATATAATCGTTTCGACTATTTGTTGTCGAAACTTTTTTCGATTTTGAAAACGATGACGACATTTAGAAATTTTCGAACTTATTGGTTCTATGTTGGTTTCGAAGATTCGGGATCGAACCTTCTCATAATTTACTTTTCTCTCGTGAAGAGACTTAAGATTATGGAATTCCATCGGATGAAATGGTTCACTGTCGACGTTGGACCTTTCCCTTTTTAGGATTCTAATCGGACTTAGGCCCTCGTCATTATCATCCGTGAAATTCATTTCACGTTTGTTATTTAATTTTGTGAGTGGTTCGTGGGATTCCTTGAGGAACGAATCTCTCCACTCCTCGTTTCGTCCCTCGGGAAGTTTCCCTTTTGGTGGTTACCACACTGAATAGTTGTAACGCCCTTTTCACCACACAGAAAACAAAATAAATTTCTTACCTCGGATGGGCAAATATGGTATGCATGACCTTTTTGGTCGCAATTCCAACAAACATAGTTGGCAGTTGAAATGGGTTTTTGTCTCGAAGAAATTGCTGCAACTTCTTCAACTTTTTGATCGCAATCATATTCTTCTTCGACTACGATTTCATGGACTGATCGATGATTGAAATTACGCTTGTTCAAAAACCGTTCAGCCTCGCGAGCTTTTTGTCGAAGCTGCTCTAAGTTTCTGACTTCAGCTGACAACAAAATCTCGCCTAATTTCTCTTTCGCGTTCCCTCTAATAATTTCGATCAGTTTCTTATCATTAAAGGGTTCTTTCAGACGATCGTTCAAGCTACTGATTGCAACATAAAAATCGTCGAAGGATTCCTTAGGATCCTGTTTGCGACACATGAGTTTCATGTAGATGTCGATTTCAGATTCCATCCCACCGAACTCTTTTTTCATGGCTTCTTTTATGGAAGCTAAATCTGCATTCGGATACTTCTTTACGTAACCCCAAAACTATTTATTTGGTCGGCCTTCAAGCAAGACATGAAAGTTTGCTGCGATTTGCTCGTCAGTATAAGAGGACGAAGATTGCATTCTTCCTATCTTCAAAAGGAAATCAGAAACATTATCAGAACCATCGTATTTAATGCTCCAACGATCTAGCCTACATGGACCCGAAGTGCTAAACGTTGTTGAGCCATTTGAACTCCTGGGTAAAGGAACTTGGGCCGTCCTAGAGCTTTGCCTATCTAATTGAGGAGGGTTGACCGTTTGTTGCGGCTGTAAGCGCAAACCTTCTAACTTCTGTAACACGTTGCACATGAAAATGTCCATTTGTTGAAATATTCTCATTTGGTTCTGAACCATACTCCGTTCTAACCTAGAAATCATTTCTTCGTTCGGATTGACATTATCTTCACCTTGATCCGTTCGTTCCCCACCAAGATCGTCGGCTTGTAACTGGCCTTCCAAAACCTGAGGATCTTCTTGATCCGCCATGTTAAAAGTTGAATTTGAAATAATCGACTCTAATTCTTCTGAGAAACTGAACGAGTTATCTAGGTTGAACCTATCCACTGTATTTCTAAATCTTTGAAAAAACTCTTCGAATGTTGCTTCGTGGTGAGCGTTTGTAACGTCTATGTCGTCGTAAATTGAGATTCGACGACTTCTGCTCATACTTGGTTCGAGTGAACCAACCTACAGATTTTTATCACCTATCCGTAAGCTTCAAAAGAAAAATTTCGATAGGAAAGCAACGGAAATTATTTGTCAGGAAACGATTTATTTTGAAATTTTCTTTTGCAATTTGCAATTTATTTTCTACAGCACTAAAAAAAAAAAACGTTGGGATTTGCCAATTGAGTATCGGCCAAAACCAATGTTTGAAGAATAAAACCAAAAAAAAACCAAATCAAAATTACATAACAAAACTTTAACAAGTTAATCTGTTAAGGAGAACAAAATTTGTGGTCTCGATTATATTAGAATTGTAGAAGTCTCTTCCTTATTGACCGCAAAAATGATTGGAGAAAAATTAAACAAAAACACAAACGAAATTTAATTTACTAATTTGGCCTACCATTATCAGTGTAATACGCGTGAACAACTAAAAAGCTTATAGTTGTAATACAATTAAAGCAATAACAACATTTTTTAAAAAATCAGAGAGTAACATTGAGATTATTACATGTACTTCTTAATTCTAAAACAACTCTTTTCTGATTATTCTAAAATTCTATATGACGATTACATTTGTAAAATAGAACATGGTATTAAATCTAATCCAGATTGTTTCTGGAATTTCGTTAATAATAAAAGGAAAACGTGTGGCTATCCGAATTCGATGTCAAATAATTCGTCAACTAGTCATGATCCAAAGATTATTGCAAACATGTTTGCTAATCAATTCAAAGTAGCATTTGAAGAATCAGACTTTAATAATTCCTCTTCTTTTTCTTCTTCTTCTGACAGTTTTACTCATTTAAACGCAATTAATTTTGAAATAAGTGAAGACACAGTTGCTCAACATATTTTAAATCTCGATGAGTGCTTTACTCCAGGCCCCGATGGTGTTCCATCTTATATATTAAAAAAATGTGCTTCTTATTTGTCATATCCGTTATGTGTTCTCTTCAATGCATCCTTAAAAAGTTCAATTTTTCCTGTTATCTGGAAAAGTTCATTTATTATTCCCATACTACACAGTATAGTACGTACAATCGAATATTCCCTCCATCATAAAGAGTACACCTTAGTTGCCTTCTTAGACATAGAAGGTGCATTTAACAATGTCGACACATCTGCAATTGCACGTGTATTGACATCTCTGAAGGTAGATAAGTCGATCAGCGAATTGATTAATCAGATGCTGATAAGCAGGATTATCAATTCAAAACTGGGCGATTTTACTACACAAAGGGGTGTCAGCAGAGGTACGCCACAAGGTGGTGTCCTATCCCCTCTCCTCTGGAATTTAGTAATAAATGAATTACTAACTACTCTAGAAAGAGAGGGATACAGAGTGTTTGCCTTTGCGGACGATGTTGCTATTGCAGTAACGGGTAAACATCCCAATATACTAAAAGAACTCTTACAAAACGCTTTAAATAAGCTCACCAGATGGACTAATCGGTGTGGACTAGGCGTTAACCCTCAAAAAACCGACCTTGTCCTCTTCACAAGGAAATACAAAGTCCCACACATTGACCCTCCCCTCATAAACGGTGTACCACTTAAATTCTCTGATCAAGCAAAATACTTGGGTCTCATTTTAGATAAGAAATTAAGTTGGAAACCTAATATTCAAGAGAGAATAAACAAAGCCACAGTAGCCCTGTTCTCCTGTAAAAAGGCCATTGGTAATAAATGGGGCCTACAGCCCCGAATTACGCACTGGCTATACATCTCGGTCATAAGACCGATCCTTACTCATGGAATAGTGGTATGGTCGACGGCGCTAGATACAGCGACAAATCGCGATAAACTCAGCAAAGTCCAACGAACAGCCGGCCTGTGTATGGGAGGAGCACTTCGCTCCACCCCCTCCGCTTCACTAGATGTTCTGTTCCATCTAATACCGCTGGACTTTTTCAGCAAGCAAACGGCCGCTAATACTGCCATACGGCTTCAGGCCTCCTCTCTGTGGATCAATAATGGAATTGGCCACACCACTATTTTGAACTCGTTCAGAACTATAAATAGTAATATTGACTACACCATACCCCATCCTCAGTTCAACAACTATAGCTTCAAAGTGACTATACCTCCCAGGTCTTCTTGGGAGAATACATCATTTTTGAACGATGGTCCTATAAACTTTTACACAGACGGATCAAAAACGGAGGATGGGGTTGGTGGTGGCGTATACTCAGATAGACTTAACTGAAGTCTCTCCTTTCGTCTACCCGATCATCTTCTCGGATAGCCAAGCTGCGTTAAAATCCTTAGACTCTGTCTCTACAAATTCACTAACAGCCCTTAATTGTCGATCATCTCTTACGGAGATGGCTACACAGTTCAACATTCACCTTTTCTGGGTGCCGGGCCATAGAGACATTACAGGAAATTGCAAAGCTGACGAACTTGCAAAAAGCGGAACAACTTTACCTCTGCTGGCTCACAATGCTAGCATAGGTATCCCCTTAGCTACATGTAAACTCATGCTAAAGCGAGATACCATAGAGAAAACAAACTTCAGGTGGAATAACACCACCACCTGTGTAGCGACTAAACGAATTTGGCCTAGTCTTAGCGCCAAGCGCTCAAAACAATTAATCTCTCTGAGTAGATTGCACATTAGCTACGTTATAGGTGTCCTGACTGGGCACTGCTTAATAGGAAGGCATGCTATTCGACTTGGAGCCCCTGCAAATGATTTTTGTAGGAGTTGCATGGACGAAGAAGAAGAGGAGACAATCTCTCATCTTCTGTGCACATGCCCTGCCTTATCACAAAGACGTAGAATCCACCTTGGAGACTACTACTTTCACGATACCAGTGATCTAAAAAATTCAGACATTACTTGTCTCCTACGCTTCATTCGAAGCTCCAATTGGTTCAACGAGTTAAGCTGATTAACTGATCCATGTGGTATCACAACGGACCATACTTTGGTCTAAGTGTGTTGGACGTCCCAAACCAACAGCCACTTTAACCTAACCTAACCTAACCATTCCCATACATAAAAAAGGCCCAAAGAATGAAATAATGAACTATAGGCCCATTGCGAAACTATTTGTGATACCTAAACTGTTTGAGTCAATGGTGAGTAATGTTCTTTCTTTTCATTGTAGTTCTATTATTTGTGATAGCCAGCATGGCTTTGTCAAAAAGAGATCCACTGTAACTAATTTATTTAACTTCGTGTCCTTTTGTCTAGATGTATTTGAAAAACGCGGGCAAGTTGATTGCGTATTTACTGACTTTAGTATAGCCTTTGACAAGTTATGTCACAATACACTAATTCTAAAATTATACCATCTAGGATTTAACAACAATTTAACTGGATTTCTTCATACTTAAAAAATCGTCGTTATTCTGTCTTGTTTCGTAATGAAAGTTCAATTCAATTTGTTGTCAATTCTGGCGTATCTCAGGGCAGCCACCTAGGTCCTATTTTATTTGTTTTATTTATTAACGACTTGGTTTCAAACTTAAAAAACTCGTCTGTCCTTGTTTATGCTGATGACATTAAGCTTTTCAAAAGTATAAAATCCTCCTCTGACTGTTTATTATTACAAGAAGACTTAACAATATTTAGGGAATGGTGCAATAAGAACCGACTTGTTTTAAATGTTGACAAATGTAAAACTATGAGTTTTACACGTAAAAAAATTCCGTTTTTGTACGACTATACGTTTGATTCTTGTCCGTTATGTAAAGTTTCTATGTTTTCTGATTTAGGTATTATTCTAGATCCCAAATTATCATTTAATGATCATTTAAGTTATATAATTAAAAAAGCCAATAGGGTTCTTGGATTCATTAAAAGATTCGGTCGTGATTTTCGGGATCCTTATGTTCTTAAACTTCTATTTATTTCGTTTGTTAGACCAATTTTAGAATACGGCTGTGTGGTATGGTCACCTTATTACTCAATACATGTTTCAAGAATTGAAGCGATCCAAAAAAGGTTTCTGCGTTTCTGTTTTCGGTCTCTTCCATGGGCAAGGGAAAATCTATTTCCGCCTTATTCTCAAAGACTAGCTTTGATCAGCCTCCCTTCTTTGACTAACCACAGAAAGTATATACAATTTTGTTTTATTGTTGGGATTATGAATGGTTCGATATCATTACCATCAGTTCTAAGTAAATTAAATTTCAGTTTCAGTCGTGCAAGTTTAAGGCGACAGCAACCTATTATTCAAATATTTAGCAGATCAAACTATGGTGTATGTAGCCCTCTCAATCAGTTAATAACAATTTATAACGAATTTCATTTTTGTTTAGAATCTGTAAATGATAATATAAAATGTAAACAATTTAAACTTATGTTTTTCAACAATATTGTATAATAAATATAAATTATGATATTAGATATTATTAGATTATAAGAATTTTTTAAATATTGTTAACGTTAGATTTTAACGAATTAAATAAATAAATAAATAAATAAATAAGTACATACATATATAACACATACAAATTATTTAGCAAGAGCAAATAAATTAGAGTTTATTGGACTTTCTTCTATGTTCATCATATATGTATACACAAATTCTGAAACTGCAATACAGAAGTAAGTAAAAAAAAATAATAGAAAAAAAAATGTTTTAATAAAATATAAAAAATGTTTATAAAACAAAATGTTAAAAAAAAATGTAGTTCAATAAAAAAATTATATAAAAAATAAAAAGTGCATAAATATTTAATTGAAATATTATCTCAAAAGAAATGTTGTTTGAGTTGTAAATTACCATAAAAATCAAAAAGGGAAGACGAGGTATGAATCCGAAAACGAGATACAATTACCGAGGATTGGAAAGGAACGTTCTTTGAGTCGACAAAAATATGTGTAAGTATATAAAAAAAATAAACTAGTGTTTGCTATTGTTTTTTTTTTTTATGAAAATTAAGCTATCGTTTTCTAAGTTTCCAGGACACTACATGACGAGCATCATCAATGAGGACTCTGGAGATTCTCAAAAAAAAAACTAAAAATTGAAAATTTAAAATGTTTAAAGGATCATCCAAGACACCACTAGCATCAAGGGATCTCTTTAAATTGTAGTTGTATGTAAAAGGCATACCATATCCACCTGCAATTTGGGTATCTTTTCTTCAGATACCCAAAGACTAAGCTTTTATGATTCCTTTGTTCAATATATGTATATACTTAATTATCAATTTCAACCTCTTTGTTGCAACGCGGTACCGGGTCACCGACCTAAGTAACCGGGACTCACAAAGATGTTAAAATCAAATTGGTTAAGTAAAAATAAAAAATTAAAAAAAGTAAAATGTTTTGACAAAAAAAATTAGTTTTCGACTCATAAATCAAAACGAAACATTGTTAGTCTCACCATCTTCCGATAGAGAAACTCACACGTTGGGCGCCATTTTTGTAACGAGTTTTGTCTTTGAGGATTCGCTGGCACACCAACATATCCCTCGCTAGCTCAGGTGTGGATTCTCTGTCCTCCTCGTTATCAAAATTTAAAAGTGCCAGGTTTTGCATCCCGATGGTACGATGCGCGAGTTCTTTCTTATCCCACCCTACCTGGTTGTTTTTCTCGCCGAACAACCCCTTAAAACAACGTTCCTTTTCCCTCGCACTCTTATCCCATTTCCCTTATCTCCTCATCTCCCCCTTTTAAATCAAAAACTTAAAGATTCATCTTCTTATATCTATATGACAATTTTTATTAATAGTTCCAGAGTTATCATAATCAAAATTTAATTAAAAAAAATTCACATTTTTCAAATAACCAGCTAGTAATTAAATATTTTTAATTTCAATTTTTGAAAATTCAAATGCTTAAGATTTGTCAAAATATAAATATGTAAATCTTAAAAAGGTTTAATAAAAAAAGGTGAAGGTATGATTATAGTCTCGTGCAATTATATTCCTTTGGAAGTAATATCGGGCAATATTTATATAGATGTATGTATGTCTCAATACGACCGTAAAAAAAAAAGAAAAATCACTCACCCCAAAAATTCGATGCAGTGGCCACTCCCTCGATGTTTCTTGGCTAGAGGAGGCGATCCTTTGTACGCCTTATGTGTTTATTTAATTGAAGATATAAATTTTACCACTTTTCACTAAAAAAAATATAGCTTGCACTGTGCCTATTATAAGTATATCTATATATATATATATAAACGAATCGGTATATATGGATATATATATATATAAGGCAATAATCTATACCACTTTTCTTTTTGATTTTAACTTTAATTTAAAAATAATTTCTTCTCTCTTTTGCTTTTTTTGAATTTTACAAAAAAAAAAAACACAATCTTTAAAAATTCACTGAATCAAAAAAAAATTTTTGAAATTGAACAATAAAAAAGATTAAAGTTTGCTTTAATTTTTAATTTAAAGATGAGAAAAAAAAGTGCACTCTAATAGTTGTATGAATATGTACATATATAATTATTTGATTGGTTTGGTTTTCCTTTGCGTTGCGGTTGGTGGGACGGTTTAGGAATGTCGGGACTTCCCGATCGCTAATTCCCTGTCTTCTGTTTCCTTTTAAAAGAAAATTGAGGCCGCCAAAAAGAATTTTTTTTTAACGGCCTAAATGCACCAAAAAAATTGCTTTTTAATTATTTAATTTTCCTCTAAATATTCTTAATTGGAGCTTACCTTAATAGTAAATTATCAGATAAATATATATATATACATATGTATATAGGTATGTATATATATATATGTATATAGGTATAAACTTTTGATCGTGGACGATCTTTCGTTTAGGGTTCTCTATGCGTCGAAACCAGCGCTGATAGATTTTAGCTACAAAACTATATAATACAAAAAAAAACTAAACTTTCACATTTTTTTTGAATAAACCGAAACCTACTTACGATTTGAATTTCTCAAACTAAGCTTTTTGGCTTCCTTCTTCAAAGGTGGATAATTTGGAAAAGAAGGTACTCGCCGACGGCTTTTGCTCATGAACCCTAACTATATATCTATCTCACTACTACTACCTAACCAGGATTTTCCAGCCTTGGTCTTATTTCACACCCACTAGCTTACGCATTATAAGTTTCATGTCATAAAAACGCCATTAATCGTTTTATGTGCGTGTGAGCATTAGTGGGTGTGATTTACGCACTTGTTGCAAACGTCTTCGGATGCGAATCGGATTCATAAATATCATGACACCGATTGCATCCGAATTGTTTCATGCAACAGAGGTGAGTTTCTCCACCTTCGCAACATTCTCAAATTATATCAAACATGACAATCACTCAATCTGTAATTTGAGTGACAGCCATAGCTCTTGCTGACCAAAAAGAGAACCTATCAGCTGTTAGTTGCTATAATTTGCCAACAAAAATAAACGAGTGCAGTAGCAGTTGAGTGGTCGTCGTCGGTCGTGTCATATTTGGTGGTGTCTTTTTTGTTTAGTTTGTTTTCTCTTTATTTTTCATATTTCACTTTTTGTTTATATGTACAAGTTTTCTTTTACTATTGTAATATACAATACCACCCATTCGGTTACAACGACAAATAGTTTTCGAGATAAACGTGAAAAACTGAAACAAACTCCATGTTTCTCTTAACTGCCGCTAGAGCTCACGTCGGATTCTTGGGGACTTTTTTTTTGGGTCATCACCAGACATCCCTTAGTAAGTGTGCCAAGTTTCAAAACTGTTGGATTTTTTTTGAGGTGAAGGCAATTTTTTTCGTTCATTGACTGGACTATTATAACAAATAAGTAAATGAGCTATGAATGAACATTTTCTATTTCTACGTTATTAATTTTAATAGTATCTTACATCCCAAAGGACTTCGGGATTTGAAATTGTAAATTAACCTTCCAGCTTTTAAGGATGACACTTGTATTTAGGATGTGATATGTGTCGTCGGAATTTGGCATTTGCCTTTTTGAACACTTTTTTCTTTCCGTAGCTCTGCAAGCTCTGAATTCAACCAAGGTGTTACCTTTTGCCGTGGTTTTGGGTGGTTGGGAAGGATAACTTTTTTAGTAGACCTCATGACTTTGAACAAGTGGTGCTTCTTTATTGGTATTTGAACTTATGTTTTTGTTATAGAGTGATTTTTTTGCTTGAGTTTTAAACTTTGGAGTTAAGAGAAAATTTGTATTGAATTAATTTAAATTTATTGTTGTGATGATTGGGAAGTGATCACTATTGTGAAGGGCGTGAATGGTGTACCAGTTTTATAGCAGTTCAGGTGAAGAGCAGGTAATATCAAGAAATTCGAGTCCAAAAAAATGTTCAACTATCTTCCCTTGATAGAAGAACCCCAATGTGTGTTCCATTAGTTTGTCATCTTCTGCTTAAGTTGGGCTTAATATTGGTACTTCTCGTTCATTTTTGTATAGTTTTAATTTTTAAAACTTATTTTTCTTGAGTAAACTTCGGGCATGTTTAAAAAAGAAGAAGGGAATGCACAGATTTGATAGTTTTCTTTTGAATAAGACAAATTTTACACTTTGCGATTTTTTTTACAATAAGCAGACTTACCGTGATGGTATATAATCCCGTATAATGTGCTTATACTGTCCATACTGTACTGAAATATACTAGAGAAGGATGTTTTCGGCTTGAGTAATAATCAGTGACTGTTTATCATTATTATTCTTTGTCTTTTTATCGAGAGTTCTTATACGTACATATGTATATATTATAGAAATCGCTTGCTTACTATGTTGCTTTTTAATATAACGCATCAACTTCAATAATTTAAATTTTCTTTATCAAATTTAGATGAAGGTGATACACGTTTTAACGATTGGTATCGTGGTGGCAATCGCTTTCAAAACAATCGCAACGGGGATAGAGATCGCCGTGATGATTATCGTAGTGAGCATGCTCGTGAGCGTTCCAACAGAGACGACGGCATACGCAATGACAGGTGGGTGGATTCAGAACGCCGCAATGATACAGGACAATCATTTGGAGGTAAATGGAAAGATGAAAAAAGGTGTGAAGTCGATTACACCTCCCTTGGACCTCGTGATGAGCGCATTGAACTCGAACTTTTTGGCACTGCTAACACTGGAATTAATTTCAACAAATACGAAGACATACCCGTGGAAGCGACGGGAAATCAAGTACCATCACATATCACAACTTTTAATGACGTCAACTTGACGGACATAGTAAAAAATAATATCGCATTGGCAAGATATGATACGCCAACACCAGTTCAAAAATATGCAATCCCAATTATTATAACTGGTCGTGATTTAATGGCATGTGCCCAGACAGGGTCCGGTAAAACTGCAGCTTTTTTGGTTCCAATTTTGAACCAAATGTATGAGCATGGAGTTTCGGATCCACCACCATCGAATCGCATGAGCAATAGGCGCAAACAATATCCCTTAGGATTAGTTTTGGCTCCAACAAGAGAACTTGCAACACAAATATTTGAAGAAGCTAAAAAGTTTTCTTATCGTTCAAGAATGCGTCCAGCTGTTCTCTATGGAGGCAACAACACAGTTGAACAAATGCGTGAGTTGGACCGGGGTTGCCACCTTATTGTTGCTACGCCCGGTCGTTTAGAGGATATGATAACTCGTGGAAAGGTTTGCCTTGACAATATTCGATTTTTAGTACTTGATGAAGCAGACAGAATGTTAGATATGGGGTTCGAACCTCAAATTAGACGTATCGTTGAAAGAAGTAATATGCCAGCAACCGGCGAACGCCAAACCTTAATGTTTTCAGCCACATTTCCAAAAGCAATTCAAGAATTGGCAAGCGATTTTTTACATAACTATATTTTCCTTGCGGTTGGAAGAGTTGGATCTACTTCTGAAAACATAACACAAACAATTTTATGGGTCAATGAACAAGAAAAGCGTTCATATTTGCTTGATTTGTTGCGATCAATAAAGGAAGGCCTTGAATATTCCAAAGACAGCCTTACCTTAATTTTTGTTGAAACAAAAAAAGGAGCAGACTCTCTTGAAGAATTCTTATATAAATGTAATCACCCTGTTACAAGCATTCACGGCGATCGATCACAAAAAGAAAGAGAAGAAGCTTTACGTTGTTTTCGATCAGGCGATTGCCCAATACTAGTTGCTACAGCTGTAGCTGCTCGTGGTTTGGATATACCACATGTTAAACATGTTATTAATTTTGATTTGCCTTCAGATGTAGAAGAGTATGTTCATCGAATTGGTCGCACTGGAAGAATGGGTAATTTAGGTGTTGCTACGAGTTTCTTTAATGAAAAAAATCGCAACATTTGCGGAGAATTGATGCAATTATTAATTGAAACGAAACAAGAGATTCCAACCTTCCTTGAAGAAATGATGGCATCAGATCGTTCTCATAGTGGCGGCAAGAGATCATCAAATCGTGGCAGTGGAAGTAATCGTTACGGAGGGGCGTTTGGATCCCGAGATTATCGTCAACAATCTGCTGGTCCTAATTCGAGAGTAAATAGCAATCGTCCCGGTGGATCTTTCCGCAGCAGTGGAAATGGGAACTCCTCGTACTATGGTAAGCCAAATTTTTAGATTACAAAAAAATCTTTATAGAATCTTTTTCCTTTGGCATCTTACAAGAAAAGGTCTTACCGGTAACTTGAATACTACTAGTAGAACGATGACCACTTTAGCGTGTTATTTATAATAACATTTTAGTTTTAGTTTTTATTTCAAAACCCTTGAACGTAATGATATATAAAATGTATGCCAGGACCTTTCAATTTAACGTATCTGTTAATGGTAGTGCCCGATACTGAAAGAAGGACACTCTAAATTGCACCAACTATAGAGGAATTGGTCTCCTCAACATCACATATAGAATCTTTTGTGCCGTAATATGTGAAAGTCTAAAGTTTCATAAATTAATATATTATAAATTATTTGATTAAATACATATGCCTGATTAGTAGATACATTATGATACATTATAACAAAAATATTTGTATTGTAAACAAAAATTTGATCTAAAAAAAAAGTAAAATGAAAAAACGCCTAACGCGAATCTGCTCAAAATCTTAACTTCCAAGTTTGAACTCAATCGACCCAAGGGTTTGGGCTGTAGGGGCGTGTACAGACAGCCAGAGGAATGGAATCCCACTTTTTTTTTACTTCTCTACGATCGTAATGTCATGTACACTGCCAACCACTAGGATGAGGCCACACATTTTGGAATCGATATTCGCTTTTTATCTACCCGTGTTGTACCCGAAAACTTTTACTACCTTTGAATAGATACATATTTCACCATTACAAATTTATAAAATTAAAGGGTAAATTGCAAACGAACGTTGGAATTCCCCAAGACCAAAACATAAACTACTCAAAAAGGGTATACAAAAGTGCGTCACTAGGATGAGGCCACATGCAAAATTTCAGAAAAAAAGAAAAAATTTAATAAAATATTTATATTATATATAAATATATATATATATATATATATATATATATTATATATATAATATATATATATATATATATATAATATATATATATATATATATATATATATTTAATAATCACATCAAATTTAGACCCAGGAATCACGAAAAGCTTCGATTTAGATGTCCTTGTTTTCAAATTTTCTGCGAATTTCATAAACTTTATGAAAAAGCCATGGCCAAACGTTTTCAATTACGTAAAAGTGTTAAAGTGTGGTGGGCCATGGCAAAAGTTAATACATATATAGTGGTTACCGTTTATTATTATAGTTGTTACCGTTTATTATTGTAAACAAGAACTAAAAGTCGATTGTGCCATAGCTCTTCACACCATAACACCTTGTATGGCTATGATATCTTTTCAAAATAAGCTAATCTTTTCTCAGATCATGAGAATACAAGTTGTAACCAAAGGGCCGTCAAGGTTTAACTTTTTTCACACGAAAAGACAACGCGTTTCCACTCACTGCTCTAAGCAACATGCTCTCTTGATAAATTTATCCCATACTCCTTGTTTACTTGCCTCTAATCGGATTTATTCATTTTCTCTGGTAAGTATAACTTTTCTGTATTATCCTTTGGCTGATACTCAGCTTTTAGCCCACAGGATATGTTGGTATTCTTGATCATCTCTTGCTATTTTGATTTGCCGGTACATCTTTTCAATATCTCCGGTTATAGAATATCTCCATAACCTCCACTTTAAGATGATATCAAAAATATCTTTTTGCAGTCTAGGTCCTACCATCATTATATCGTTCAGGCTTCGACCATTCGATGTTTTAGCAGACGCATTAAAGACCACCCGCAGCTTAGTAGTTAGACTGTTCGCTCTTATTATTGCTTGATGAGGTAAATAGTATTTTCCCATGTTAGATTTTTCGACTTATTTCTAAATATTCTTTCATAAACTGTGCTTCTTTTAGAACTTTGTCATACTCAAATTCCTTCTCCAAATTAAGAAATCGAGCTACGGCCTATTTTTTAGAGTCTCCAAGTTCTTTGTCTTCTTTGAGCGGGAGAGCCACATATACCTTCCATCGATGTGCACTTCTTTATTATTTGCGTAAGCTTCCAGGCATAGTTAGTCTTTAGTTTTTGAATGTGAATCATTCTGCGATACTTCTTCAATTTCCCAAAATTGCTCCAGATTTGTAACGACAGTTGTTAGTTTTTTATTAATTGGTTTATCATTTTTAATTATTCCAGACAATATCCAGCCAAATTTCGTTGATTGTCCCAATAATCCATCAATTTTTATTTTTTATCTTCCATAATCTTGCTGTATAAATCACCTCCTATTCACCACGTCTATTCTATCCGATTTGTTGAGGATCTGCGAGCACACAAATACTCCAGTGGTTAAAATCAAAATCAAAGCTTCTGCTTGGTTGAGCCTTAGCCAATGTTGGTAACACCAATGCCTCAACTTTGATTACATGTGTACTTAAAAAACGTGGCTTAAGTTCTAACAAAACTTTGCTCTTAGTTATTCCCACTGTTGTGTTTCCGATTCCCTGAAGTTCGGTTCTATCTTTAGTCTGGTGAATGGCTAATAGTTGTGCGGCCTCTTCGGATATCGGAATCAAAATTTATTATAACTTCTTATTTAAATTTCTTTCGCCTCAATGACGATTGAGAAAATAAAATAAGGATCCGTTTCAAAGGACCAAATGTTCAAATCCCTTACCTCTGGTGGGGGGAAATTTAAGAACCGCGAGTTAAAAATAAAACACCGAGTTGTAAGGTCAGGTTTTGTTTATTCGAACTGAACTATAAAATCTTAACCTACGCTTATATATACTATTTTGTCCGTGATATCGATAAGTGATAACAGAAACACACACACAAATTCTGAACCCAAGCGCAAGCAATCAGTTGCTTGTTATCTCAATTTGTATGTGTGCTCATGTTTGCTAGATAAGATATCCTAAGCAAACATAATGCCTATCACTTATCTTATCTTTTCTTATTATCCTAGTGTTCAATGTTTGAACAACAATCCCGCTGCTGTGATAAACGAAAGCATATTCAAACTTCAATAATTTGTCTGAAACTTTACAATTTTAATGAACTAAAACTCATTTTTTTATACCAATCTTGTTCATGAATGCTCTTAGTTCCAACGCCATAAAATGTTTTCCCATTCGATTTTAGAAATTTAATTACTTTTTAATGATGATGGTAAGTCTTTCATTAAGTATCATCTCAAAAATATCCGTGATGGAAGCGTTTCTAATTCATTCAATGTGTTGTCAGATGCGGATATTGATTAAATCTTTTGTCTTAAATTACAATTTATTTGTACCCTATTTAAATTGAATTACTGCAGGTGGAAGTTCAGGTCAATATGACCTTGTCTTGGATTTAACTCAGTGTCTCTAATATTTAATTCAAAATTATTTTCTCATCTTCAAAAATCAAAAAATTCAAGAACGCATTTTGCAGCATTGAAAGTACTTTTCAGCATAATAATGACTCCAGCACATAACATTGTAATGGCTCCCCCTAGCACCACATAATAAAAACGCGGACTATCGTATTCCCATCCGGCTTGAACAAATTAAATGTGGATTCATCCGAAAAACAACTTGTCTCCAATCTTTTTCAGACCAACGTTTTGTTTATTTTAACTTTTAGTCCATTGCAGCCTTTGTAAAAATAAATAAAATGCACGACTGGGTCGCACGAACTTGCTCGTGTATTCAAAGAGTCTGTTTAAAAAAGTATCTATGTATATAAGATTTAAAAATATACCTGTAAAATAAGTTTGTCTTCAAAGATATAAATGCCATTTGATTTGTCGAAAAAACCTCCATTATACAGTTAAAATAATTAAAAAAAAAAACTAATTTAAGATTAAAAATTTACCTGAAAAATAAGTTTGTCTTCAAAAATTTAAATGCCATTTTAAAAACAAAAAAGCCCTTGATTTTTCAAAATTTTTTTTCGAAAATCGTTAGAGCGGTTTTTTTTAAAATTAATTTTTTATATATAAAATTTTTCAATTTTGTTCTAAAAATATTTTTGGTATGCAGTTGTTTAGTGATTGTAAATATACGCTCTACATTTGAATTTCGTAAAAAAACATTAACCAGTTTTTGAGATATAGAATTTTGAAAAAAAAAAAATTCAATATTTTTTCAAAAATCCAAACAAAAAAAAATTGCACTTTTGATAATCAAATATTGTTAAAGCAATATAAGAGCTTATTCACAAAAAAAATTATTGAAATCAGTACATAAGTTGCTGAGAAAATTAAAAAACAAAATAACGGTTCTATGAGCGGTACCTTTCCTGAGCAATACAAAAATATGTTTTTCTTATTAAAAGAAGCCAAGTTAAAACATAAAATTTTAGAGAAAATCAAAAAAAAATCTATCGGTTTGTTTTTAAGAAAATTCGAATTATCGTTTTTTGACCAAAAAAATTGTATGGGGGCCACTGTTAGTTTTGATCTTAAAAAAAAAAATGAAAAAAACGCCTAACGCGAATCTGCTCAAAACCTTAACTTCCAAGTTTGAACTTGATCGACCCAATGGTCTAGGCTGTAGGAGCGTGGACAGACAGACAAAATTTTGCACGAATGCAAAACTTGCCATATATGTAGTTCCTATATGTCGCAAGTAAAAATACATAAATTCTAAAAAAAGGGATCAAAATTGGATGAAAAATGTTACCGTTTAAACACAAATTTATAAAGAGAGACCAATGCAAGGGTTTTCTTGTAGTTGAGTGTATTGTCTGCCTTCCCGGTTTTATACCGTCAAATTACTCTTTCACGTTAGGGCTTTGAGATTTTACTTTAGTCATCATTAATACACGGTCATACACTTTCGATTGAAGTATTTTGATTGGTACCGTTTAATCTCTATCTTTTGGCCGTCTTGCCAACCTCATTCTTATTCCATCACCAATCAAAGAACTTCTCTCAAGTGTTTTAATAAATATTACTTGTTATTTATGATTATTCAAATATATGCATTTGTTTTCTTCTCTTACCCATCGGGAGGCGCAACAGTGTCGGGAGACGACAATGTCTGTCAATGCGCCAAAAGCGTTAGACAAAACTTTTATGTACCACTTCTGTGCACTAATGACAAACCAAAATTTCTTAATTGGTAACCTGGTAAAATGCGTCTTAAAGGTACTGAACAAGATTATTCAAGAATTCAGTTAAGATTAACGTAACCTTAAAATCTAGTTCGCCGTATCTTTAAAGGCATGGGCACTATACAAAATTTAAGGCCAAATTGTACCCGCGTGAAATGTACTGTTCCATTATGCTTCATTATCAGCCATCGGCGAAGAGCTCTAAAGATTAGAACAGTCCTGATTTCTTACAACTATTGATTTCTCAGACTCAGGCTGCCAATTGTAGCGGTACGAAAGGTCAATGGCAGCATACGATTATGTGCGAACTATTGAACAGGTCTAAATGACGCACAACAGCCGCATCATGATCCTCTTCCACTTCCGGAAATTTTCATCAAGCATGCAGGTGGAACAACGAGCTGTACGGGCTGTACAGCGACGTAGACTTAGCCAGAAGGGTAAAAGTAAAGAAGTGAAGATGGCTGGGTCACGTAGAGCGCATGGAAACCAATGCTCCGGCCCGGAAAGTCTTCGAATCCACACCCACAGGACAGCGCAGTAGAGGAAGACCGCGAATCAGGTGGCGCGCACAAGTGGAAGGTTACCTCACGCAACTCGGAGCGCGAAACTGGAGACATCTAGCTAGGGACCGAGCTAGATGGAGAAGTTTGTTGGGTGAGGCCCTAGTTCACACAGGACTGTAGCACCACCTTAAATAAGTAAGTATGCAGGTGGAAAGATCTTCAGACAGATATAGTATGGCGGTTGCATACTTGCAAGTCAAAGTTGAAGACGAATGTAAGGACCATTAACACTCATAGGGATTATTTCGTGTGAATCATCTACCGCCTGGTGTAAAGCCGACGCGTCGGGTGGAGCATTCCAACAACTTATGGATGTGGTACGAAGGGAATTGACGGTTTCTTCCCACACCCTGACTACATTCTGGTGTCAGCACATATCGAAGAGAAACACTTGCAAAGACTTAAATAGGTCTTTTACTGTTTTCGTGAGTATAGGTAACAAATTAAGCTTGAAAAACGTTCTTTCTTTCAAAGCACTGTTCGTTATAGCATCTCATAGACTCGTTCGTTTTTGGGAGCAGTTAATCGATGTGAGCAACAAGTTGTCAACATGGTTTTCATGGCAATACATTCTTTAAACTGACCATAAGCCGCTGCTATCCATTTTCGGATAAAAAAGAGTATCAAAGCTCACATAGAGCACAAAAGATTTTGACAAAGTAAATGTACTCTCACGTCTTGTTAACCAATACGATAAGACCAGTAAGGAGGATTTCTTCATTCATGAATCCTAAACGGATCTCAAACTCATCACCAGCAGCTTGTCTGTTTCATTCAAGATGATTTATGAAGAAACATGTGAAGATCCGCCGTCCAATGCCTCTCGTGTGGTATAGAATAGAATTCGCCGGAAAAACTGTCAAAGCTCTGCTGTTTGCAGACGATATTTTTCTTCTTGCATACTCGCCTGAATCGCTACAACTCATGTGGGTGACTACTGCGAACTGGTATGAAACTTGACTGCGAAGTTAGAAGAATCATAAGTTATGATATTCAAAAATGGAGGAGGGCGAAACCTTAGCTGCAATCAGTGCCTCGTAGAGCACGTGTTTTTCGAACAAAAATAGTATACATAGTGTTAAATTTCGTGTCTTTGAAGCAGTTTCAGCTCAAGTGTGGGGCTACAAACATAACGAAACGGTGGAAAAGTTGCTGAAGTAATATATTAAAAAAATCTTACATATCCCATCCAACGCCCCGAACTATATGGTCATGAAGGAAACTGGACTTTCACCTCTATTTATACGCACCTATATATATTCTTTAAACTCTCAGTATGTCTGATGAAAGGCTTTCAAACAAAGAAGTACTCCACAAAATAAGGAAAGAACAAGCTGGATGAAGGAAATGATCGCAGAGAAGGGTATTTTATTTAACAACAAATTCGGTACATAGAAAGGAAAGCGGAAACCACAATGGTGGTCCTCCGAGCTTCTGAGGCCTCAAGGCTACGGAAAATTTGTTCAACTAATCCAGCGATGCCAAGCTGTCTGAAAAATGCAGATGGCTCCTGGACAAATTCAAGTGAAGAATCGCTGAACTTACTACTGGATACTCACTTTTCTGGTAGTTCTCTAATCGCAACTTGTAAGAATCATATCCCTTTATCCACAAGGTTTGATCACAAGGGACAAGCTACAATGAACTCTCAACAGCTTCGGACCATTTAAACTTGCAGGACCTGATGGGATAATACCAGCCGAACTACAAAAAGCTTCAGACATAATTGCACCAAACCTTTGAGACAATTTTTACCAGCTGTCTGTATCTGGTCCATATTCCCTGGGCATGGAGAGAAGTCAAAGTTGTTTTTATACCCAAAGCAGGTAAATGCTTGCAAGTCAATCCTAAAGATCTACGACCTATAAGTCTATCATAATTTCTTCTTAAGACCTTAAAAAGATTGATTGATATCCATTTTAGGCCAGTATTGATACAAAATTTCTGTCTACGTCTCAACATGCCTACTGTAAATGTAAATCGGTGGAAACGGCGTTACACACTAGTATGCACCATCGAATACTCCCTCCATCATAGAGTTTACTATGCTTGCTTTCCTTGACATCGAAGGTTCTTTTAAAAACGTCTGCAATCACAACTACTCTAAAATCTCTAAACGTAGAGAGTTCGCTTGGGGAGTTAATTCATTTAATGCTGACTAGCAGAATAATTAATGCAAAACTGGACAACTCTTCTGCTAGAAGATTCGTTAATAAAGGGACACCGCAAGGTGGTGTTATATCCCCTCTCCTCTGGAACCTAGTTTTAACTAAATCCTAACTGGTCTGAATGCGGAGGGTTTCAGAGTGATTGCCTATGCGGATGACGTTGCTATAGCGGTTTCAGGAAAGCATCTTCACACCTTAAAATAACTTACAAAATGCCATAGACAAATAATACTTTGGGCTGATCGGTGTGGAATGGGTGGTAACCCACAGAAAACCGAATTAATTCTATTTTCGAGGAAATTCAAAATTCCATTTTTAACCCTCCCTATATGAAAGGAATCCAATTAAAGTTCTCAGACGAGGTTACTTGAGTCTTATTTTAGACAAAAAAACTAAATTGGAAACGCAATGTACAAGAAAGAGTAAAAAAAAGAATCAATTCCAAACCACACAGACTACACCATCCCCCAACTGCAATTCGACAGAAACTTACAGATTTCTATACCTTTCAGATATTTCTGGGAGGATAGGGCATTCCTGGAAAACGAGTAGTCAGCCCACTTTTATAATGAAGATGGCACAACAATTTAATATTCACCTTTGCTGGGTGCCGGGCAGCCCCGTCGAGAGGGGGGGGGGAAGGGGGGAAACCCCCGGGGCCCGTTATTTTCTAGGGGCCCGTAAAATTGAAAGCAATGAGAATATACTCTATATTTATCATCAACATACCTATTTCCACTTATTTTTAGAGGCCCGAAAATTTAAAATCATTCATGCTTTCGCAATCGGGCCCCTGTTTGCATGTTATCTGCCAATCTATCAGTCACAAGCTTGCCGATCTGGGCCCCTGATTATTATTGGCGTACATTTTTGTTAATATTTAATGGAAAATTGGGCAACCCTGAACTATTGAAAGAAAGTTACAATAAATTGTTTCGCTTTTCTTATTTAATTTAACGTAAATTTCAAATTTATTTTATTTTGAAAATTTTTAAAGTCAAAATAAGGGGCCCGGCAAATTAAAACAAAACACAAATATTCATTTCGGTTTCTGTTTTTATAAAGTTTCTTTTCTTCTATTTTTGTTTCTGCTGTAAACGAAATTTTTTATTCGGTTTCGGGGGACCGGAAAATCCCACCAGGGGACTAGGAATACGAGGCGATGGCAATCTTATTGGAGAGCCAAATAATGGTAATGTTTTTTGGCATTTTGGAATTAATTAGTTATTATGACCCCTTACTTCAGGAGCACTTGGAAAAAGTAAGAATTTCACAACAAGAGCACAAACGTTTGCAAGTCCACTACATTTCCGTTGAGATTCAAAATGAGTTCATCAAAATTTGTGCCCAACATGTGAATTCAGCTATTTTGAAGGAGATTGAAAACGCCAAATACTTCGCTATAATTGTCGATGCAACACCTGATTCAAGTCATGTGCAACAAAACACATTTATTTTGCGATATCTGCGATTGGAATAAGAACGGTTTTTGGAAATTGTCGATTGCAACAAAAAAACTGGCACCGCAATAGCTGATTTGATCTGCGAAACATTGGCAAAGAACGAAATCCCTTTAGAAGACTGTTGTGCACAAGGCTATGAAAATGGAAGCAATATGAAAGAACAGTACAATGGTGCACAAAGGCATATATTAAACAAAAATCCGAATGCCGTGTATTCACCATGTGCAGCTCACAGCCTTAACTTGTGTGGAGTCGATTCAGCGAAATGTTGTACTGCCGCAATAACATTTTTTGGATTTGTTCAAAAGTGTTTCAAATTGTTTAGCAGCAGTGCCCAACGTTGGGAAATTCTTAAGAAAAATGTGCCCGGATCCCTTCACAAACTTTCCGATACAAGATGGTCAGCTAGATTTGAGGCAGTGAAACCATCTGATAAACCTTAGAACATAATTAGAAGCCTTAAGTGATATTAATTTAACTGCTGAAGCTCGAAGAGATGTAAATGGCGTTTTAAAATTAATGCACAAATTTGAATGCGTCCTTATGTCTTCGATTTGGTGCAAGGTTCTTAGCGCTATAAATGAAAGAAGTATCATTCTTCAAGCCAGAAACATGACTATTGATGATGAAATTCGAAATCTTTACAACTTGATCTCCGATTTGAACTTTATTCGAAACGAATGGGATCAAATTTAACTGAATGCAAAGTAGTTGCTACAGGATTGGGGGATTTTCCAGAGTTGTTTCCATCCAACCGAAAAAGGCAATTAAAGAGACATTTTGGAGAAAATCGAGGAGCTGGAGAACAAATTGAAACAGACGAAGAAATAAATTTCCAGAAAATCACCTTTTACGTCATAGTTGATTCAATTATATCTGGAATTCTCGTCGGTTCGATACGATGAAGAATTTCAATGCTATATTTTCATTTTTATGGCAGTTTTCAACAATGGACAAAATTGAGTTTAAAAATTCCGCTACAAGGTTCATCCAAAAGTTTAACTCGCATGTGTCTCAAGACTTGAAAGAAGAAATTATTTATCTGAAAAAACAATTTTGAAGCAGAACTTCCGCCATTGTGTTTGCTCAATTCTATTTATTCCCAGAACTTGGAGACGATTTTCCCGAACATTTGTGTTGCTCTCCGTACCTGTAACCGTAGCTAGTACCAAACGTTCATTTAGCATCCTTGCCATAAAAAGAATTTTCATCGTTCGTGGCTCATCACAGCATCGTGTTTCTGGGCTTGCTACACTATGTATCGAAGCACCTTTGGCAATGAAATTGAATTTCGATGTAATTAGAAGTTGTTTTGCTGCTCAGAAAGCTAAGAAAACTCGTTTGCAAAAAGAAATATTTCATTGAAAGCAAACTAATTCTAATGAAAACATTGTGATAATATTTTAATATAAAGAAAAACAATAAAGAGTATTTAATGTAAACCTTTTAAATACATACAAAAAGACAAATTTCAAATATTTTTACTTCGATTTTTTTTATTTTTATAGTAGGTAATAGATCTTCATGCTAATTTTTTTTTTAAATAGTTAATCGACCAACCAACATGTCGTTGGCAATATCGAATTGAATGTATGATTCTGTTCGGATTCTGATCTAATCGCATGTAGAATTATTTTCTATCCATCTTCTATTTCAACTAAACTGGACTATACCCGTGAGATTGATTTGATGATTAACACTTTTTTTTCGGTTCACTTTGCAAACAAAAAATTATTATTTCCGTTAATTCCAACCAATTTCATGCTATTCGTAATTGAAATTAGAACGTACCATATTAGTAAACATGAACTTTGAAAAAAATGGTCCGTCCCGGGCCCGGAATTCCTCTCGACGGCCCTGGTGCCGGGCCATAGAGACATTCCAGGAAATTGTAAGGCAGATGAACTCGCCAGAAATGGTACAGTACAACCCATTCTACCACGTTTGGCTAATGCTGGCACACCAATCGCTACATTTAAACTATTGCTAATGCAAGACGCTTTGAAGAAGGCAAACATCAGGCCGAATAACATCACCACGTGTCAGGTCACTAAACACAACTGGCCTACGCTAGATTTAAAGCCAGCAAGGTGCTTGCTATCTCTAAGCAGATTGCATATAAGCTCGAAAATGGGTGTCATAACCGGGCATTGTCAAATAGGAAACCACGCCACGTGGCTAGGCGTATTCCCAAATGACTTGCAGAAGCTGTATGGATGAGGAAGAGGAGAAAACAGTTCTTCACCTTCTCTGTGCATGCCCTGCTCTAGCTCAAAAACGCAAGAATCACCTAGGACAATTCTTTTTTAACGACCTAAACGATCTAAATCTTATTTGCATAATCATCCTCTCACGTTTCGTAAGGGACTCAAACTGGTTTCATAGAGCTTGAAGAAAGCCTCAAGATTCATGTGGTATCACAATGGGCCATTAAACTGGCACTGCTTTAGCTCAAAAGCTCAAGAATCACCTAGTTGAATTTTCTATAACGATCTAAATCATATTTGCATAATCAGCCTCTCACGTTTTGTAAGGGACTCAAACTGGTTTCATAGAGCTTGAAGAAAGCCTCAAGATTCATGTTGTATCACAATGGGCCATTAAAGTGGCCTAAGTGTGCCCTACTTCATCACAGACAGCCATTTTAACCTAACCTCGGTTAAGAAACACTGTTCAGGTTATATCCATCTAAACAGTAATCTCAATACGCGGAATTATTTTCGGGATGAATATAGAATGGAGGAAATATCTATGATAAGAAAATTAAGAGGTGAACTTCTTTGTCTTATCTATAACCCACATACAGACGGTGTAAGAGTTAGGTTAGGTTAAAGTGGCTGTTGGTTTGGGACGTCCAACACACTTAGACCAAAGTATGGTCCGTTGTGATACCACATGGATCAGTTAATCAGCTTAACTCGTTGAACCAATTGGAGCTTCGAATGAAGCGTAGGAGATAGGTAATGTCTGAATTTTTTAGATCACTGGTATCGTTAAAGTAGTAGTCTCCAAGGTGGATTCTACGTCTTTGTGATAAGGCAGGGCATGTGCACAGAAGATGAGAGATTGTCTCCTCTTCTTCTTCGTCCATGCAACTCCTACAAAAATCATTTGCAGGGGCTCCAAGTCGAATAGCATGCCTTCCTATTAAGCAGTGCCCAGTCAGGACACCTATAACGTAGGTGTAAGAGTAATTTGTGAACTTTGTAACAAGAAGATTCTACTTAGGTGACAATACCTTTTCAATGATCCAGATAATGGCTCTAATCCACGAAATGGACGTCTCAAAATTATTGATTTACTGCAAAGCTGCTTCAGGTAATCAAAAAGGGACAATAAATGAAGGCTCTTGATCGTTGTGCAATACTTATTGCAAGTTTTTTTTTAGTTATTTAAGTATTAATATGTTAATGCTCAATGAATTTGTAAACTATTATATAAAACTAATTTTGTAATAAAGAAAATCTATCTAAAAATCTAACTCCATCGCTCACCAAAATACAAAGCTAAAAACAAGAATTTCTTAAACATGCAGTTGTGAACTAAACTATAATAGCTGTCATAATTGATATAATAAAACATTTTGTTTTATAAACGTCGTACAGTGTGGTTCTTCTTTTTCGTTCTTCCTTTTCCGGATTAAGAATAAGTCAATAGTGGCGACGAGACTTTTAAGGTTAAGAAAAATCTTTACGATGCCTGCTGACCCAATGCGAGAACTTATAGATGCATTACAATCATCACCTCAATCCAAAACCAAATAAAATTACAGAGCAGCACAAATTTCTTCTCAGACTTCTACATGAGGGGGGGTCAATATCAAACTATTTGGCTGAGTTGAAAAAATTAAGCGCTTACTGCAATTTCACTTGTGAGTCATGTAAAAAGTCCACATTCAAAACTCATATACGATCTCAACCATTCGAAGACTGAGGGATTCCGACATAAAAGAAAGGCTTCTGCATCAAACTGTTGAATATGCAATTTCAATGGAGGCTTCAAAAAACGAGACCCAAACCATGGAAAATATTTATTAAATCCAGGCAAAAGTGTCTCAAATACAAAAAGCTAAACCAAATAAAAATGGCAGCTATAAAGCTCTCAAGATCGATCTACACAAAAAGATTATTTGCTACAGATGTGGGAAGCAAAATCATATGGTAAATAAACTTCGTGCTACAAGTGTAGAGCAAGTGGCCATGTATCCTCAGTGTGTATGAAGTCGCAATCTTCACTTAAAGAGGCTAATATACTTCAAGTTGTTCATGATTCTGATGAGGAAACAAATATGCAGCATATTCAGGAGGATGATCCTTTTCAATTGAACGTGTTAAATGTATCACCAAGTCTAGACGAAAGTCTGACTTCGAAAGTTGAATCACGTGGTGGGAAATATTTCATAACCTTACAAAACAACAACAACAAGATCACCATGGAATTTGATACAGGAGCAGCCATATTGTTTATGAACTATGGGAAAATTACAACTACAATAATAATGCTTAGAACATATAACAAAACGACATTTCCAGCTTATGGAAAATATCAAGTGGAAGTAGTGTACAATGGGCGAAAGGTTATGTGCGATCTGTGCATTGTAAAATTGCTATTTGATACTCTTTTGGGACGAGAATGGGTAAACGCACTAAATATATTACAAATTAATTCAGTTAACGTTTTCACATATGCATAATTTCAAGCAATAAATCTTTAAGAACCAAAAAGATGTTTTTTAACCGAAAATCGTAACGATTCCCAATGTAAAAGGGATTCTCAAATTACTAAAAGGAGCTTCTCCTATATTCATAGGCTCCTTCTGCTATTCGACCTCTTATAGAAGAAGAAATTTTAAGACTAGAAGCGGATGGTATCCTCGAAAAGTTCGAACATTCAGATATGGGAACACCTTTAGTGTCAGTTATCAAATAAGACAAATCCATACATCTCTGTGCAGATTTTAAAGTGACTTTGAAAAAACTGATAGTAAGCGACAAAAACCCCATTTTCACATTCGACGAATCTACAACGTCAATAAACTCATGTTTGGAGTTAAGACCACACCCAACATATGGCAACGCCTTATCAATGAGCACATCATTAATGACCTGGAGGGAACAGCTTGCTTTTTCGATGATATCATAGTAATTTGATGAAATGTGGATGAGACCCTCCAAAGATGGAACCTTCTTCTTGACAAATTGCGAAAATTCAACCTTCACTTAAATAAATCCAAATGCAAAATGTTTGAAAGAAGTGTAATCTATTTGGGACATAAAATGGACAAGAACGGCCTACACAAGACACCTGATAAAATATAAAGCTATCAATGGAGGTGAAATGAAAAACACCGTAGAAGGGGAAAGGGATGCAAAGGAACCTATTCCTATGAACAACAAAGATGAGTTAAATTTCATTACGAATAGAATGGTGCATGTGCTAGTGTGTGCTTCAGCAGATTATTTGAATTATAATTTACTGTTTTGTGTTACAGGGTCGGATCGGTTCTCGTCAATGCTAAGGTGGATATCGAAAATTATTATTCTGTGTTTCAAATTAAATTTTTTTATCGATTTCATCTGCCTCGGTTTTATTTATTTTTTTATATCTGCAATGACTGGAAATTTCAGAGTAGATTATTGTTACATTAGGAATGATGTTGCTTATAAGCTCTTACCACAATGTGGTATTTGCACTAATTCTTTCTTTATCTTTAATTTTATGTGGTTTAAATTTTCTGTAAATAACCAAATCATCACTAACAACCAAAAATCACTACTGCTTCCTTTATCGAAACCCTAATCTAGGCAGATTATCAACTTTGTGAATTTAGTGTTTTGTTTGATTCCATCCAAAGAATTGTTTCGTCCTATCCTCGCACTGAAATCGTTGTTATGGCCGATTTCAATATACAACACCCGAAAGAGTGTGCTTAGATCTTCGCTTAGTTGAACCACCTATTTCAGCTGGTCAAAGAGCCCACTCGAATATCGGAATGTCAAGCAGAAAAAACTTGACTCTGACCCTCATAATTATACTTTTTGTGTTCTATCTCCTCTAGGCCATCTGACCATTGTGTTATATCTGCAAATTTATCGTGTAAAAACTCTCTCGTTAAGACAAAGCTCCTAGGAGAACCGTTTGGCAATACGAGAAATTCAAATGGGACGGTCTCAACAATTATTTCAGGATATTAATAATTATTACTGGTCACTATTCTTCTTCGATAGTGACGTTGACGCCAGCGCTGATATAATCACAAGTTTGATTCTCCTGAGATTGAGAACTTTTATCCCGAACAGGGTTAAAGGTATCAGACCTAAGAAAAACGCATGGTATGATGTGAGCTGTAAAGAGGTTATTAGGGCCAAAGAAGTAAGTTTCCGTTGCTATAAAGACAACCCTACAGAGGAAAGACAGAAAAAGTTTAAGCGAGGAAGACCTGCAACTCCCATACAACGACGCACGGACTAAATTTATACATGTCCAAAAATGCAATGTCCCAAAGGCAGTACCAATCGTTGGTATTTTGTAAAAAACATGAGGAATTCTTCCTCTTTTCCTACGCTCGTTGTCAATGCCACTTCATTTGTTAGCGGTTTAGAGAAAAGTAGTTCTTAAACGCTGGCAAAACCACTGCGTAAGCTTTTTCATCTGTCCTACTCCTCAGGTCTCGTTCCGAGCGGATGTAAAACAGTATTTGCCCAATCCATCCTCAAAAAAGGCGAATCTTCCTCACCCTCACCCTCTAATCACCGACCAAATGCACTTACGTCCCTTCTTTCCAAGGTCATGAACACGCTGATTAATTATCTGCTCAAGAAATATCTCGAAGATCGAAAGCTTCTTAATAACCAGCACTACCGCTTTCGCAGCAATAGGTGCACTGGTGATCTCATGGTTCATCTCACCGAACGCTGGAGAAAATCTTTACATAGTTTTCGACTTGGGTTTTCATGAATCCCTCCTTCATTGCATTAGTAATTACCCTTCGGATCGTCCAATACAAGTAGTATTGGATGGGTTCAAGTTTGAAAACCACAAAGTAAATGATGGTGTGCCCTAGAGCTCCCTTCTATCTGCAACTCTCAATTATATTAATGATTTCCTCTGCAACTTCTAATCCAATACATTATTTCGCTGACAATAGTACTTTATATTAATTTTCAGACTCACATCCCTCTTCTTCGGATGTATAACTGCAACGACAAAATATGATAAGCACATTAAATTCCGAACTCTTTTTGTCTCCCTTCTGATCTGGCTGTTATCTACAAGACATATACGTTCAAAGCTTGAGTATAACTCCCATCTCTGGGCTGGTGCTCCTGCAACTTACTTAAGCATCTTGGAAAGTATTGAACGTAGAACATGTAAACTGATAAATATCATCTTTATTTCATTTACTTCGCTTGAACATCTTCGTAATGTTTCTTGTCTTTTATCGTTACTTTAACAGTTTATGCTCTAGAAAATAGCCAGCTGCATTCCGCTCCTTACACAATTCAACCGTAATACTCGCGCTTCCTGGAATGCTCATCAGTATACCCTCGAGCCCAACTTCGGTCGTACTGTCAAATACAGAGATTTGTTCTTTAGCCGCACTACGCAAATGTAAAATGCCTTACCACACTCTGTCTTTCCCAGTCAGGGTTATCAACCCTGTGATAAAGTGACAAGTTGGTTTAAAGAAAAGCTCTGTTAAAAAATAAGAAAATAAATTAATTTAAATTTAATTAAACACAAAAAACAAAGTGTTAAGTGTACTCAGACAGAAACGATAAAGGTGAGTCAACAAAAATTGTTTAATTTCTTGTGAAAGCCAAAAAAAAGAGTTGAAAAATGCCTTTAAAACGATATCCACCTAACAACAATCGTACTGGCCAAATTGAAAGAGAGTAACAAATCATTGTAAGTCCAATTAGTAAACATGCAGTCGCGATGTCTTTCTCTAGAACAACAAGAAGAGATGCTTGACAGAAAATCAAAAGAGCAAAATATAATCGTTTTTTATGCCCAAACATAGCGGTTTCGATGCAGCACAAAAAATTGAAATCTATCTGCTTGTAGATACTGCTATCAAATAATGTAGGAATTATTAAAAGAGTAACTGAATTGCGCTCCGGAGGAAACGTTGCAAATGTCGTCGTCGAGTTACACGATACAAAAGCTGCAATAAAAGTTTTGAGATCAAAAACAAACATTGTCGGCACAGGAATCTCCATGCATATAGACTATTCAGTGGCAGCACGAGAGCAGAGAAGAAAAATAGTCAATATTAGGAACCAAATTGTAGCTAAAAACAGAGAATTAAAACCGCAAATAAAAGGAGAAAAATTGCTGGCTAATGAAAAAACATTTTATTACGATAAAAACAACATTCTTACAAGTGACAGCGATGATATATTGACGTTCCTTAAACAACTGATCGGGGATGTTATTGAGGGTACATATGAGGTCCAATCTAATGGTGGAAAAACAAAAGCAAGAAATCAAAATTGTAATTTTTAATAAAAAAGCCGTCTGCCATAATACTGTTTAGAGAATTGTAAGTACCAATAAATTTAATGTAAATTTAAGGACTTGTATGGATCTCAGCGATAATGGATTTAAGAAAACCATCAAAAACTTAGGCTGCAGGTTCGAAACTAACAATGAAACAACATTCTTACAATTAAATTTCGAGAACAAAAAAATGATAATAATTCCGACTTTTAACTGCAACAATTGGGAAGCTGATTTCGAAAAGTTGTACGAATTCTTGTTAATAAATGACAACCCAAATGTGCTCGTAGTAGGTGATTTCAACGCAAGGATTACGGCTGAAGCGGGGTTTGAAAATGAGGTAATGGAAATAGCACGGCAATCAAAGGATGAGGTTTGCAATGCACCAGGAAAACAATTTCTTGACCTGTGTAATACATTTGGACTTAGAATTTTGAATGTGAACTTCCACGTCAGATAAGGATGGTGAATTCACATTTGTGGGAAGTCAAGGTAGCTCAGTAATAGATTACAGTTTAGCTGGAGGAGCAATGGTGGAGTGTATACTTGACTTCGAAGTAGACGCGATACCATTCTCGGATCATTTACAAATCAATACGATGATGCAAGTCGTTACCAATGATTATTCCGGTACATGAAATCTACGATTGCTACCAAAACTGAAATGGAATTCTAACAAGGCAGCTGGATACCAGAAAAACCTTAACCTTTCGCTAAGTCGGGGAATCAATTCTGGTGTGAGTGCTATTGTAAATTGCATAATATCGGCAAGCACCAATAACAACAAAAAATTCATCCCTGTAGAGCAGTGGTTTGACGATGACTGTAGACGTGCGATACAGAGGTCATTTGCGTGGTTAAAGTCAATTTGTGTTTATGGAAGTCATTATATTAAGAGCAAGTATTTGGAAGCTAATATGGAGTTCAAAAAGTAAAAAAAGTAGTTTTTTTTTTTAATGAATAGGCTAGGTGACTAGCACAATGCATGAATTCATCGGATTTTTGGAGAGTTCGAAAGGAGAAGCCAGAGAAGCTGGACGTGTGTTACACTCAATTATTCATTCTTGTACTGCGGAATCCCGCATTCCTAATTCCTAACAAAAATTTTGAACCTTTTTATTTTTCCCTGTGAGAAAAAGATTCAATTAAGTGGAGAATAGTGAACAAGATCAAAAATATATTCCAGCTCGGCTGGAATATAACGAAAACATTGATAAAAACTTGCATTTATTAAAAAACAAATTGTGAAATCCCATTAAATTGTGCACGTGATGATACTCGCTCTATCCAAATCAAAGAACACGAAACAAAAACCAGTTTAGAGAGAAATTACTCTACCCAAAATAATACAATGAATGAAAACAACAACTCTAGTGAATGGACCTCAGTTATTTAAACCGAGCAGCAAACAGCTTCAAGAGCAGCTCTAGTAAGAGAAAGCGGAGAATTGATGAGCCATTGCATGAAACTTATGGTAAACAACCTAATTTCGAGAACAATCCCTTTGGGCCTCTCAGTAACCTAGAACAGATGAACGCTGATATTTATTTATTCAGATTAAAAACAAGCTAAGGCCCACATAAAAGCTCTGTAATGTACACTACAAGAACTTACAATTTTAATTTTATTAGGCTTAAAATTAAAGGGGACGAAGAATGCGGACTCAGGATATCTGAGATTTTTAATTTAAGACAGACATCTTTCTTTCATTTAGCGCAGTTCGCTGTGAAACTTTTTCGGTGTGTTAAGCATCGATTTCATTAAATAATTCGGGGGACACAAACTATAAAATATTGATGGGGAGCATATACCTACCTAGTAATGCTGGCCAAAGTCAACAGATAGAACTTGATAGACTTCTTTCCTTAGCAAATACTTTTGATGCGTAATCATTGGTGGAGACTTGAATGTTCGCCACCCTCACTGGGAGGATAGTATTATTAACCGAAACGGAAGTTTAGTTTATGACTGGTTTTTCAATGGTGCTTACTTAAACCTTGACCTTATTCCTTCGGATGGATCGACTTTTCCACGGTCTTCGTCCTACATTGACTTCTTTTTTCTTTCTTCAAACCTTAACAGTAATGAAACATCAAAATACTGCACAACGTTTGCAACTCCATCCGACCATTTTGGTATCTCCATAAATGAACAATTCGGTAATTATTTTCCTCTCTTGGCACCCGGAAAATGCTCGAAAATGAAAACTTAATTGAAACTTTTAATAAAATATGCACTGTCATTGGAATAAAAACATTGTTCTTCGTGATATTTTTCGATTGAAAAACCAAACATCTCTCACTCCGCCAGTGGTGGTTAAATTTCTAACTACGAGCGACAAAAGCACTGTCTTACGCTCGATAGCAAATCACCGCACCAGAACTAAAAACTAGGACAATCTTCTAATGGTGCTGTTTTTTTTGCATGAATGTTTGACCACGAGAACTAGAGAACTATTGCAAAATGCATTGAGGTTGAAGAAGAACGGAAATCTGTTTACCGCTTTCACTCTGCGTGGGTTTGTCTATGTAAAAAAGAAGCGTATTGGCAAAGCTCTTTTAATTGAGAATATTGAAATGCTGAATGAACTTGCTACGAATAACTGATGACAACAGCTGATCAACATAAATTCGCATTTCTTATTATTATTTCTTACAACATTATTATTATATAAATATATATTCTTTTTTCTTCTTTTTAATTTTCTTTCTCTTTTCTTGTTCTATGATTTGTGAAACATTTGCATCATCATCGTCATGGTCGTTGTCATCGTCATCGGGATCTTTACTTCTCTTTATTTTGTTTCTATTTTTTAATTTTGTGTATCATGTTGTTTTGTTTAATACGTCTTCAACCTTAAGAGATTCTGCAGTTTGTCATTTTATAATATTGCTTATGCCATTGGACTATATTGTGTCCTTATCAACTAATTAAAATAAGTTAAATGACTGAAATAAATGGTCAAAATAGAGTTTCCATGATCGAACATGCTCATAATACACGTTCCATGATCCGGGTTTTAGGTGAGCAACGAAAGGGTTTAAAAGTGTGTCCTAGACGAATTTCAGCATTTATTTATCAACTCTGGCGTCGATGTGGTATGTGTTAGTGAAACCTGGTTTTCTCATAACTCTGTTTGTCAGATCGACGGGTTTGATGTTTTCCGATGTGACAGAGTAGGCCGAGTTGGAGGTGGTGTAGCAATTTTTACACGCAGAGGTTTATTCTGCAAACTTATCCGTAAGGCTCCACCTGGTAGTGAAATTGAGTACCTATTCATCGAAGTTAGATCTCATGATGATATTAAATTCTTGATAGGGTCAGTATATAGGCCTCATCAGAATATCAATTTGTCTCCACTTTTTTCTGTTCTTGATGACTTATAATTTGTTTCACCTTTTCTTATAGTCGCTGGAGATTTCAACAATAATGTACTTCAAACCACAGAGTTGATTGATGGTATGAGATCACTGAGTTTGTTTCCAGTAAATGTTTCAACACCGACACATTTCACTAAAAACAATAGTACCCTCTTAGACATGTTTTTTGTAAGCCATTTAAGTAAAGTTCTTCTCTACAGCCAACTTTCTGCTTCAGCTTTTTCCAATCACGATCTTATTTACCTGACTTTCGAATACTCGCCAGACTTTTCTCCTTCTTATTTTACATTTAGAGATTTTAAAAATTGTAATAAACATCAGTTAGAAATTGATTTGGGTATAATTGATTGGTGTCAAATTTACTATCTACAATCGGTAGATGACCAGTTATCTTTTCTGCATATGAACATTAACTATCTCTACGATCTGCATGTTCTGCTTAAGACAGTACTACACCAAAAGAAGACTCAGTATCGGTTAAATAACAACATAGTTAAACTCATCACAGAACGGGATATGGCATACAGACGATGGAAAATATTTAAGCTTGATGCATTGCATAATAGTTACAAAAGGTTAAGAAATAGAGTAGTTTGTTTGATCTAAAAAGCTTTTTTACGCTCCTAAACTTGATCCTAGATAGTTTAGCAAAAGGTAAACTCTGGAAAAACCTCAAAGATATTGGAGTAGGTAGTAAAAATAACAATAACTTATCTAGCGTTGACGGCGAAGTTCTAAACAAAAATTTCACTGAACTGAATAGTTTAGGTCACAGCTCTATAGTTGATGAGAGCGAAATGAATTCTGTTTCGGTTGACAATCAAATGTCAAAGTTTAATTTCTCGGTTGTTGAGGAAACAGATGTACTTGAAAGTTTGATAGCAATAAAATCCAACTCTGAGGGGATTGATGGCATGGGGAGAGTACGATAACTTAGGCGACAAAGTTTAATGACGGATTTGTATAGAACAGTTAAAAACAAGCATTTTTTACTATGGGAGGTCTATCTCCCCCCGTTTAGGCGGTAGGGGCATTTAAAAAAATATGTACATTAAATGAAAAAAAAATAATTAAAAAATAACGGTAATACTTACAATTAAGTATTATACCTTTTTTAAAGCCAACACTTTTGTCTATTAGCCTGTTTTTAAATAAAGTCAAAACTATGCATAGTTTTTGAAAAAAATTGTTTTAAACTCAAAAATTGGACAAAAAAAAATTAAAAATAAGGTTTAAAGTGTAATTTTTCAAAACCTTAAGATTATCTATTACTGTTTTTTTAAGAATTCATTGCTCTTATTTGTTTTTGATTAAAAACTGAAAACTAGATGATTTTATGTCTTCTAGTTCTTGAGAAAATTGAAAATTAGCAAAAAAAAAAATCTTTTAATTAAAATATTTTTTCCTTGCTTGAGTATTTACGTAGTCTTATTTTGATAGTAATAATCGAATATGGATTAAGATATACCAAGGATAAATTAATTTTTCTTAAATCCAGCTTATTTAAATGCAAAAGAAACTTTGCATGCACCCCATCTTGCACCCACCGCACCTTTCACCCACCCAACCTTGCACCCACTCCACCTCGCACCCACCCCAAATCCTATAGTGTGCCCAAGCAGGGGGGTTGCAGATTACAGATCCCACTGTTGCATACACCCAAACTCGCACACACCTAACTGTTGCATACACCCAAACTCGCACCTACCATTGTTACTATCAAAATAAGACCACTCAAGCAAAAAAAAAAGAATTAAATTAAAATAGTAGTTGTGGTTATTTTCAATTTTCTCAAAAACTAAAAGACATACAATCATCTAATTTTCAGTTTTTGATCAAAAACAAATAAGAGCAATAAATTCTGAAATAAAAACAATGGTAGATAATCTTGAAGTATTGAAAAATTACACTTTAAACCTTTTTTTAACTTTTTTTACTCAAATTTTGAGTTTAAAATTAAATTTTTCAAAAACTACGCATAGTTTTGACTTGAATTAAAAACTGGCTAATAAAACAGAATGTTGGCTTTAAAAAAAGGTATGATACTTAATTGTAAGTATTACCGTTATTTTTTAATTAATTTTTTTCATTTTAAATAACAATTTTTTTAAATTGCCCCTACCGCCTAAACGGGGGGAGATAGACCCCCCTCCCATAGTAAAAAATGCTTGTATTAAGCCCCTCTACCAAAAACCGTTATTATATCTTGTCGCCTAAGTTATCGTACTCTTGCCTGGTAATTGCTATATTTTGTTATATAAGGCTGCGCAACAGTTCGTTGAGAACAAGGGCCTAGTGACTTACAACTTTTAACCATTCCTGTGTGCGATTTTTTTTTTAAGGTGGCACAGACAATGTCGCAGGCAAATCCAGCCAAACAATAGGCACGCAAATCGGCGCTGCATAGAAGGACGAGAGATGCTCACGGCTCTATGAGCAGAAGAGGCGAGATTAACACCGACTTCTAAGAAGAAAAACGAGAGCATGAGCAGCGTGCGGTCGAAGATGTCGAGAGGTTCAAAATCAAGAAT
This sequence comes from Eupeodes luniger, assembly GCA_951509635.1. Taxonomy (NCBI): domain Eukaryota; kingdom Metazoa; phylum Arthropoda; class Insecta; order Diptera; family Syrphidae; genus Eupeodes; species Eupeodes luniger. The sequence goes on along the minus strand of OX608073.1, from coordinate 191,292,475 downwards.
GAAGGTCGAAAGTATTATGAGCAGGTGAAACGAACTTCAAAAGTAAATAAACCTCGAACCGAAGGCTGCAAAGACGAAAGTGAAAACATCATAGTGGAACCGCAGTCAATGCTAAGGATATGGAAGGACCACTTCTGCAGACTGTATAACAGCGACGACGAACCGAATTCCGCTGTCAGGCAGGATGAGCCATTCAACATAGACATAGCTTGACATAGACGAAGCAAAGATTGCCATATTTAATATGAAGTCTAACAAAGCTTTTGGAGCAGATGCCTTGAATGCCGATCTCTTCAAAGCAGCTGGAGATAATTAAGTTAGAAGCATTCACCAACTTATCTGTAAGATATGGTCGGAAGAAAGCATGCCCGATGAATGGACCTCAGTATTGTTTGCCCGATTCTGAAAAAAGGAGACCCTCTAAACTGCACCAACTATAGAGGCATCAGTCTACTTAACATCGCTTAAAAAATCTTCTGCCTTAATGTGTGAACGTCTAAAGCCCATCGTCAACAACGTGATAGGTCCTTACCAGTGTGGTTTTGACCAAGAAAGTCCACAATCCAAGAACATCAAATCGACACCCACCATCTCTATATCGATTTTAAGGCCGCATATGACAGCATCTACAGGGACGAGTTGTATAGAGCCATGTCTAGTTTTGGCATCCCTGCCAAACTCGTCTGTTTGTGCAGGATGACCATGGAGAATTCGCGCTGTTCCATAAAGGTTGGAAACAACTCAACTGAACTTTTCGATGTCAAAAAAGGCTTTAGACAAGGTGATGCGCTATCTTGCGATTTCTTTAACATCGTACTTGAAAGAAAAGTGCAGAGCTCTCACGTCAACACTAGAGGCACTACCTTTCAAAAGTCTGTCCAATAACTAGCATATGCTGATGACATTGACATAATCGAAAGAACTCAGCGTGATTCTTCGTGCGATCTACGGTCCCGTATGCATCGAAGGGGAGTGGAGGAGAAGATGGAACGACGAGCTGTACGGGCTGTACAGCGACGTAGACTTAGCCAGAAGGGTAAAAGTCCATTGACTAAGATGGCTGGGTCAGGTAGAGCGCATGTAACCAATGCTGCGGCCCGGAAAGTCTTCAAATCCACACCCACTGGACAGCGCAGTAAAGGAAGACCGCGGATCAGGTGGCGCGCACAAGTGGAAAGTGACCTCACCCAACTTGGAGCGCAAAACTGTAGACACCGAGCTAGATGGAGAAGTTTGTTGGGTGAGGCCCTAGTTCACAAAGGACTGTAGCGCCACCTTAAGTAAGTAGGTAAGTAACCCAAAACAACGCAACTTTGAAAATGTAACGACGCACAGTAAAAATTAGTACTAATTCAGCATCGACGCAACTTCGAAAAAACGCAAAACGAAACGACGTATATCGAGTTATTGGTGTGCAAATTTAACGTACGCCGCCGGGAGCAAGCGTACTCCAGAACTTTCTTTACACTTAAGTAACATTTAATTAATTGTTTAAATATTATATAGAAAATATTTCTTTATTTGCTTTGTCTGGCATATTTACAAGCCGACTTATGGACTAGGGATGTCCACGAAATTCGGTAAAGTCTTCGAAAATATATACAATGATACTAAAGCCGTGGTTTGGAATGGAGAGAAAATCTCTGAATGGTTTCAGAGTGAAACAAGCCCTGTTTTATTTGCGCTCTTTTTAGATGACCTCACCGACAACAAAGCAGTATTCTATGCCGATGACATTGTGCTGTTTTCTAATTCACCCCAATCACTGCAACTAATGATAAACCAATTGCATGGAAGAAATAACTCAAATGAAAGATGGAGCTACGATTCGAACTTGATTGAATTGGTGAGAGAATTCAATTATCTAGGAGTTTGATTTACAAAGAATCTTAGCATGGAAAGACATCTTAGTGAAAAACTTACGAAAGCAAAAAGTATAATTGGAATTTCCTGGGCAAAGTGTTTCTCAAACAAGAACATAGCACATAGTAGCAAATTTCGTGTCTTTGAAGCAGTGTGTAGGTCTTTTAGGCTTTACGCAGCACAGGCTTGGGGGTACAAACAGTACGAAAGTGTGGAAAAACTGCTAAGATTCTTTATTAAAAGAATATTTCATGTCCCCTACAACACACCAAATTACATGGTTTTACTGGACTATCACCGCTTTTTATTCAAACCCTTAAACTAAATATAGACTACAACATTAAAGTTCCCCAAATGCACAATGAAAAATTACAAAAGAAAGCAGCCTTCTATGCAATCAATCAAAGAAGTAGCTGGTACGCAGAATGGCACGAGCTAGCTTTGTGGTATGAAATTTCACTATATCTGGATTTCGGTAACGTTGATGGTTGCAGGGTAAAACTGTACAAATTAATTGCGAGGGCTGATGAAAAATTCCGTCGTCGCTGCATAGAAAAAGCCTCAAATTCAACTCATAGATTGATTTCCAAACAACTCTGTCATCAATCAACCAAATGCTTAAAAGATCTAAGGCACCATAATTACATACAAAACGACCGATTTTATCACAATTGAGTCCTTTGTGACCACTGTGATTGTTTTGTAAATCAAAGTTAATTTCTAAGAAATCCTATTTGTTATTTAAGATTAATCAAATATATTTGCTTTCTTCACCTACCCATCGGAAGACCCAACAATTTCATGCAATTTTCTAAAGTCTTTAAATTTCACCTGCCTTACATAAATCTTAAAAAAGCTGAACCATATACAGTGTGGGTCATATAATTAGAAACAACAATTCTGTGCGCACTTTTCTTGCTGAAATGACAGCTGACTTGTATGTTCCTTTTTTTTGTGATAGAGGTGTACTCTCAGCAGTAGTGGTAGGACCATTGTTCACAACTTGCCGTTACTGGAATTAGTTATCGCTACCTTCATATTCTCATTGCTTCCAGCAACAGAAGAGGGTCCATGGATAGCCACTGCTCCCTTCTCTGTGCTGGCCGCAGGAGAAACGACAACAGGCTTCTGCGCCCAACTACCGCCCGGTCTAGAAGAGATACCGGTTTCGGTATCATCTTTTTTTTCTTTAATTTGTTTCATATTAGTCTCACGAGTTTCCAAAAGAGAAAAGTCTATCTGTACAGAGATTCGCATTATACAGATGAGGCTAGCTAATCTGGAGGTCGCTAAGTATCCGTCCGAGACTGAGCTATTTATGAAATTGGGCCATCAGCCAGGCTGATCATTGGCACGGGTCGTTTAACGCCTTAGAAGGAAGTTGGAAGGAAGATATAGGGTGAGCAGTCAGTTGATGTTAAGAAGATCATGCTGATATGTACGGGAATATAGTCAGGATCAGTAAACAGCGGTTATGCTATGTTACCTATTGTGAGAATAAACACCGGGGAGAGGAGCGCTTGATAGCTTTTTCGCCATTGCAGCATGAAAGGTGGGATGGAAATTGGTGACATCAGTGCGGGCTTGTATTCCATGCTTATGTGGGAGGGGTTAATGATTGTGGAGGGGTAGAGGATATGAACGTCCTTTGGTTTCAGGACTCATCTGGAAAAAGTTCTCGAGACTCATTGACCTTACTCACATTCTGCAGTTCGACACGTTTGACGCTGAAGTAGATGTAGTTTCCATTAAGAATCATTTCAAAAATAATTATGAGGCAAGCTTTTCTAAGACCTTTTATCTGTTGTCAGATGCAGATATTGATTAAATCTTTTGTGTTTAATAACAATTAATTGGTACCTACAAAATTGAATATATTTTTAATGTTTCTAAAAAAATTCATGTTTTCAACTATTATTGAATACAGCTGTTTAAATTGTTTTATTGCAGGTGGAAGTTCAGGGCAATATGGCGGAGGAAATGCAGGCAGTAGCTCTTACGGAGGTAGCTACAATCAATCCCATACAAATAACTCTTCAGGCCCGGATTGGTGGGCTAACTAAATAAAGCAACAAACGGTCTTATGAATTAACTAATTATATTACAACAATCATGGAGTCATACGTTGAGTTAGCCGTTTTCTTTTTTTTATTATTATTCGTGCCCAAAATTTTATTTTGAAAAAATTAAATCTGTTCTTGAATTCAACTCAGTACTTCTAATAGCTAATTCAAAATTATTTTCTCAAAACAAATTTTTAATAAATACAATGTCGTTTTGGATGACATTAAAACCCTGAATTTTGTAATAAGAGACGTATGTGAACGTAATCATAATTGTTAATCAAAATAAACTACAAATAAAAGACCCCAGCTTATAACAGTTTTGCTATTGTAAGTTCTTGCAAGAAAATCGTGTTTATTAAAACAATTTACGGTAGGTCATTTCAAAGGCTATTTATTACACAATTAACATGACTGAATGAATGAATTGAGTGGCTCGACAGTCCGTTGAGAACTGGGGCCTAGTGACTTACAACTCTCAACCATTCCTGTGTGCGAGTACTGTTGTCAGGGAAGTTGGAGACCCACAGACGTAAGCCGAATCCGAACGGCTAATTTGAGAAAGCACTTTTCATGACAAGAATAACTTTGAAAATTTGTCAATTCCTCGCAAGAGGCAGTACCCGTGAAAAAAAAAACTAGATGACAGTAAAACGCACCAACAATCATGCCACGGGTACTACGTTCAAGATACAAGAAATAATATTTCGCCGTTCCGCCCTTTTTCTTTAACCCCTCTTAAATGCAGTTTAGCATGGAATTGAACAATTTTTTCAAAAAATGTTCATTTATTTAATTTCACCTAACTTCTTCTACTTATTTCTATTTTATCTCAATAAATGTTTTTGGATGTTTTCCTCATAATCAGTTCTCAATCGTATTCATGTTTTGACTGTTTCCTGGCCATGATTTTTTACCAGAATATAAAGAACTAATTTTATAATAAAAAAAAAGTTTTCACGGGTACTGCCTCTTGCGAGGAATTGGCAAATCCTCCAAGAGTAATTCTTGTCATGAAAAGTGCTTTCTCAAATTAGCCGTTCGGATTCGCCTTAAAAACTGTAGGTCCCCTCCGTTCCTGACAACTTTACTTGCACACAGGAATAGTTGAGAGTTGTAAGGCACTAGGCCCTAGTTCTCAATGGACTGTTGCGCCACCTAATTTTTTTTTTTTATTTTTAATCTAATAGTATTAGACGTTTTGCGATCTATCAAAGTGGTTTACTATAGAAATATAAAATTTAAAAAAAGTCGATATTTTTGTGAAAGAATTTTTAAAATTTATTTAAAAAAAGTGTAAATAAAAGCTATATCTATAACTGCAAAGTGAAATTCCAGTAAGTCCTAGTATTTAAGGCACAAAAAACGATTCTTACATTCAAAGCTCAAATAACCTCACTTATGAACAAAAGAGGTATTCAAGAAACGTCCCCTGATCATTTTAATAACACAAAAGGTAGTCCTAAAAAAGTTGTGGTCACAATGACATCTTCAGGAATCAACACAGAACAAATGAGAGAAATCCTGAGGGAAAATAACATAAATCTTACCTCACAGCTCGCCACAAAAGAAGATTTCCAAAACCTCTTCGCCGACTTGTCTGTTCTTGAGGCAAATCTCATCGAAGGTTGTCTTCTTGGAAAACCAAAACAAATGATTGGAAGCACAATTCGAACGACTCATGCAAACAAATCTTGAAGGTAATGTGGTGGTTCATTTGGCATCTGACCTCCACAACGACCCCGTTGAGAAAGCCAAATATGTGTGTGCTGGTTTGCTCGATGAAAATGAATCTAGCACAAACATTGAATCCGCTCGCAGACTAGACAATCAAAGTGCGCCCAACGCATTTGTCATTGTGAAACTTAAGTCTAGATTTTCCGCTTTAAACGTCCTAAAAAAATGCCAGGAAACTTAAGGGCACCAATATTAGTGTTCGGAAAGATATTCCGTACTGCGCACGTCAAGGAAGATCCAAATTGCTTTCTGTGATGAAGGAGCTCCGCGAAGCAAAACCGAGAATGAAAATCTATGTGAGAGACGACAGATTGTATGTAGAAGACACAATGTTTACATGGGATTCACCATTGGGACTTAAAAATGGTAGTGCTTCAGATAGTGTTGTCATTCTTAATAAAATTATTGGGGAGATTGCACCATCATTTGTAATATTATTAAATAAACTAAAATCCGAAAGCAAACAATAACAACGAAACGTCAACCAGAGCTAATGACAGAACTGTCAGAGTTTTAAATTGTGATGTTAACACAGCGAACCAGAAAACCGCTGTACATGTTGAAGGTGGAAGTACAAGTAGGCGTTCTTTCGATTAAGAAGAAACCGTCTGCCGGGCGAACCTTAAATTTTCTTAAAATTATAAGTTACAATGTCGCCGGGCTAAAAAACAAGTATTCATATCCTGATTTTTTTAATTTAGTCCAGTCAAATTAGGCTTTCAGCTCGGAAAAATTCCCACCTAGCTGAATTTTGGTACACATCTTTATTATATTGTTGTTAACAATGTGTAAAAAGTCGACCTCGATATCATGTACGCGTCAAAGGTTATTCGAGGTCAAAGGTCACGGAATTAGCCTTTTTTTTAATATCTCGTTTTTTATTGGTCGTATAAAAAAAAGTTTTAGACACAAATTGTAGAGGAGGTAATTATCTACAAAAATGGTCTTATAACATTTTCACGTCAAGTTGATAGTTTTTCGTTATAAGGCCAACAAAGCGTACACTTTTAATGAAATATGATTTTTTCACTAAAATCAAGTAGCCTTTGCGTTAATCAACCCTATCGAGGTAACCGTCGGAGCGGAACTTTCTCCGCAACGCATTCTTTTTCGGAGATTGAATTCCGGTTTGAGGTAGCTCTCATCGGAAGAAATTTTACAAACATGAGAGAACGCAATGCGATGGATATAAATTTTAGGCAGAGATGTGCAAATTAACCGATATATCGAAAATGCGATATATTTTCGATAATATTTTATAAAATAAAGACAATAAGCGTTTTAAACCATGAAAAATTGGTGGAAGAACGTAATTTATTGCTTATAAAAAGTAATTTTTTCAATTATAATGCGCTAGCATTTTTAAGACATGTAATTTGATGCAACGATTTTTAAATAAAAATTATCGAATAAAGTCCCCTCCCTATTTCAAACATATGTTTTTGTTTCCATTTGAAGTGTCAAAGAAAAAGAATAAATTGAAAAAAAAAACTGTTGAAACATAAGTTTTATTTATTTATTTGACTTTATACAAGCAACAATAATAAGAAATGGATAGTGTTGGTTTATTTTTGGACGCTGAATCCAATGAGCTAAGGGCGCAAAATAAAGAAAATAGGAGAACATTGCGAAATGAAAGCAATATACGTGAACTAGGTATCTGACGCGGCGTAAGTAAACTTATCTTCGAATCTAATTCTTATCTTCTAATAATTCTACGATTCTCTTCCAGATTCAAGAAAAACTGTCGCCTGAATAAAAATACGTTTGCTTTTGTTTTGGAGCAGATTCAAGACAAATACAAAACAAATCATCGGTCTGATTGTGTCACTCCGGAACATAAATTAGCAGCTTGCCTCAGATTTTTGTCCGAGGGAAACTACCAACATGGTGTTGGAAAAGATTTTCAATGTCCAGTTGGCCAGTCGACTTTTTCCAGTATTTTATTTGCCTAAAAACAAATAGTCCATTATTAATAACACAAGATAACGAAAATAAAGTTAGTTTTTGTATTACTTACATTTTAATTAACTATTTAAAAAAAAAGAAAGCACTTTCCGCAACAAGAACTTGTCGGAGGACTTCGGAAAATTTTTGTTTGTATCTGTCAAGAATAAAACCAAATAAAGTACTTCATCGCAAAGCATCGCATGCAAATTACATGCGTTGAATTTTGTCGGAGGGAATGTCCGATCAGCTGATCGGACAACTACCTTGAAGCAAAATGTCTCCGATTCGGAGGAAATCGGAGAGAATTCCGCTCCGACGGTTACCTCGATAGGGCCGAATATCTCGCTTCATACTGTTTGTACAATAAAAAGTCTCGAACAAAAGTTGTAGAGGACAAAATTATCTACAAAATGGTTATATATACATATATATCCAATCGCACTTGCGCCATACAAATTTTAATGTTTACTATACAAAATTACAATAATATATAATATTATATCATATTCTAATAACGATAATAAGAATGCATTCGTTTCCACACCACCATTGAGGTAGAAGCATCGTGCGTTTTTTTTTCCATGATTTCCCCGGTAGCCTAGTCCATGTAGTCAACAATAATTGTTAAATAGTGATTATAGGTATCATAGTTATCGTCAAAACAAAGTAATAAATATTACATTTAAATTATTATTAATCATCAACATCGCTCTCGTCTTCATGCATTTCTTCTTCTTCATTTGTTTCAAAATTATAATTATGTATTGTCTTCTTCCGTTTAATCCGCTGACAAAACGTCAAGTGTGTCTATATTGTTATATAAAGCATTATCAGAACTTGAATTAAAACATGACCGCCCACGACATGTCCACAAATAATCGAACATTTGATACCAATTGTTTTGCAACTGCAGTTAGTACCACAGCCTTTTTTACAGTTACAAAAAATTATATTCACCAGTTCATCAGGTGCGGATGGTAACAATGTCATTATATGCTCCAAAACATTGTTATTCATTATCCACCCCCAGTTTTCTGGGTTTAATTTGTTACCCAACCAAGTTTGTACCTGGTAATAAACTTGAAGCAGATGCTGTTGGGTGGCGCTATTTGTTGGTGGTAGAGATGATAATTTCACAGGTTTATTATTTCTAGTTAGTTTAGCAAATGTTATATATCTGTAATTATCGATGGAGACCACTTGTTTTTGGACACAATACATTGCTAAAATAAATTTAATTCCATGTTTGAAAATGTCTTAAACGGAGCAATTTTGTTTTTTGAACACTGCTGCTGCACTTTGAAGGTCTGGACGATTTTCTAATAGTTTTAAAACTTTTACCTTTCCTTTATTAAAAAATGTAGAAGTCGTATCACATCCTGTGACAGCGTGCAAAAATAAAATATGTTCTCTACCAAAATTGTAGTGATCTATGCTATTAGTAGATGAGTATATTTTTGTGTCAACTTTTCCTTTACCGGGTTTTAAAAAAAAATTTGTTTTTGCGACGGAGTGCGTGCTATTAGTATAACTAAGAGATCTACGTCCTCCCTAACAATAATAGTTTTCAGGGTGTATGCTTCTTCAATTGCTGTTTCTATAATAAGTACGTCAGCATCGTCTTGAGCTACTAAAAAAGGTCGACCTAGTCCTTATAAATACTATATATGTATATGTAGGTGGAACCTGTTACCCCCAACCATCCAGTTCGCCGTCTGGCATCCAGACGACAGTAATATGTACTGTGTACCTACATATACATCTTGCATAAAGCGAATGCATTCTTATTATCGTTATTATAATATGATATAATATTATATATTATTGTAATTTTGTATAGAAAACATTAAAATTTGTATGGCGCAAGTGCGATTGGATATATATATATAACCATTTTGTAGATAATTTTGTCCTCTACAACTTTTGTTCGAGACTTTTTATTGTACAAACAGTATGAAGCGAGATATTAACGCAAAGGCTACTTGATTTTAGTGAAAAAATCATATTTCATTAAAAGTGTACGCTTTGTTGGCCTTATAACGGAAAAACTATCAACTTGACGTGAAAATGTTATAAGACCATTTTTGTAGATAATTACCTCCTCTACAATTTGTGTCTAAAACTTTTTTTTGTACGACCAATAAAAAACGAGATATTAAAAAAAAAGGCTAATTCCGTGACCTTTGACCTCGAATAACCTTTGACGCGTACATGATATCGAGGTCGACTTTTTACACATTGTTAACAACAATATAATAAAGATGTGTACCAAAATTCAGCTAGGTGGGAATTTTTCCGAGCTGAACCCCTTTTTTCGTCTAATTTGACTGGACTAATTATATTAAGAACTTTGATATTTTTATACTTATTGAAAAACTAATGTATTTGGTAGCGGAAGTGGAGGTGAACTTTTCGGGCATAAAATGTCTCTGAAAGATATGTCAGTTAAATTTAAAAACAGAGAAATCCCGAATTTTTAAAATATCAATTGAAGGCAGCCGTTTTTACATCCTTCCGAATTATTTGAACTCCAGTCATTGGCAGCAAGACTACGATAAGCTGCGAGAACTTGTTTATGAACTAGGACCAACAAATCTGATGATGATAGGCGATTTCAATGGAAGGATTGGCCTATCACAAAACAACTTTAACAGTGGAACGAATTCAAATCATATTTATTATGGTAGAAAATCGAAAGATGAGGTGTGTGATACGAAGGGAACTAAAATTTTGGAACTGGCTGATGCTTTAGATTGTCACGTTCTAGACGGAAGCTGTGAAGACGACCGAGATGGTTAATTTACTTTTATCCGTGGAACATCGTGCTCTGTGATCGACTATTGTTTTATATCTGGAAACTGGATCTAGCATTTGGATAAATTTGAAGTAGCTTGTCAAAAAACGTTTGAAAGAAAGGTCATTACAACTAAGCAAAAGTCATTCGATAGAAAGTGTTTGGCAGCAAGAAATCTTTTTTTTGCGTACTTAAAGTTACTCAGAACGTCAGATAAAATGAACTTTAAAGTCCTGTATGCATCTGCAAACAAAAAGTACAAAGAGCTTTGTAAGCTTAAAAAGAGAAATTTTGACCTAAGAAATATTGAAACAATAAACAAGGCTAAAAACGCAACTGATTTCTGGAAAGCAGTGAAGCTTTTGAGTGGTAAGGCGACTTCAATGTCTGCAGCTCTGCTTATAGACCTTCAAACACATTTTTCGAGTCTTAACACATCTGAAATGTCGCCTCCAAGTCAATATGCAACCCCTTTAATAGCTGATGATATTCTTTATGCTCCATTTTCTCTATTTGAAGTTGAAGCAGCTATACAAAATTCTAAAGATGGCAAAGCTCCTGGGGAGGACAGAATACCTTTTAAATTTTATAAACATCTTACCCCCAAATTTCTACAACTCCTTACTGTCGAATTCAACAACATTTTTGAGACGGCCAACGCTCCCGTGAGTTTTCGATCAGCAATCATCTTTCCCTTGCATAAAAAAGGCAACCCTGAAGATCGAACAAACTACAAAGGCATTTCATTTTTAAAGACTGCGACAAAGCTTTTTAGTTCAGTATTGTATACTAAATTATCCAATTGGATTGAATGCAAGGACATTTTGAAAGAGTTTCAAAAATCACTCAACAATCGATCAAATATTTTCTTAAGTAAATATAGCCGAAATCTACAAGATAAATAGCAAAAAGCTCTACAATTATGGAATCTCTTCAAAAATAAAAGCAGTCATCAGAGCAATGTATACAAAAAACCTGGCACGAGTGTGGGATGGAAAACAACTTTTCGATGAGTTTCGGACCTCAATGGGAGCTAAGCAAGGATATAACAAACTCAGTGAGAGGCGGTAAAGTGCTTAGTGAAAAAACCATTCCTGGTCTCATATATGCTGACGATATAGTCTTCCTGGCCGAATCTTTCGACGGAATGAAGCTGATGATGCTGCAGTGCCATTGCAAAGTGTGGAACCTATCAGTTAATTTATCAAAGTCCAAAATAATGATATTTAGAAGCGGTGGAGGGAGATACTCTAGAATGGAAAAATGGACTTTTCATCTCTCTCAAAATGCTTAAATAGCCACCCGAGAGTTTTACTTTGACCAACTTCCAACGATCAGACGAAATTGTGCCATCAGCATCGCTTCTATCAATGGCCACGACTTTGTCCTTCGTGACATCACTAAAACTTGATTGAGGGGAGTGCTGTTGTTGTGCACACGAGGCCGCTTTGTTGTCGGTGTGGCCCCCTCAAGAAACCTTTTGCGTTTAGACGTAGAGTACTTACTGTTACTTGCTGCAGCAAGAACACTTTTTGGCCATTCAAAGTAAGCGGTTTGCTACGGTATCCTTCCAGCCTCCAATGATACACCAGAGGCCTTCAGCATTCTTGCAGCGTGCCGCATTTATTTATGTAGGCTTTTTGAGAGTCTCTCCTTTCCATTCCTCAGTAGTAGTGGTAGGGCCATTGTTCACAACTTGCCACTACTGGAATTAGTTATCGCTACCTTCATATTCTCATTGCTTCCAGCAACAGAAGAGGGTCCATGGATAGCCACTGCTCCCTTCTCTGTGCTGGCCGCAGGAGAAACGACAGGCTTCTGCGCCCAACTACCGCCCGATCTAGAAGAGATACCGGTTTCGGTATCATCTTTTTTTTTCTTTAATTTGTTTCATATTAGTCTCACGAGTTGCGAAAAAAGAAAAGTCCATCTGTACAGAGATTCGCATTACACAGATGACGCTAGGTAATCTGTAGGTCGCCAGGTATCCGGATACTGCGTCAGAGACTGAGCTATTTTTAAAACTGGGCCCCCAGCCAGGCTGATCATCGGTGCGGGTCGTTTAACACCTTATATCTAGCCCAACAGTAATAAGAGGCATTTGGAAGGAAGTGATATGATAAGTACTCAGTTGATGTTAAGAAAATCACGCGGATATGCACGGGAATAGGATCAGTAAACAGCGGTTATGCTATGTTACCTAGGGTGAGAATTAACACCGGAGAGAGGAGCGCTTAAAAGCTTTTTCGCCATTGCAGCATGAAAGGTGGGATATGAATTGGTGACATCAACGCGGGCTTGTATGCCGTGCTTATGTGGTAATGATTGTGGAGGGGTAGAGGATATGAACGTCCTTTGGTTTCAGGACTCATCTGGAAAAAGTTCTCGAGACTCATTGGCCTTACTCACCTTCTGCAGTTCGACACGTTTGACGCTGAAGTAGATGTAGTTTCCATTAAGAATCATCTCAAAAATAATTATGAGGGAAGCTTTTCTAAGACCTTTAATCTGTTGTTGAATATATTTTTAATGTTTCTAAAAAAATTCATGTTTCCAACTAGTTACGAATACAACCGTTTAAATTTTATTATTGCAGGCGGAAGTTCAGGGCAATATGGCGGAGGAAATGCAGGTAGTGGCTCTTACGGAGGAAGCTACAATCAATCCCATACAAATAACTCTTCAGGCCCGGATTGGTGGGCTAGCTAAATATAGCAACAAACGGTCTTATGAATTAACTCATTATATTACAACAATCATGGAGTCATACATTGAGTTAGCTGTTTTCTTTTTTTATTATTCTTATTCGGTTGGGCCTATGCCCAAACTGTTATTTTGAAAAAATTAAATCTGTTCTTGAATTCAACTCAGTATTTCTAATAGTTAATTCAAAATTATTTTCTCAAAACAAATTTTTAATAAATACAATGTCGTTCCGATTTTATCTCAATGACGGTTCTTGGACTTTTTTATCTTAATCTTTCTCATTTGCTGTCAACAGTTCTCAATCGGATTCATGTCCGGACTGTTTCCTGGCCATGGGAGTGACGACATTTTATGCAAATCTTTATGATTTTTTACCAGAATATAAAGAATTAATCTATGTTTCTAAAATGAACCTGTGTCATCTTGGAAAATCAAATTTCAAGAATTGATTCTAAATACTTAAGAATTACGGAGTGGTCAATGTTGGTGTTAACCCAGTGCGATAATGCTTTGAGGCGAATAGCAAAGCTTGCAGCTATTTGTTTGCTAAATATATCAAGAGGTGTTATGTAGATAAGGGTGTACAGCGCCGCAGATGAGGTCATGCGTAGTGACCCGCTTATACACAGGCAAGCTGAACTTTGGACTCTATGTAGTTTGTCGTGATTTATAGCTTTTTCTAAAGCAATCCACCATATTGCCCAAATTATTTGTAAGAGTTCTTTTTGGGTGTTAACATGGTTTGCTGAAACCGCTATAGCAACTTCATCCGTATAGGCAATCGCTCTGAAACCCTCCGCATCCAAACCAGTTAGGATTTCATTTCCACCGATTTGCATTTACAGTAGGCATGTTGAAACATAGACAGAAGTCTTGTATCAATACTTACTCTCTTACTTAAGGTGGCGCTACAGTCCTGTGTGAACTAGGGCCTCACCCAACAAACTTCTTCATCTAGCTCGGTCCCCAGCTAGATTTCTCCAGTTTCGCGCTCCAAGTTGGGTGAGGTCACTTTCCACTTGTGCGCGCCACCTGATTCGCGGTCTTCCTCTACTGCGCTGCCCTGTGGGTGTGGATTCGAAGACTTTCCGGGCCGGAGCATTGGTTTCCATGCGCTCTACGTGACCCAGCCATCTTAGTCGTTGGACTTTTACCCTTCTGGCTAAGTCTACATCGCTGTACAGCCCGTACAGGTCGTCATTCCATCTTCTCCTCCACTCCCCTTCGATGCATACGGGACCGTAGATCACATGAAGAACTTTTCTCTCGAAACGACCCAAGGGGCTTTCATCCGCTTTTGTCATAGTCCATGCTTCTGCACCGTATAGTAGGACGGGGATGATGAGAGTCTTATATAGCGACACTTTGGTCCTTCGAGAGAGGGCTTTGCCACTCAATTGCTTTCTTAGCCCAAAGAAACAGCGGTTAGCAAGAGTTATTCTTCGTTTATCTCAGCACTGGTGTTGTTTTCTGCGTTTATAGCGGAGCCTAGGTAGATGAAGTCCTCGACTTCCTCAAAGTTACGTCTGGCGATGGTGACGTTTTGACCGAGACGTCGGTGTTGTAGGTCTTTTCTTGACGACAGCATGTACTTTGTTTTGCCCTCATTATTCCTTAAACCCATTTTTGCCGCCTCTGCCTCAATACTCACAAAAGCACCATTGACATCACCCTGAGTTCTTCCGATTATGTCAATGTCATCAGCATATGCTAGTAATTGGGCAGACTTTTGAAAGATACTGCCTCTAGTGTTGACGTGTGAGCTCTGCACTATTCTTTCAAGTACGATGTTAAAAAAATCGCATGACAGCGCATCACCGTGTCTAAAGCCCTTTTTGACATCGAAAAGTTCTGTTGAGTTGTTTCCAACCTTTATGGAGCAGCGTGAATTCTCCATGGTCATTCTGCACAAACGTATGAGTTTGGCAGGGGTGCCAAAACTAGACATGGCTCTATACAGCTCGTCCCTGTAGATGCTGTCATATGCGGCCTTGAAATCGATGAAAAGATGGTAGGTGTCGATTTGGTGTCCTTGGTTTTTTTTCCAGGATCTGCAGTAATGTGAATATTTGATCGACTGTGGACTTTCCTGGTCTAAAACCACACTGATAAGGACCTATCAGGTTGTTGACGATGGGCTTTTAACGTTCACATATTACGGCAGAGAAGATTTTGTAAGCGATGTTAAGTAGACTGATTCCTCTATAGTTGGTGCAGTTTAGAGGGTCTTCTTTTTTCAGAATCGGGCAAACAATGCTGAGGTTCCATTCATCGGGCATGCTTTCTTCCGACCATATCTTACAGATAAGTTGGTGCATGCTCCTAACCAACTTATCTCCAGCTGCTTTAAAGATCTCGGCATTCAAGCCATCCGTTCCAGCGTCGGCTTTGTTAGACTTCAGCTTAGATATGGCAAGCGTAACTTCGTCTAAGTCGGGAGGACGGGATTGTTGGCTTTTGTCGACTATGTTGAATGGATCATCCTGCCTGACAGCGGAATTCGGTTCATGTTATACAGTCTGCAGAAGTGGTCCTTTCATATCCTCAGCATTGACTGCGGTTCCACTATGATGTTTCCACTTTCGTCTTTGCAGCCTTCGGTTCTAGGTTTATGTACCTGTGAATTTCGTTTCACCTGTTCATAAAACTTTCGAACTTCATTCCTTCATAAACCTCTCAACATCTTCGACCGCACGCTTCTCATGCTCTCTCTTTTTCCTTCTGAGAAGTCAGTGTTCTTCTCGCCTCTTCTGCTCATGAGCAGTTCTCGTCCTTTTATGCAGCGCTGCTTTGCGTGCCTGTTGTTTGGTTGCACTTGCCTGCCGACATTCCTCATCAAACCAGGGGTTCCTTGTTGGAGGTTGCTTGAAACCCACGTCAGAGGCGGCTTCTCTGACTGTATCTTGGCAATGTTGCCACTGGTTTTCGATACATTGTGTTGGTGGCAGAGAACTTCGAGAGAGGTTACTTGTAACTCGGTAGGAGAAGGATTTGGCGATCTCTTGCGATTGTAGCTGTTCGACGTTTACCTGCTCCCAGCATCTCCCTGTTTATCCTTGGGTCTGGAAACCCGAATTGCTGCCTAGGCTACAACGAGGTAGTGGTCCGAGTCGATGTTAGCTCCTCGGAGAACTCGGACATCCATGATGCTGGAAGCATGTCTGTCGTCGATCGCAATATGGTCAATCTGGTTGACGGTACATTGATCTGGAGAACTCCAACTTCCTTTGTGGGTGTTGAGGTGTGGAAAACGGTTACTGGCTACCATGACGTTTCGCCCTGCAGAAAAATATATGAGCCTGAATCCGTTGTCGGAAGTGGGCTGTTTTTCCCGATTATTCCAACAAAGATGTCTTCCCTTCCTAGCTTGGCATTAAAATCGCCCAGGACAATTTTAATATCGTAGCTAGGACACTGCTCATAGGTTTTGTCTAAGAGCTCGAAGAACATATCTTTAATGTTGTCATTCTTCTCTTCTGTGATTGCGTGCGCGCATATCAGGCTAAAGTTGCCGAATTTAGCCTTGATGCGGATGGTCATTAGGCGCTCGTTGATGCACCTATGTATAGCTCAAGACGTGTTGCCTAAGTCTGGCTTGAATGCCGAAGTCGCATCCAAATAAGCGCTCACTTGTATCAATACTTCACCTTAAATGGGTATCAATTAATCTTTCTAAGGTCTTAAAAAGAATGGTGTTAGAATTATAAGTCGTAGATCTTAAGGGTTGACTTGCGAGCATTAATCTGCTTTGTGTATAAAAACAACTTTCAATTCTCTCCATGCTATGGGAATATTGACTAGATATAAACATCTGTTAAACATTGCCTCAAGAATTGGTGCAATTATGTCTGAGGCTTTTTGTAGTTCGGCTGGTATTATGCCATCTGGTCCAGCAGATTTAAATGGTCTATTTATAGCTAAGGTGAGGTCACGTAAGTTTTCCGATAATTTCGAAATGTCAAAGGGTTTTCATCTACATTGATATTGAATTATATATATCTTTGATCAAAGAACGAGTGTTCTTTGGATACTTTCCAGTCCGAGATCATATGGTGAATAGAATCGGAGACAAGAATTTTGTTTAGGACTTCGTGTCGAGTTTTAGTAATAAAGGTAGGTTCATTTCCAACATTACTTACTAAGAGGTTAGTACCAAGGATATAATCAAAAAGCGACTCACCTCTGTCGTTAATATTTGTATTCCCCGAAAAAGTGTGAAGAGTGGTAACATAGCTCCCAATGATTAGGCTGATATTCTGCTGTTCCGCTTCAGTGATGATTCTCTGAAGGGTCTTACCAGAGAGAGGGCCAAGGTAGTCATAGCTAAGATACGTCGACAGTAGCCAGTATTTTCATTTGGCTGTTTCCAGCCTAGCTACGGTGGTATCTCTATCACTGAAATTATGTAGTAAAAATTAATGTGTGCTACTTTTCACCTTTATCTGTCTTATACAGTGTGTAGTACCCAGGAGTCTTGATTCCTCGAACAACGGATCTCACAATCCATTGCTCTTGGATCAGGACAATGTCTTTACCGTTTCTATCCAGACGAAGAAGTGCGGCCGAGGTCTTTATGAAGTGTTGGAGATTAATCTGTACTAACTGCAGCATTTTGGCTACAATTAGTCAGATCAACCTCCACCACGGTCTTGCTTTGGTCTTCTGAGCCTGAGAATTAACCTAAGAGTTCGACCTCAATCAGAAGAACTATATTAAGGTAGTCCTCAGTCTCCATGGAGGTATGACTGTTGTCGACATTAGTAGAAGGTCGAGTCGTGATCGGAGAGGGCATGGGTACATCACCAACCGCGAATTCTCCTTCGAGTATTTCTGGAGGTCCGCTATATGCGATAGCCTCATCTTTTTGGTAAATACGAATGGTAATCGTTTCAAACCCATTATTGATCGAACCTTTGGTCAGCGCTAAAGGGGAATGGGATTCTTTATTGAGTACCACAATGGCACTCCTTTAAAGACCCTGCACTTCCACGAGTTCTTCGATATTCCAATTATGAGCCGGCAGCGATGGATTGCACACCCTGATAATTTTTAGAATGTCCTCGATACCAGGAGGTTCGATTGGAATCCAAATGCGGGCTATCTCTAGGGATGTCTTCCTTAGCAACAACTTCGGGTTTCGTACCTGACCAAACTTCACCTAACCGGCTGACTTGCTGTCCTTGATGCCAACCACTATCGCTTATGTAATTAAGTTGTCTTGGAAGCTCTCTCAAAATGCTTAAACAGCCACTCGAGAGCATTACTTTGACCAACAGCCTCCAATGATACACTAGAGTCCTTCAGGATTGTTGCAGCTTGCTGCATTTATTTATGTAGGCTTTTGAGAGTCTCCTTTCCATTCCTGGACTTTTGTGATAGAGGTGTACTCTCAGCAGTAGTGGTAGGGCCATTGTTCACAACTTGCCGTTACTGGAATTAGTTATCGCTACCTTCATATTCTCATTGCTTCCAGCAACAGAAGAGGGTCCATGGATAGCCACTGCCCCCTTCTCTGCGCTGGCCGCAGGAGAAACGACAACAGGCTTCTGCGCCCAACTACCGCCCGGACTCAGGACTCATCTGGAAAAAGTTCTCGAGACTCATTGACCTTACTCACCTTCTGCAGTTCGACACGTTTGACGCTGAAGTAGATGTAGTTTCCATTAAGAATCATCTCAAAAATAACTATGAGGCAAGCTTTTCTAAGACCTTTAATCTGTTGTCAGATCATAGAGAAATATACTTACCAAGAGAACCGACCGGTACCCGTCTTGCCTGAAACACCCTCAAATTTTATTTGAGGTGAACTCTCAAATTCGAGGTAAACTCTCTCAAATTCGCTATCGCTGAATACATGTGAGTGGTGCAAAAAAAAGCAAAATGGGGGACTGGGCTAAAAAGGAACGTATGCAATTTTTGTGACCTGTCAAAAATGACAATCAATTTTGCAAAACAAAACAATGGATTTCGGATTTGAAGAGTAAGTTTTTGTTAATTGTTTTGATATTTAATATAATTTGATATTTTCAGACCAAAATTCTTTATAATGAAGAAAGTATGTATATACAAGTTCACTTCATTGAATAAAAAGTAAGTCAAATTGCAGTGAAGGAGGTGCAACAATAATCGATTTATTTTATAGTCTGTGTTTTCATTTTAGATACTGCCAATAATATACCATAATGCAGGAAGCAATTTCCCTGAAGAAATCTGGAAGACAAAGCAAACAAGGCGCTGATTTGCAGGCAAGTTTTTATATATTATATTTCTCTTAAGAAAATATAATTAATGTTTTTAACGATAGATACTGCCCATTGTGTTTGTATGTACATCTCAACGGCATAGCTCCCGCAGGCGTTGACGGTGGAGGTGTCACCATCTCTACCAATAGTCAAACGCATTCAATGCAACAAAACCAGCAGGAACAACACCACCAAGTCAATGATGCAAGTTGAAGGGCTCAACTTTCCATTACCGAACTGCCAACTCGGCCTATTCATCAGCTGCCAAGAAATAAAATGCAAGCGGCTCAAAAAAAACGACAGAGCGCGGAGATCAATTGTGTAAGTACGAATCGAAACATTCATATCGTAGTCAACTCACTTAATCTTCATCTTCTAGGTGCACTACCAGTCGGTAGTTCTGCAAGAGAAGCAAGAAAAACAAGACTACAATCGCAGGAAGACTCCGAAAAATGTCCAACCTTGACTGTAAATTAAGTGAATTCAATCTAAAACTAATCCATTCATTTTGCTCCTAAGGATCGCACTGGCTTAACGGTGGCAATCATTCGGAGGCAAATGGGCTGGCCAGACAAGAATCCCCCAAAGGCCAAACAGATTCAGATCAGTCCCTCGAAATTTACTGACGATGTCGGCGAGTTGAATCCATCGATTTTCACACAGAAAATCAACATCAAAAACAGTAAGTCAACTTCCATTTGAGATTTCCTTATATGATGAAAATTAATTTCTTTATAGTCACAACAATTCAGTGTGAACAACCTCTATCCGCAGCGGAAGTGTTTGTGGGTCAAGCGATCTGTGCGTTGTTGACAATGCGAACACAATGCCATCAAGCCGGAGTACCATTCAGGGTCGATCAAGTATCGCATTCAATTGTTCGCTAACTATCATGTGCCTGACCATCTGCTTGTGCGTTGTGAAAAGCTAACTAACCCAACTATGCACGATATGATCACAACCATTATGGAGCTGCCAACCAAGGAAGAGGAATAAAAGATGACCGTGCTGCAGTAACATCGACTATTATTGAACACGAGTCTATCGAGGCAGACATAACTGACCGAGGAACCACCTTGTGTTAAAAGTCCCACCAACGTCATTCTAGAGATGTTGGATTCTTCGTTTGTCCTAAATCAACGTGACGATTCAAAGGAATTCGACGAAGGAGTTCAAGTTCAACGAGAGGAATCAAAGTAAAAATCAAAAAATTCTAATTAGAAATTCCTATTCTATGTTGTTTCTCCAATTTTTTTTATAGATTCATCACTTGGAGAAAGTTCAAATTGAACTTTACACCTGAAGAAGGACTCAAACCAGGCGATGATGTTACTCTTGGTTTCTTGGTGCAATATACTTATGTGAATACAGTCACAAAGACGCCCGAAAAGAAAGAACCTCAAAAACACGTATTATCATCGAAAGTTTTTGTAAAAGTTGGTCAAATTGAAGCCTAGATATATTTCTATATCTAGAAAATAATCTTTTTTGCAAACAACTTGTTTATTTGTTTTGAGCTATAGTGTTATTTTGTATATATTGTATATTCTACTGTTTCTTTGCTGACTAGGATTATTTTTATTCAAAATTATTTATGCTTTACTTTACCTATGCGCAGTGTTAATAATAAAGGAACAGCTTTCATCTAATTAAGATGTTTATTTGTTTTGAATTCAAAGATGTTGGTGCTTTTTGCTTCAGGGGTTGAATTCGGTCGAATCAATTTTGAAGAATATACAAATGGTAATGTACAAATTTATCGGCTTAGCCAACATAATTAAAATATTTGTTTTAATTTTATTTAAACGCTATAACTTTTGCACTGTTTTTTGCTTGCTCGTTTTTCTAATTGGAAAAAATCATCAAATTTCATATTTTTCAAAATATTCACGTTTCAAACTTTAGTGGAATGAAAAAATTGTAAAGGAATATTTATTTGTTATTTTTTAATAACATTGGCACTGATAAAACTCATTAATTGTATGATAGATAGATAGATAGATAGATAAGTTCTTTATTTTTTCAATTTTCTTATAAGTACAATATTTCATAATAAAAGATATACAAAGCATGGCTTTATAAGCCGTCTGCCGGAAAAAAAAACTAATTAAATACAAAAAATACAATATTTGAGTAAAAAGAGAGAATATTTCATAAACAATAAGTTTTATAGTTAAAAATATGTAAATATAAATATTAAAGAAAAAAATTTGTTTAAATTATTATTTTCATAATGTGACTTTCAGTTTAGTCAAAACAAAAAAGAAAAAAGAATCTGAAACATATGGAGTAATGTTCATCATTAAAGTATATTTTGTTATATATATAATATAAAAAAGCAATAACAGTTATATGTTCACTAAAAAGTGTGACTTTTAGTTTAGTCAAAACAAAAAAATTAGAGAATCACTTTAACATCTTGTTACAACTCAAAACAAATTCAAACACTCGTTTCGATATTTTCTTGCATGTGAGACATAGCGTATAAGAGGCTTCCAGCCACGATCTCCGTTTAGTACACCCACACATTCCTCTTGGGAAAGAAAACTAGAATAAAAGTAGAGCCTTCGGATTTCCTGTAATATTGGACAAAGTGCTAAAAAATGCAAAACATCTTCGTTTTGACCAAGGTTGCAAAGGGAACACACAGGGTTTAAGTCTGTTCTATGTGGTCTATAATTCAAATCGAGCATTTCCGTTCTGATCTTGAAGATCAAGCTCATTTCAGAAACTGTAAACTCTTCTCTAAAATAGTTTCCTTCACCAAGTTTCAAATTAAGTTGCCTGTATATATTCCTGGATGTTGATGCAGTCCCTCGCGCAACACAAAGCCTATACATCGAGTCATCTATAACAGAGATACATTCATATAATGCATTTTTTAATGCTTCCACATTTTCCATTGGCAATGATATTGAAAAGTTATGTGCTACAGCAAGATCATACCAGTTTTTGACCGGACTATATCCACAACTAAAACAAATTTTAAGGACTCTTTTTTGCAAGTTTTGGTCGGACCGCTTCATAACTTTGATCATAAAATCGGCGTTAGCCTTTAAGTTTTTCAAGAAAATTTGAGGTAAGCCTGACTCTAGGTGGATAGCATAATTAGGAGTGTTGATAGGTAATCTAAAAATTCTCTTGAAAAAATACCTCTGTATATTTTCCATTTCCTCCAACTGTTCGAAACCATATACTTCATTACCATAGCAAAAACAAGTATTCACGGTCACATTGAAAACTTTGAATTTTGAAATTGGATCTACGAGTTTATTTGCGAAGAACTGGGACCACATTGTATTTATTGCAATTTTTGCAGCGGTTGTTTTTTCTTTTATAAAGGTTTGAATGTTAAGATTATATGTCATTGTATACCCAAGATACTTAAATTCATTTACGACCTCAATTATCTCACCATCTAAAGTCCAATTCCGCCCATAGCCAATTGATCTATTTCGAGATCTGAAAACCATTATTTTGGATTTGGTGGTATTTATTCTAAGATTCCATAGATCACAAAACTGTTTTAGCTTGTTAATTTGGAGCTGTAGAGTAAGTGGACTGTCTGATAAAATCACTAGATCGTCAGCATAAAGCAAGACTTTAAGAGTAATATCCCCGAACTGAACTCCCCCAGGTATACTGTTTTCGACATCGTTCATATACAGTGCAAACATGATAGGGCTTAAAACACATCCTTGAGGGACACCTGCTTCACAACTAAATTCTCTAGACACTTTTCTACCATTCTGAACAGATGCCGTCATGTTTTCGAGAATTTTTTCGTAAACTCTGATACCAACTGTTCGAAACCATATACTTCATTACCATAGCAAAAACAAGTATTCACGGTCACATTGAAAACTTTGAATTTTGAAATTGGATCTACGAGTTTATTTGCGAAGAACTGGGACCACATTGTATTTATTGCAATTTTTGCAGCGGTTGTTTTTTCTTTTATAAAGGTTTGAATGTTAAGATTATATGTCATTGTATACCCAAGATACTTAAATTCATTTACGACCTCAATTATCTCACCATCTAAAGTCCAATTCCGCCCATAGCCAATTGATCTATTTCGAGATCTGAAAACCATTATTTTGGATTTGGTGGTATTTATTCTAAGATTCCATAGATCACAAAACTGTTTTAGCTTGTTAATTTGGAGCTGTAGAGTAAGTGGACTGTCTGATAAAATCACTAGATCGTCAGCATAAAGCAAGACTTTAAGAGTAATATCCCCGAACTGAACTCCCCCAGGTATACTGTTTTCGACATCGTTCATATACAGTGCAAACATGATAGGGCTTAAAACACATCCTTGAGGGACACCTGCTTCACAACTAAATTCTCTAGACACTTTTCTACCATTCTGAACAGATGCCGTCATGTTTTCGAGAATTTTTTCGTAAACTCTGATAAATTTAGTAGATAGGCCAATTGCTGAGAGCTTATAAAGTAAGGACCTTCTATTAATAGTGTCAAAAGCCGCTTTTAAATCAACGAAAAAAGCATATAAGTTCTTTTTTTATCAATAAAACGCCTAGCAGTGGTGCTGAGTACAAAAATTTGATCAATAGCTGAAAGGTTGGTTCGAAAACCAGCTTGAAAACAACTAATCATATTATTATCTTCTACCCAGGTCGTAAGTCTAGTATAGAGTATTTGTGTCAATACTTTTCTTAATGAGTTAAGCACAGCAATTCCTCTATAGTTCTCTGGCAAATCAAGGTTACCTTTTTTAAAAATGGCTGTAATTCGGGACAGACGAAAATTTTCAGGGACTATCTCTTCAATGAATATTCTATTTAAAAGTTCTAACAGATATTCCAAAAACTCAGGAGTAGCATGTTTATAAAACTCTACTGGGATCCCATCAGATCCAGATGCTTTGTTATTTTTCATTTTTTTTAAAACAGCTACTAGTTCAACCATTGTGAGATTGGAATCCAGCTCCGGAATGATGACATTGGGTAATGCAAAGCTCATTGTGTTTAGGTTAGGGTCAGGCAAAAGTAGAGTTTCAAAATAATTTGCAAGTAGATTTTCATCAATTTTGAACAATACCCTCCTATTCCGCCCACTCAACACTTGTACTGTCTTCCAAAAAGATTTCGAGTCCTTGCATTCAACGATCTTAGAAGCCGTGTTTTTTAAATAAAGTTCTTTTTTGAGATTGCATAACCTTTTGTATTCTTGGTTTGATTGTAAATACAGTGATTTAAAAACAGCGCTATTTGTTTTTCTATATAGTTTTAAGAAAGCAAAAGATTTTCTCCTACTTTTTTTGCATTCTTCGTCGTACCATACAGACTGAAAGGTATTTCTACGTTGGAAGAAAGTTCTGCAGACTGTCTAATCACTGAAGAAACTGTGTTAGTTATAGAGTCTATAGAGTCAGATGTCACACTTGGCATCGTAACTAGCTGATGGTTAAGATTAATTTTATATCTATTTGCATGTCTTTCATTCCATTTTAATTTATCATTGCCGGTTGTTTGTGGATTTACTAATAGATTTTCTAATCTGCAAAAGACAATTATAGGGAGATGAGACGAATAATTTGCTGGATAGGTCTCGAAGTCATCAATTATACTTAGCCATTCACCTTTAATAAGACAGTAGTCTATTACAGAGCAACCCTGAGCAGACACGAAAGTAAAGTTTCCGTTTGAGTCACTTTGAGATGTTCCATTTAAAACAAAAAAACCAAAGTCTTCAATCAATTCTAATAAAAGTTTCCCATTTTGATTCAGATAATTGTCAAAAGATTTTCTTTCGCTAGAAAAGTGGAAGTTATTTAAGACCGAGTTCTGAAAGTCACTTATACGACCATTTAAATCTCCGATAATCATCATATTTTCATGATTGTAGATAGTTAAAAAGTCATAAAGCGCGTTATAGTTTATGCTCCATTCATTATAATTTAAATAAATAGGTAGAATTTGAAAATGTTTTGTATCATAAGTGATGACAATAACTATATAATTCTCGCAGATTTTATATTTAATAATATTATCAAAGCCAGTATTTTTTATGCCACACATTATACCACCACTAGCTCTACCAACTCTATTGTTTCTAGTTGCTAGTATACTTTTTATATTATAATTTTTAAAATACTTCAGAAACTGCAATTCTTTTCCTTCTTCTAGAAAAGTTTCTAATAAAATAAAAATATCATATTTGTTAATTAATTCAAAAAATTCAGGCATTATAAGTTTGTTTTTTAAACCAGTAATGTTGTAGCAAAAAATATTTCATTTAGAATTATTAGAGAAAAAAACTATTAGTTTGGCAGACGGCAACACTATCCTAACTATAGCTGGTACCAGCACCTCCTTCATTATAAACGTTCTGACATCTAGGTGTCCCATGTGTCGCAAAGTTGCTAGATTTCTGTCTCGAGTTGACGTTTACGTTGTTTATGTCGTTTATGTCAAAGAAACATACTGCATCCTCTCCAAAATTAGTTTTAATATATTCGAGTTCTCTATTTGTTTTTATCTTTAAGCCGCGGAAAGTATTGTATACAAAAGTGTAATTGTCTATTTGCATTTTTGCTCCCTTTACGAAGATTTTGATGTTCGAATTTTTTGCATTAAGCTTGCTTTTTACGTCATATAGATGTTTTCTTTTGTTGCGATACATTAGTGATTGTTCTCGATGAACAAAAATTCCGGTGTTTTTAAGTTTTGGGGCTGCAACCATGATTTTGTTGACAGTGTCGGTGTTATGAAACTTCAGAACCATTGTAGTTTTTTTTGTTTCGCGGTTAGTGAATTCTTGTGAATTTTGTATATTCAAATCCGTATTTTCGTTGAGACCAAGGAGGCCTAGACAAGTTTGTGTTGCATAATTAAGCTTGTTTGCCGTCTTGTCTGAAGGAAAATGCATGACAACAGTATTTTCATTTGTTCTTTGTGCCACCATTTCGAGCTGTCTCTCCAGGGTCTCGCAATAGCTTTCAAGGACAGAAAGCCTTTCAGTTAAAAGAGTGTTTTGTGCTCGAAGAAGCTGTATGTCTTTTGAGACAGCTGCGACGTCTTCTTTCGTCGCAATGTTTTTAAGATGTTCGGACAAACATTGGTTAACAATAGATTTTAGTTCTTCAGCATTTATCATCTTTAAGTTGGTTACGGTTTTCTTGCTATTAGGTGTTTTTATTGGAGATACCTCCGTTGATTTTCTCTTTGGTTGCATATAGCGGGCCAGTTACAAGAGAAAAAAGTGCCGGTCTTCTGGGTTGGATTTAAAAGGACTTATATTAATCCTACCTTTGTTTGTTTTTATATTTTTTTTTAACTTTTGGATGCACAACAAGCTTATAAATACACCAGAGTAGTTTTGACTTTTATAAATACGATTTAATACACATTTATTGATAAAAAAACTAGAGCACTTATTCATTAATTGTATGTACTATTTAAGAATTCCCTGCAGTTTTGGTAAACTTAAGGACGTGCAAAATAGAAGAATGCCCTAAATTCATTATGCCTATTGCATCACCAGAATTAAGTGCATTCTGCACAGAACTATCTGGAATCATACATACGAACGTCGACACAGGAAATTCTCTACAAATTGCCTAATGATGTTGCAAGAGTGGCTGCGCGCTGCGCAAAGAATTGCAAGCCCGCTACCTTCATATGCCGAAAATGTCAAAAATAATAAAATCGGAAATTGTGCATTTGTGATATGGTCCGATTGGGATTTTGAATTTGCCTCGCAAAAGAATATCAACGCAAACGACTTAATAAGCCAACATTTTTCAATCTATGTTATATTATAAAGTTGTAATTTTTTTTTCAAAATTGTATGTAATTTAATATAATTTTGTTTTAGATTAAACTCTATTAATGTATTTTCACTTAAAAAACAAAAACTGGATTTTAAAATGTAACCTCTTAGTTTTTGAGTTGTAATTTTTTTTCAAAATTGTATGTAATTTAGTATAATTTTGTTTTAGATTTAACGCTATTAATGTATTTTCACTTAAGAAACAAAAACTGGATTTTAAAATGTAACCTCTTAGTTTAAGTAAATAAAAAAATATTAAATGTACTTTTTCCAAGAAAAACACTTCTTTTTGGGGTTACCCACTTTGATCTTCTCATGCCAATTATAAAATTATACGTCTTTTTATTTCTTTTATTTTATGTTTAATGACATGGACAGTATATTATTTATAACAATTCAATGATCTACTCTTTCTCTTAGCTTTAAATTAATGGTGATTTGAATAAATATACATGATAAGATGATATAATTATTATTGTTTTGTTTATGTATCCTCATGATGATGATGATCAGATAATATAGAATTCGTTATTCGTGTGAAAATACCTAAATCCGAATGTAAGAATCTTAACATCAGCAAACGACAACGTCCATCTTGGTTCTGATTTCTTTCTCAATAGTATATCTCCGTATAATGTAGCTAATTTAAAATAAAATTTATTAAATTAATTGCATTTAAAAAGCCGAAAAATAACCCCACCTATTTCGTCAACATTGTAAAATTTATTTCCAAATTCTTCTCTTAGAAAGAGACATAAATGGAAGAACATATTACGCCTTGGTGGACTTAAGCGTGTTATGAGATTCAGAACTTCTTCTATTGTTGTTGTTTTTAACAATTGTTCAGCGCAGGGCTTTAATAGTGGTTCCTTTGGAAATACTAATAGCATAAGTAATGCTTCAGCAACAGTATGAGGATTTCCAGCTATAAAATATTTTATAAATTTTAAAAAATAAATGAATCATCTGTGAAATTGTACATAAAAGTTTTTCATTACTGATGTTAAATTTCAGTGAACATTTAAAAAAAGTTGTAGCTTTTGAATAAAGGGCTTTTAAGAATGATCAGATTATGCCATTTAACAAGGGCTGTTATGGCATCTCTTGAGAGTTTATAGAAAGAATAATAGTTATGAAAAAAGTAGTGTGAATGAAGGAAAAGTTCTTGTCTTTCCTATTGGAACTTTTTCTCATGACAGAATATATTCAAATACACTAATTTAGCTTTATAAAGCAAACAAAACAACATATTTTAGAGTATGTAATAAAATGGAAACTTACAAAAGTCTTCATTTGACCAACTGTCCAGCCAAACTCGAATCTGATTGATTTTTTCACTATTTGCATAATTTCGATTAAGTGAAAAAAGTCCCTCAGTTTTCGTTCCCGATTTATAAAGGCAAGCGATAAGAAGAAAGAATTCCCTCGACATACTAACTCGAAACTTGTCTTTGATATTTGCCTTAAAATATAAACCAAAAATATATATTTAAAAACTATGATTGAATATCTTAAAAATGCAAACGAAAAAAAAATCCTCACCAATTCATTTAATTCCTCAATGACATACTCGCAAACTGGACGTTCTGTTTGGCATAATGTCTCCACCAATAAACCAAAACAACTTGGCCTATAAAGTCCTAGAATCGATATAAACGAATGCGGTCCATCTTTAACTTGAAGCACAAATATATCGAAAACTCATACTAGAACCTTGAACGAAAGAAATCAAAATAATTTTGAAGACACAAAAAATATAATACGGCCTCATTACGAATAGCGAATAGAACATTTGAATTAATTAAAATTAAGAACTTTAACGTTTAAAAAGAGCAACATTTCTATTTCCAAAAAATGTGTTTTTAAAGTGAACATTGAAATGGGATTTGCGGAAGGAATGATTACAAAAATGTTCGCTTTTAGTGGAGCGTTCATAATAAGGATCATAAATCATTATCATACCTGTAAGTAGTCGTCCTGATTTCGGTTCAACATCCAACCATTTCTCACAAATTCTACGCTCTTTTTATAAAGATCGTAATCTTTTGTTTTTATCTAAAATAAACCACACAAAAAATAAACGATTATGTTTCCTTTTTTGTATTTGGCTAACCAAAAACTATCTTACCGGTGTTGTAAATTCAGCATATACTGGTTTATGATCACTTTGTCTTATTTCCATAACACTGTTATATTATAACTGTGTTATACCATCACCTCTCCAAAAAACACGATCACAATAAGCAGGCGCTCGAGTTTTTCGCTAAACAAAAAATAATACTAATTAGCCTTGAAAGTTATTTTGAAATTTTTTGACAATTCATCTGGAGTCAAAATTATCCGTGCCAGGATCGTATTTATATGTTGGGCTAAATTTAATAGGACCTTCAGTATAATCACGAAAAACATTTTCCTTTCTCATTTCCATAACGAGTTGATCAAATTTAAGCAGACTTTCATAGTTCGAACGGTCAAGATGTATGCCAGGGATTTCGTTGATGCGATAGTTTAAATCACCAATCCAAAATATGTGACTATAAAAAAAGATAGTTTATATTTAAACTAATTCAAAAATTTATCGATACCAATTAATTGCGAGAGGAATATTCAAAATGAATACTCACTCATGCTGTGAATTGCATCGAAGACCAGAAATATCATTGAAAATGCATTTTCTATTTATTGTATCGAATCCTTGATTTCTTGCTACAATTTCATGCATACATATAAGCAGCTAAATGCGAATTAACAAAACATAAGGAAGCATCGTTAAATGTCACACTAACAGCAACGCCTCCTTTATTTCCAAAAGAAATCATTCCTGTGCCAACACTCTGGGTGCTATAACGGACAACACTTGGACGAAGCTTTTCGTACGAAAATTGTTAGCATCATACCGACAAGACACACAGACGTTAGTTGTTCATATTTTGAGTTCTTATGAAGAGATTCCAAGAATTTTCGACTTGAAACGATATAAAAATGTCAATATGTATTATAAATTAATTTTCTAACTTAAACTCACTTCCAACCAGGGAAAGTGTCAACAAATAAAGCGATCCCTCAACTTCATAGCCACATTGTCGACATGTGTATCCTTTCCTTCTCGACAAATACAGCATGTCACACCGATTTTATCGCGAAGCTTTTCAGTCTTCGGCAATATCGATCACTTCGGTGTAATGGGATCTTCTCATTTCCACAGTCGAGTCGGAGGACATAAGAACCCATCAGAATACAGCGAATTTATTGCCAGGAACTAAATCTTGTTAACAAGTGTAATTTTAACTAAAAAAAACAAAATAATATTCATACAATTTGAGTTTAAAATTAATGTGATGAACACACTTACATACCTTGAATTTGTACCTCTTCGTGGCTGATAATTTTTCTCTCCAGAATAAATATGTTGGCGTTGGTGGCTTCCTTCTCGGGGGATTCCACTTTTTCTGTTGAAACATCCTCCTTGGTTTCTTCTTTATCTGAGGATTACATTAAGTGCAAATTCATTATATATTTTTATTAAAATAAACTAATATTTTGTATTTAAATTGTTTTACCTTCATTATTTTGCATTACTGGGAATGGATTTTGTTTTGTTTTCATTTTCGTAGAATTGTCAAAAGACTCACCTCGCTGTTAATCTGTCAAAACTGGGTTAAACTCAAATTAGGCCACGTTCGCATTGCAGTTCTATGGTGTGCCTATACTTTCTGCATGATTTTTTTTGTTTTTAGCGAAACTTTTCATAACAATCACAGAATTTGTGTGCCAAAAGCAGTCAAATACTATTTTTAGCACAGTTTTCACTAAAAAGAAGTTGCAAAATTCACTTTTCTTTAAATATTGCAACAATTTTTCAATTTTTGAATTCAACGGATCTCTTTTTTGAACGGCTGAGTTCACCTCACATTGTTTTCCCCCTAACTGTGCATACTGAGCCCCAAAAGCCCATAACAACTACATAAAATCTGGATTTTCCCATAAGAAATGCACGGGACAACTAACACGTGCTTATGCTAATGGGCAAAATGTGCTCAATTTAGTTTGTAGGTCGAAAGAGAGCGAACCCCATAAGTCGGTTCTCTTGGTAGATATATATTTCTCTATGTGTCAGATGCAGATATTGATTAAATCTTTTGTGTTTAATAACAATTAATTGGTACCCTACAAAATTGAATATATTTTTAATGTTTCTAAAAAAATCATGTTTTCAACTAGTTACGCATACAACCAATTTAATTTTATTATTGCAGGCGGAAGTTCAGGGCAATATGGCGGAGGAAATGCAGGCAGTAGCTCTTACGGAGGTAGCTACAATCAATCCCATACAAATAACTCTTCAGGCCCGGATTGGTGGGCTAGCTAAATATAGCAACAAACGGTCTTATGAATTAACTCATTATATAACAACAATCATGGAGTCATACATTGAGTTAGCTGTTTTCTTTTTTTATTATTCTTATTCGGTTGGGCCTATGCCCAAACTGTTATTTTGAAAAAATTAAATCTGTTCTTGAATTCAACTCAGTATTTCTAATAGTTAATTCGAAATTATTTTCTCAAAACAAATTTTTAATAACTACAATATCGTTTTGGATGACATTAAAACCCTGAAATTTGTAATAAGAGACGAACGTATGTGAACGTAGTGATAATTGAGCCGTTTATTTTGAAAGTGGCATAAGTCACTCTTTCAAAAAATCGAGTTAATGGCAACACTAAATACAATTGAACGGTATCTTTTCATTTTTAAAAAATTTGCACTCAATAAGTTGAGAACTATTGAGATTTCTTCGAGAGAAGTATTGGTAATTAACGGTATAACAAATATCTTAAATATCTCGACTTAAAAAAAAAGTGACATATGCCACTTTCAAAATAAACGGCTCAATTGTTAATCAAAAT
Source organism: Eupeodes luniger (assembly GCA_951509635.1). NCBI lineage: Eukaryota > Metazoa > Arthropoda > Insecta > Diptera > Syrphidae > Eupeodes > Eupeodes luniger. Next base: position 191,260,412 of record OX608073.1, on the reverse strand, counting down.
AAACTACAAATAAAAGACCATGCTTAAACAATTTTGCTATTGTAAGTTCTTGCAAAGAAAATAATTTTTGTTAAAAATTTAAGGTAGGTAATTTCAACGGCTATTTATTACACAATTAACAGACAAAAAATAATATTTCGCCGTTCCTCCTTTTTTCTTCACGACATCTCAAATCCAGTTTAGACCTTTCGTGGAATTGAACAATTTTAAAAAAAAAATTTCATTTATTTCATTGTACCCAACTTCTTCTATCACCGATTTTATCCCAATGACGGTTCTTGGACTTTTTGATCTTAATCTTTCTCATTTGCTGTCAACAGTTCTCAATCGGATTCATGTCCGGACTGTTTCCTGGCCATGGAAGTGACGACATTTTATGCAAATCTTTATGATTTCTTACCAGAATATAAAGAATTAATCTATATTTCTAAAATGAACCTGTGTCATCTTGGAAAATCAAATTTCAAGAATTGATTCTAAATACTTAAGAATTACGGAGTGGTCAATGTTGGTGTTAACCCAGTGCGATAAGGCTTTGAGGCGAATAGCAAAGCTTGCAGCTATTTATTTGCTAAATATATCAAGAGGTGTTATGTAGGGTAGGGTGTCCAGCGCCGCCGCAGATGAGGTCGTGCGTAGCGACCCGCTTATGCACAGGCAAGCTGAACTTTAGACTCTATGTAGTTTGTCGTGATTTATAGCTTTTTCTAAAGCAATCCACCATATTGCCCAAATTATTTGTAAGAGTTCTTTTTGGGTGTTAACATGGTTTGCTGAAACCGCTATAGCAACTTCATCCGTATAGGCAATCGCTCTGAAACCCTCCGCATCCAAACCAGTTAGGATTTCATTTCCACCGATTTGCATTTACAGTAGGCATGTTGAAACATAGACAGAAGTCTTGTATCAATACTTGCTCTCTTACTTAAGGTGGCGCTACAGTCCTGTGTGAAGTAGGGCCTCGCCCAACGAACTTCTTCATCTAGCTCGGTCCCCAGCTAGAAGTCTCCAGTTTCGCGCTCCAAGTTGGGTGAGGTCACTTTCCACTTGTGGGCGCCACCTGATTCGCGGTCTTCCTCTACTGCGCTGCCCTGTGGGTGTGGATTCGAAGACTTTCCGGGCCGGAGCATTGGTTTCCATATGCTCTACGTGACCCAGCCATCTTAGTCGTTGAACTTTTACCCTTCTGGCTAAGTCTACGTCGCTGTACAGCCCGTACAGCTCGTCGGTTCATCTTCTCCTCCACTCCCCTTCGATGCATACGGGACCGTAGATCACACGAAGAACTTTTCTATCGAAACGACCCAAGGTGCTTTCATCCGCTTTTGTCATAGTACATGCTTCTGCACCGTATATTTCTAATGTTTCTAAAAAAATTCATGTTTTCAACTAGTTACGAATACAACCGTTTAAATTTTATTATTGCAGGCGGTAGTTCAGGGCAATATGGCGGAGGAAATGCAGGTAGTGGCTCTTACGGAGGAAGCTACAATCAATCTGTTTAAAAATCAACTAAGTTTAATCATACAATAATATCGTTTTCATCATAATTATACTGAACGCAGCCCATATATTACCAACTAAGAGATGATAAAATAAATTATGTATAACACATATAATTTCTTGTAAATGTCAAATTCAACTTAATAAAGTTCTTCTTTAACAAAACGTGATCGGGTGAGGTTATCTCATCATTAGTATTCCTTATAAAAAGACTTTAATTTTCAGATCTTAATCTTTACATTACTGGTCCATCGAGCCCGGTTATAATCTTTTATTGGAATATTAATCAAGTTATAATGTCGTACAACAAAGTTAATCAAATTCAACATTTGTTGGAGAAGCAAGGCGAGCTATACGAGTTGATCGTAAATTCTCTTTCTAAATTGAAGAACAGCGAAAAAATCACCAGTCAACGTATTGAATCGCGCATCAAAGCTCTCTCTAAGAACTGGGATGAATACAAAGATAACCACAATTCGTTGGGAACTCTAAAATCATCATTGAAAGCTGACCAGAAGACAGAATATGACGAGGAACCATACTTCAAAGAAAAGGCATACATGGAATGTGAAGAAAAATATCTAGATTCAATGGAGCAAATGATGATCTTGTTAGAAGAAATCATGCCGAAACCTTCCATTGATGGCGCAGCATTATCAGATGTCTCCATAGTTCGATCACCATGCTCGGCGTCCACATCACATGTTCGCTTGCCAATAATGAATCTTCCTATGTTTAGTGGAGAGTTCTTGGATTGGGCTCCATTCAAAGACGCCTTCACATCTCAGATAGGTGCCCATAAGTCTTTGACATGTGTTGAGAAATTACAATATTTAAAAACATGTCTCGCTGGTGGCAAAGCAGCTTCCCGTTTGCATACGATCCCTCTCACAGCAGCTAACTTTAAGGTTGCATGGAATGACCTTCTAGAACACTACGACAACAAGCGACTCTTAGTTGACTCAGCTTTAGATTTACTCTTTTCCGCCAAATCAGTCACTCAAGAAAGAGCAGAAGATCTTGATGGTTTACTGAACACAATAAATCAAGCAGTAGGTTCCTTAGAAGCTCTTGGTTCCGAAGTCCACCATTGGGATGAGATTCTAGTGTTTTTAGTTTCTCGTAAACTAGATTCTGCATCCATAAAAGAATGGGAAAAGCATTTAGGATCATCATCAGAAACCTCTTCTTGGAAAGAATTTAAATTATTTATACAAACTCGCATTCGTTCTCTACAGGCTTTTGAACGAGTTAATCCGAAACAGCAAGACACAAGAAAGTCAGCAACAAGTAAAAATCAGTTTTCCAAAGCAAGATCACATCACGTTGCTATGCGCAGCTCTTCTCAATCGTGTTCTCTGTGCAACGGGAATCATTTTTTATCAGCTTGTACAAGTTATTTATCAAAAACCTTTGAAGAACGTCATCAGTTTGTCACACAAAAAAAACTCTGCTATAACTGTCTCGGTCCACACTCAATCAACAGCTGCTTTTCGAAGAAAAGGTGTAACATGTGCAGTGGTCGTCATCACACTTCTATTCCCAGGAGGCAACAGATCTAATCATCAGTCGAACACCTCATCACAGAACATATCAACGATAGAAACAGTATCAACTACACCATCTTTTACTGCTGCATCTGTTAACGCGACTTACATCTATAAATCTCCAACAAACGGAAGGCTTCTGGCAACAGCCTTAGTAAAAGTTAAATCGAACAGTGGAGAGCGCCACATGGTAAGAGCTTTTCTTGACCAAGGTTCTGAAATAAATTTAATTTCAGAAAAATTAACCCAAATTCTTGGATTATCACGTGCTCACACATCATTTAATATATCGGGTATAGGAGCAGAAGCATCATCCACACACAAGGCAAATGGAAAGGTTACCTTGGATATTCAATCATGTGTTAATGAATACACGAGTGTTTTTGAAGCTTACATTTTACCCAAATTAACAAATTATCTTCCTTCCACAATGGTAGCTGTCAACAATTGGCCTCATCTCAAAGGCCTGCAACTTGCAGATCCTGAATATTATCAGCCCGGCCAAATAGATCTCCTCCTGGGAGTAGAAGTGTACAGCCAAATAATACAGAATGGACTTCGAAAAGGACCAATGGAGGCGCCAATTGCTCAACTTACAAGTTTAGGGTGGATTCTTTCTGGATCGACACCCTTAGCAGTGCATACAGCATCGTTGGAAGCGGCGGCGGTGGCTTTTCATTGTCATATTGACTATGACCTCAATGACCTTGTGAAGCGATTTTGGATTCAAGAAGAAGTCTTTAGTTCACCTGAGAATCAACTAACTTCAGAAGAAAACCATTGCGAGGAGATTTTTAGGACTACCCATACTCGAAATTCAGAAGGAAGATATATTGTCAGGCTTCCATTTAAGTCACAACCCACATCCTTTGGAGACTCAAGAACGCCAGCACTGAACATGATTTATAGGATGCAAAAACGTTTCACCAACAATTCATCGTTCTATGAAGACTACTCAGACTTTATCTACGAATATGAAAACTTGGGCCACATGCGCCGAACATCTGAGCCTCCAAAATCAGCTAATCGAGTGTTTTATTTACCACATCATGGTGTTGTTCGTGAAATGAGTGCTACAACTAAGCTCCGAGTTGTTTTTAACGGATTTTTTAAGCCGTCACAAGGTTATTCACTTAACGAATTTCTTCACGAAGGCCCTAAGCTTCATGTTGATCTTCCTGATGTCTTAACACGGTGGCGAATAAATAAATTTGCATTCTCATCAGACGTCACAAAAATGTTTAGACAAATTCAAGTTCATCCTGACGATTGGGATTTTCAAAGAATTTTATGGCTTGAAGGTTCGGCTGTAGTTGAATTTTTGTTGACAACAGTTACTTACGGGACGAGTCCAGCTCCTTACCTCGCCAACAGAGTTCTCCGTCAACTTGCATCAGACGAAGGCCAGTTATCGAGCAAAATACTTATGTTGACGATGTCTACAGTGGAGCGTCTTCTATCACGGAGGGTAAGCAAAAAATTAATCAAATAATAAATCTTTTCAAGGCAGGTTGTTTTCCACTTCAAAAATTGGCAGCCAGCCACGAAAGTCTATTACAAGATGTGCCTATCCAAGAACGTGCTTCGTGTTCATCTTCACATTCTATTAAGGATGGTCCTGTACATCGTACATTAGGGCTCAACTGGCAACCTGTCCATGATCGATTCATTTTCATTTCTGAAGAAATAAGTGAACCCACCGTATATACGAAAAGAAATGTTTTGTCTCGTATTGCAAAATTATTCGACCCCCTAGGGTGGCTATCTCCAGTGGTTGTTCGAGGCAAAATATTTATGCAGGAGCTGTGGGGAGCAAATTTAAGCTGGGATGAAGCTTTACCTCTTAACCTTGAGCTGCGATGGAAAGCTTATATTCATGAGCTTGAAGATTTACATTTGATCAGTGTACCTAGGTGGCTTGGATTAACTCCTTCATGTTTATCTGTTGAGATTCATGGCTTTGCTGACGCTTCTCATGCAGCACTGGGTTCAGTTATCTATCTTCGTGTGTCAAGAGCCATAGACGACATTCAAATTACAATTTTGGCATCCAAGACCAAGGTGGCTCCAATTCAAAAATCAAGTAAATCTGGTATTCGTTCGAGAACTGTTCGTGTTACAACTCCACGCCTGGAGTTAGCCGCAGCGTTGCTTCTTACACGCCATGTTCAACATATGAAAAAGGTTTTAAGTATCGACATATCAGCTATACATCTTTGGACGGATTCTAGTACAGCCTTATTTTGGATTCAAGGTCAACCCAACAAGTGGAAAGATTTCGTACGCAACCGTGTCTCTCAAATACAGGATAAGCTCCCTGAGGCAAATTGGCATCATTTGCCAGGTGAGGACAACCCAGCTGATTTTGCGTCAAGGGGCCTATCACCGCGCAAGTTATCTGAGAAATCGATTTGGTGGTTTGGACCTAGTTAGCTGAAACTTAGTGCAAGCAATTGGCCATCACTCTGTCTCAACTTAGATGAAAATGAAGATCTGGAGGAACGTCAGCAATTAGTAGCCTTTACTAAAGCGAAGACAAGAGATACTACTTGGGATCTTTTAAGTAAGTATTCCTCTTTGATGAGGCTCTTGCGAATAACAGCCTGGTGCAGGCGCTTCATTTATATTCGAAAAAATATTCAAGAAAAGAAAAAAGCCAAGGCTGATTTAACATATATACCAACAATCATCAAATTCAGTAGTTGGCTCAAACCCGAGGAACTAGATGCAGCAAAGACGTTTTGGATTGAATGTGTGCAGTTAGAAAGTTTTTCATCAGAAATCAGCAGTTTATCTCGTTTACAGTCCATTCATCAGAGCAGTTCTATATTTCGCCTCACTCCATTCATCGACTCACATAGGTTAGGTTGGAGTGGCTGTCTAGATGTCATTGACTCACTTAGACCTCAAGGGTCCATTGTGATACCACTAATAAGGTTACTCATGGGAGAGTAATGAAAATTAAACAAACCATTTTGTGCTTTTAATAAAGCTAGAGAGACACTTTGTGTCTGTCATTGCCAGTTCACTGGTATTGTCGAAGAAGGGATTACCGAGAAAGTTATTCCTTCTAATGGAGAGTGCTGGACATGTACATAGCAGGTGTTGGACTGTTTCCTCTTCCTCCTCGTCCATGCAGCTTCTACAGAAGTCATTTGTGTAGACCCCTAGCCTCAGAGCATGTCTTCCTATGAGGCAGTGTCCTGTTATTACTCCAATTGTAGAGCTTATATTTTGTCTGCTCAAGGATATCAAGCCTTTTGACCGATTTAAGTCTATGCTTGGCCATATTTGGTTGGTTGTTAGGCAGGTGGTGCTCTGTGACCATCTAGCATTTGTTGCTTCTAGAGCATATTGTTTGAGAAGATATTTGCATGTAGCAAGTGGTGTTCCTATGTTATGTTTTTGTCTAACATTAGGCAGAAGTGTTCCGTTTTTGGCGAGCTCATCGGCTTTGCAATTTCCCGGAATGTCTCTGTGGCCCGTCACCCAAATGAGGTGAATATTAAACTGTTCTGTCATCTCATTCAGAGATGATCGACAGTCGTGGACTAATTGAGAGTTTGTAGAGACAGACACGAGAGATTTAAGAGCGGCTTGGCTGTCCGAGAAAATTCGTATATCCTTGCAAGATATAACGTTTTCTTTGAGCCAGGATAGTGCCTCTTTAATCGCCATTACTTCTGCCTGGAATACACTACATTGATTGGGAAGTCTGTATGATAGACTGAGATTAAGTTGTTCTGAATAGATACCACTTCCAACTCCGTAATCGGTCTTTGAACCGTCTGTATAGAAGTGTACCGCATTGTCTTCCAGGGGTCCCTCTTCTTCCCAGGAGGATCTTGAAGGGATGGACACATGGAAGCTTTTACCGAATACCATTTTAGGGGTGGTATAGTCTAGGCGATCTAGGCGGATTGGGTGGGCTGAGCTGAGGAATTTTGTACCTTCTTGAAAAGAGTACTAGTTCTGTTTTATGTGGATTGACGTCCAGGCCACATTGCTTAGCCCATTTTGTTAGCTTATTCAAGGCATTTTGTAGGAGTTCCGAGAGAACTTGGGAGTGTTTTCCAGATACAGATATTGCAACGTCGTCAGCATAGGCAATCACCCTGAAACCCTCTGCTTCCAATGATGTTAGAAGGTCGTTTACTACCATGTTCCATAAGAGAGGCGAAAGGACCCCTCCTTGGGGGGTACCTCGATTCACCGATCTGGTGGTAGTAAAACTTCTCATGCTTGAAGTTATTGTCCTGCTTTTGAGCATGAGACTAATAAAATCTATGAGTGGTTCCTTTAATTGCAGCTTTTCCATTGCTGTCGTGATCGCCTGGTAACTGACGTTGTTGAAAGCTCCTTCAATATCTAGGAAAGCTACTAGGTTATATTCTTTGTATTCGAGGGAATATTCAATACTGCGTACCAGCGAATGAAGTGCTGTTTCTACTGATTTTCCCTTAGAGTAAGCATGTTGAGCTGTAGAAATGAGACATGGTTTTAGGTTATGTCTGATGTAAATTTCAATCAATCTTTCCAAGGTTTTAAGAAGGAAGGATGATAGGCTGATTGGTCGTAGATCTTTAGGGTTAACGTGGGAGGGTTTCCCTGCTTTAGGAATGAAGACTACTTTTGCCATTCTCCAGGCTTTGGGAATATATCTCAGCCTTAAACAGCTTGTCAGAATGATTTCCAATGGTGGAATGATCATGTCTGAGCATTTTTGTAGTTCGGCCGGAATGATTCCGTCTGGTCCTGGAGATTTATATGGATCAAAGCTGTCTATGGCCCATTGCAGTTTTTCCCGCGTTATTAGATCAACTAAATCGCTTGTAGAAGCTTGAGACTCTGATGTTAAGTCGTTAAGTATGTTAGAGCTACCTGGAAAGTGGGTGTCTAATAGCAGATTAAGAGATTCTTCATCTGTGATAGTCCATGTGCCTGAATCTGTCTTTAAAGCACTGGGTATTGTTGGACTTTTTGAGAGAATTTTCCTGAGTCGTGAGGATTCTGAAGTATTTTCTATTTTGCCACAGAAGTTTCTCCAAGAAGACCTCTTACTCTTCCTTAATTCTTTTTTATATTGCTTTAGAGCTTGTTTGTATAAGTCCCAGTCAGAAGGAGATCTAGTGTACTTAGATCTATTGAAGAGTTTGCGACAACTCTTTCTGAATGGTTCTAGTTCTTTACGCCACCAATGAGGTTTCTTTTTTCCCTTTAAAATGGTTACAGGGCATGAAATTCTCATTGATTCATTGAAGGCTTCAGTGAGATGATTCACAGAAAGGTCTAGTTCATCTTTACTGGAGGAGCTTTTAAGAAGGTTGTAATCAAGTAATTGTGTTAGTACCTCCCTATATCGTTCCCAGTTTGTGTTACGGTAATTGCGAAAACCCGTAGATATGTTTGCCACATCTCTGAGCTCAAACTGAATGTATTTGTGGTCAGAGAAGGAATTCTCTTTTGAGACATGCCAGTTTGAAATCAGATTGTGGATCGAGTCAGAGGTAAGTGTAATATCAAGTACCTCTTTCCTATTGGTTACAAAAGTGGGTTCATTACCAATATTACTTATGAGTAGGTTAGTGCTTAGTAAGTAATCAAATAAGGACCCACCTCTCTCATTTATGTCCGAGCTACCCCATACCGTGTGATGAGCGTTAGCGTCCGATCCAATTAGGAGACCAACTTTTTTCGACTGCGCGTCCGCAATTGCCTTCCTCAAGGTGTCACCTGGAATTGGGCTGTCGTGGCCAAGATAGGAGGATATGAGCCAGTAGGTGGCTTTATCCGTTGTTAAGACAGCGGTGGTTGTGTCCTTGTCGCTGTAATTGGGGAGTAAAAATACATTTAAGTCATTTTTTACTAACATACATGACCTTGGTTCACCTTTCTCCGATGCATGCAGTAACTTATAACCAGGAGTCCGGAGGCCTCTGATGATGGAGTTTGAGACCTACGGCTCCTATATCAAGACGATGTCATCCTTGTTCGCGTGCAGTCGGAGTATGAGGTTATTTGCGGCCATGATGGCATGATGGAGATTAATCTGTACTAATCGCAGCATTGCTACTATTAGTCAGATTAACCTCCACCACTGTATTATCGGCGTTTTCATGGTTTGAGGAGGAATGAAGTAGGTCTTCCTCACTCAGAGTGATGCCTAAGGTGGTGTCTTCAGTCTCCATGTCGGAGTTACTGTCGACTGTAAGTTTTGCCTCCACGTCGGATGGCTTGTTTGGGGCTGTGGAGGTCGATGGTTCCACTTGTGGTATTGCATCGACCTCCATTATTGGTGGTAGTGAAGCGTTTCCTTCCGCTGAAGGGGCTTCTGTGGGGGGCGTGCTAAGCGAATCTTCGTCTTTTTTATAGATACGGATCACGATTTCATCGAAACCATACCTAATCACGCCTTTGGTCGCGGCCAGTGGAGCCAGTGATTCCCTATTGATCAACACGAGAGCTGATCTATAGTGACCCACCGTCTCCTTCTCAACCTTTGGGACTTTCCAGTCGTGCGTAGGCAGGTTCGGATTACTTGTTTTGATCAATTTCATGATCATATCCGGGCAGTTGTGTAGAGCCGGACCATTATGCGTGCTCTTGGCGGGCAAGGAATATTCTCCCTTGTAACAACCTCGAGCTTGGCACCCGGCCAGACTTCTGGCAAGCCATTGACAGCAGCCCTGTATAGATCGAAAGATCTCTGATCTCCACAGGCGATGAGTTTGATACGATTTTGGTACCATCCTGCATCGGCTGTGTCTGGGAGAGGTCCCGGATTCTCCTCGATGACAGATAAAAATCTGAAACCGAGGTGAGCCTTGACGTCTGCCCATTGATCATGAGATCGACTCACATGGTATAATTCGAATTGGCGGGCGGCTTCGCAACGCCCAAATAGATATGGATACAAAGCATCCAATTATACTTCCTCGTGAATCTAAATTAACAACGCTAATACTAAACTACACGCATGAGTCAACACTCTAACTCTAACTCTAAGAAGGAATTATTGGATCATCGGAGGTCGTCATGCTGTTCGCAGTTTCGTCAATCGCTGTGTAGTTTGCACAAGGTATAGAGCTACAACTCCTACGCAACTCATGGGCCAGCTTCCTATCAACCGAACAATTCCATCACGTCCATTTTTACATTCGGGCGTAGATTACGCCGGCCCATTCACATTAAAAACCTGGAGAGGACGAGGTGCTAAAAACTACAAGGGGTATCTGGTGCTCTTTGTGTGCTTCTCTACATCTGCTGTCCATCTTGAGCTTGCCACTGATTACTCTACAGAAGGATTTATTGCAGCTTTCAAGCGCTTCACTGGTCGAAGAGGTATTTGTTCCACACTGAGAAGTGACTGTGGAACTAACTTTGTTGGTGCTGATGCGGAGCTGCGTAAGTTGTTTAATTCTGCTTCTAATAATGTAAAATCTTTAGTAGATACACTCGCCAATGATGGTACAAAATGGTCGTTCAACCCCCCGTCAGCGCCCCACTTTGGGGGCAAATGGGAAGCAGCTGTTAAGTCAGCCAAGTTCCACATCAAGCGAGTTATGGGGGATGCCGTTCTTACCTACGAGGAATTTTCGACTTTCCTGACCCAAGTGGAAGCTGTTTTGAACTCCCGCCCCATCTGCCCTCTTTCTGATGATCCAAACGACCTTGAGGCACTTACCCCAGGCCACTTCATCGTGGGAGACGCTTTAAGAACAGTTCCTGAACCATCATTAATGCAGCTACCTACATCAAGACTTTCTCGTTATCAACAGCTACGACAAATGCTAGAAAAGTTTTGGCAGAGATGGTCCAGCGAATATCTTCAAAGGTGGCAGGACATTGGAAAGTGGCATCAAAAATACAAAAACATCAAAGAAGGAGCTCTTGTACTTGTTGTGGATGAGCGATTACCTCCAAGCAAGTGGCCTCTAGCACGAGTTATTTCAACACATCCTGGAGCTGACGGACTCGTTAGAGTCGTCACGGTGACGACACAATCAACAACACTTAAGCGCCCCATTGTTAAACTTTGTTTGCTGCCGGTTATCAATGACGACAATGAAGCAGATATTTCAACGCTCAAATGAGACGTCGAAGCGGGCGGAATGTTTAAAAATCAACTAAGTTTAATCATACAATAATATCGTTTTCATCATAATTATACTGAACGCAGCCCATATATTACCAACTAAGAGATGATAAAATAAATTATGTATAACACATATAATTTCTTGTAAATGTCAAATTCAACTTAATAAAGTTCTTCTTTAACAAAACGTGATCGGGTGAGGTTATCTCATCATTAGTATTCCTTATAAAAAGACTTTAATTTTCAGATCTTAATCTTTACACAATCCCATACAAATAACTCTTCAGGCCCGGATTGGTGGGCTAGCTAAATATAGCAACAAACGGTCTTATGAATTAACTCATTATATAACAACAATCATGGAGTCATACATTGAGTTAGCTGTTTTCTTTTTTTATTATTCTTATTCGGTTGGGCCTATGCCCAAACTGTTATTTTGAAAAAATTAAATCTGTTATTGAATTCAACTCAGTATTTCTAATAGTTAATTCGAAATTATTTTCTCAAAACAAATTTTTAATAACTACAATGTCGTTTTGGATGACATTAAAACCCTGAAATTTGTAATAAGAGACGAACGTATGTGAACGTAGTGATAATTGTTAATCAAAATAAACTACAAATAAAAGACCATGCTTAAACAATTTTGCTATTGTAAGTTCTTGCAAAGAAAATCATTTTTGTTAAAAATTTAAGGTAGGTAATTTCAACGGCTATTTATTACACAATTCACAGACAAAAAATAATATTTCGCCGTTCTGCCTTTTTTCTTCACGATATCTCAAATCCAGTTTAGACCTTTCGTGGAATTGAACAATTTTTTCAAAAAAATTTCATTTATTTCATTGCACCTTCTATCACCGATTTTATCTCAATGACGGTTCTTGGACTTTTTTATCTTAATCTTTCTCATTTGCTGTCAACAGTTCTCAATCGGATTCATGTCCGGACTGTTTCCTGGCCATGGAAGTGACGACATTTTATGCAAATCTTTATGATTTTTTACCAGAATATAAAGAATTAATCTATGTTTCTAAAATGAACCTGTGTCATCTTAGAAAATCAAATTTCAAAAATTGATTTTAAATACTTAAGAATTACGGAGTGGTCAATGTTGGTGTTAAACCAGTGCGATAAGGCTTTGAGGCGAATAGCAAAGCTTGCAGCTATTTATTTGCTAAATATATCAAGAGGTGTTCTGTAGGGTAGGGTGTCCAGCGCCACCGGCAGATGAGGTCGTGCGTAGCGACCCGCTTATACACAGGCAAGCTGAACTTTGGACTCTATGTAGTTTGTCGTGATTTATAGCTTTTTCTAAAGCAATCCGCCATATTGCCCAAATTATTTGTAAGAGTTCTTTTTGGGTGTTAACATGGTTTGCTGAAACCGCTATAGCAACTTCATCCGTATAGGCAATCGCTCTGAAACCCTCCGCATCCAAACCAGTTAGGATTTCATTTCCACCGATTTGCATTTACAGTAGGCATGTTGAAACATAGACAGAAGTCTTGTATCAATACTTGCTCTCTTACTTAAGGTGGCGCTACAGTCCTGTGTGAAGTAGGGCCTTGCCCAACAAACTTCTTCATCTAGCTCGGTCCCCAGCTAGAAGTCTCCAGTTTCGCGCTCCAAGTTGGGTGAGGTCACTTACCACTTGTGCGCGCCACCTGATTCGCGGTCTTCCTCTACTGCGCTGCCCTGTGGGTGTGGATTCGAAGACTTTCCGGGCCGGAGCATTGGTTTCCATATGCTCTACGTGACCCAGCCATCTTAGTCGTTGAACTTTTACCCTTCTGGCTAAGTCTACGTCGCTGTACAGCCCGTACAGCTCGTCGGTTCATCTTCTCCTCCACTCCCCTTCGATGCATACGGGACCGTAGATCACACGCTGAACTTTTCTCTCGAAACGACCCAAGGTGCTTTCATCCGCTTTTGCCATAGTCCATGCTTCTGCACCGTATAGTAGGACGGGGATGATGAGAGTCTTATATAGCGACACTTTGGTCCTTCGAGAGAGGGCTTTGCCACTCAATTGCTTTCTTAGCCCAAAGAAACAGCGGTTAGCAAGAGTTATTCTTCGTTTGATCTCAGCACTGGTGTTGTTTTCTGCGTTTATAGCGGAGCCTAGGTAGATGAAGTCCTCGACTTCCTCAAAGTTACGTCTGGCGATGGTGACGTTTTGACCGAGACTTCGGTATTGTAGGTCTTTTCTTGACGACAGCATGTACTTTGTTTTGCCCTCATTAACCCTTAAACACATTTTTGCCGCCTCTGCTTCAATACTCACAAAAGCACCATTGACATCACCCTGAGTTCTTCCGATTATGTCAATGTCATCAGCATATGCTAGTTATTGGACAGACTTTTGAAAGAAAGTGCCTCTAGTGTTGACGTGTGAGCTCTGCACTATTCTTTCAAGTACGATGTTAAAAAAATCGCATGACAGCGCATCACCGTGTCTAAAGCCCTTTTTGACATCGAAAAGTTCTGTTGAGTTGTTTCCAACCTTTATGGAGCAGCGTGAATTCTCCATAGTCATTCTGCACAAACGTATGAGTTTGGCAGGGGTGCCAAAACTAGACATGGCTCTATACAGCTCGTCCCTGTAGATGCTGTCATATGCGGCCTTGAAATCGATGAAAAGATGGTGGGTGTCGTTTTGGTGTCCTTGGGTTTTTTCCACGATCTGCAGTAATGGGAATATTTGATCGACTGTGGACTTTCCTGGTCTAAAACCACACTGATAAGGACCTATCAGGTTGTTGACGATGGGCTTTTAACGTTCACATATTACGGCAGAGAAGATTTTGTAAGCGATGTTAAGTAGACTGATTCCTCTATAGTTGGTGCAGTTTAGAGGGTATTCTTTTTTCAGAATCAGGCAAACAATGCTGAGGTTCCAATCATCGGGCATGCTTTCTTCCGACCATGTCTTACAGATAAGTTGGTGCATGCTCCTAATCAACTTATCTCCAGCTCCTTTAAAGATCTCGGCATTCAAGCCATCCGTTCCAGCGGCGGCTTTGTTAGACTTCAGCTTAGATAGCAAGCGTAACTTCGTCTTAGTCGGGAGGACTATGTTGAATGGATCATCCTGCCTGACAGCGGAATTCGGTTCTCGATATACAGTCTGCAGATGTGGTCCTTTCATATCCTCAGCATTGACTGCGGTTCCACTATGATGTTTCCACTTTCGTCTTTGCAGCCTTCGGTTCTAGGTTTATGTACCTGTGAATTTCGTTTCACCTGTTCATAAAACTTTCGAACTTCATTCCTTCATAAACCTCTCAACATCTTCGACCGCACGCTTCTCATGCTCTCTCTTTTTCCTTCTGAGAAGTCAGTGTTCCTCTCGCCTCTTCTGCTCATAGAGCTCATGAGCAGCTCTCGTCCTTTTATGCAGCGCCGCCTGTTGTTTGGTTGCACTTGCCTGCCGACATTCCTCATCAAACCAGGGGTTCCTTGTTGGGGGTTGCTTGAAACCCACGTCAGAGGCGGCTTCTCTGACTGTATCTTGGCAATGTTGCCACTGGTTTTCGATACATTGTGTTGGTGGCAGAGAACTTTGAGAGAGGTTACTTGTAACTCGGTAGGAGAAGGATTTGGCGATCTCTTGCGATTGTAGCTGTTCGACGTTGTAGCTGCTCCCAGCATCTCCCTGTTTATCCTTGGGTCTGGAAACCCGAAGTGCTGCCTTAGCTACAACGAGGTAGTGGTCCGAGTCGATGTTAGCTCCTCGGAGAGCTCGGACATCCATGATGCTGGAAGCATGTCTGGCGTCGATCGCAATATGGTCAATCTGGTTGACGGTACATTGATCTGGAGAACTCCAAGTTCCTTTGTAGATGTTGAGGTGTGGAAAACGGTTACTGGCTACCATGACGTTTCTCCCCGCAGCAAAATCTATGAGCCTGAATCCATTGTCGGAAGTGGGCTGTTTTTCCCGATTATTCCACCAAAGATGTCTTCCCTTCCTAGCTTGGCATTAAAATCGCCCAGGACAATTTTAATATCGTAGCTAGGACACTGCTCATATGTTTTGTCTAAGAGCTCGAAGAACATATCTTTGGTGTTGTCATTCTTCTCTTCTGTGATTGCGTGCGCGCATATCAGGCTAAAGTTGCCGAATTTAGCCTTGATGCGGATGGTCATTAGGCGCTCGTTGATGCACCTATGTATAGCTCAAGACTTCTTGCCTAAGTCTGGCTTGAATGACGAAGTCGCATCCAAATAAGAGCTGACTTGTATCAATACTTGACCTTAAATTGGTATCAATCAATCTTTCTAAGGTCTTAAAAAGAATGGTGTTAGAATTATAGGTCGAAGATCTTAAGGGTTGACTTGCGAGCATTAATCTGCTTTGTGTATAAAAACAACTTTCAATTCTCTCCATGCTATGGGAATATTGACTAGATATAAACATCTGTTAAACATTGACTCAAGGATTGCTGCAATTATGTCTGAGGCTTTTTGTAGTTCGGCTGGTATTATGCCATCTGGTCCAGCAGATTTAAATGGTCTATTTATAGCTAAGGTGAGGTCACGTAAGTTTTCCGATGATTTCGAAATGTCAAAGGGTTTTCATCCACATTGATATTGAATTAGATATATCTTTGATCAAAGAACGAGTGTTCTTTGGATACTTTCCAGTCCAAGATCATATGGTGAATAGAATCGGAGACAAGAATTTTGTTTAGGACTTCGTGTCGAGTTTTAGTAATGGAGGTAGGTTCATTTCCAACATTACTTACTAAGAGGTTAGTACCAAGGATATAATCAAAAAGCGACTCACCTCTGTCGTTAATATTTGTACTCCCCCACGCAGTGTGAAGAGTGGTAACATAGCTCCCAATGATTAGGCTGATCTTCTGCTGTTCCGCTTTAGTGACGATTCTCTGAAGGGTCTTACCAGAGAGAGGGCCAAGGTAGTCATAGCCAAGATACGTCGACAGTAGCCAGTATTTTCATTTGGCTGTTTCCGGCCTAGCTACGGTGGTATCTTTATCACTGAAATTATGTAGTAAAAATCTGTATGTAACCCAGTAATTTTTCCGATAATTTCGAAATGTCAAAGGACTAGGGTTTTCATCCACATTGATATTGAATTATATATATCTTTGATCAAGGAACGAGTGTTCTTTGGATACTTTCCAGTCCGAGATCATATGGTGAATAGAATCGGAGACAAGAATTTTGTTTAGGACTTCGTGTCGAGTTTTAGTAATAAAGGTAGGTTCATTTCCAACATTACTTACTAAGAGGTTAGTACCAAGGATATAATCAAAAAGCGACTCACCTCTGTCGTTAATATTTGTATTCCCCAAAAAAGTGTGAAGAGTGGTAACATAGCTCCCAATGATTAGGCTGATATTCTGCTGTTCCGCTTCAGTGATGATTCTCTGAAGGGTCTTACCAGAGAGAGGGCCAAGGTAGTCATAGCTAAGATACGTCGACAGTAGCCAGTATTTTCATTTGGCTGTTTCCAGCCTAGCTACGGTGGTATCTCTATCAGTGAAATTATGTAGTAAAAATTAATGTGTGCTACTTTTCACCTTTATCTGTCTTATACAGTGTGTAGTACCCAGGAGTCTTGATTCCTCGAACAACGGATCTCACAATCCATTGCTCTTGGATCAGGACAATGTCTTTACCGTTTCTATCCAGACGAAGAAGTGCGGCCGAGGTCTTTATGGAGTGTTGGAGATTAATCTGTACTAACTGCAGCATTTTGGCTACAATTAGTCAGATCAACCTCCACCACGGTCTTGCTTTGGTCTTCTGAGCCTGAGAATTAACCTAAGAGTTCGACCTCAATCAGAAGAACTATATTAAGGTAGTCCTCAGTCTCCATGGAGGTATGACTGTTGTCGACATTAGTAGAAGGTCGAGTCGTGATCGGAGAGGGCATGGGTACATCACCAACCGCGAATTCTCCTTCGAGTATTTCTGGAGGCCCACTATATGCGATAGCCTCATCTTTTTGGTAAATACGAATGGTAATCGTTTCAAACCCATTATTGATCGAACCTTTGGTCAGCGCTAAAGGGGAATGGGATTCTTTATTGAGTACCACAATGGCACTCCTTTAAAGACCCTGCACTTTCACGAGTTCTTCGATATTCCAATTATGAGCTGGCAGCGATGGATTGCACGCCCTGATAATTTTTAGAATGTCCTCGATACCAGGAGGTTCGATTGGAATCCAAATGCGGGCTATCTCTAGGGATGTCTTCCTTAGCAACAACTTTGAATTTCGTACCTGACCAAACTTCACCTAACCGGCTGACTTGCTGTCCTTGATGCCAACCACCATCGCTTATGTAATTAAGTTGTCTTGGAAGCTCTCTCAAAATGCTTAAACAGCCACTCGAGAGCATTACTTTGACCAACAGCCTCCAATGATACACTAGAGTCCTTCAGGATTGTTGCAGCTTGCTGCATTTATTTATGTAGGCTTTTGAGAGTCTCCTTTCCATTCCTGGACTTTTGTGATAGAGGTGTACTCTCAGCAGTAGTGGTAGGGCCATTGTTCACAACTTGCCGTTACTGGAATTAGTTATCGCTACCTTCATATTCTCATTGCTTCCAGCAACAGAAGAGGGTCCATGGATAGCCACTGCCCCCTTCTCTGCGCTGGCCGCAGGAGAAACGACAACAGGCTTCTGCGCCCAACTACCGCCCGGACTCAGGACTCATCTGGAAAAAGTTCTCGAGACTCATTGACCTTACTCACCTTCTGCAGTTCGACACGTTTGACGCTGAAGTAGATGTAGTTTCCATTAAGAATCATCTCAAAAATAACTATGAGGCAAGCTTTTCTAAGACCTTTAATCTGTTGTCAGATCATAGAGAAATATACTTACCAAGAGAACCGACCGGTACCCGTCTTGCCTGAAACACCCTCAAATTTTATTTGAGGTGAACTCTCAAATTCGAGGTAAACTCTCTCAAATTCGCTATCGCTGAATACATGTGAGTGGTGCAAAAAAAAGCAAAATGGGGGACTGGGCTAAAAAGGAACGTATGCAATTTTTGTGACCTGTCAAAAATGACAATCAATTTTGCAAAACAAAACAATGGATTTCGGATTTGAAGAGTAAGTTTTTGTTAATTGTTTTGATATTTAATATAATTTGATATTTTCAGACCAAAATTCTTTATAATGAAGAAAGTATGTATATACAAGTTCACTTCATTGAATAAAAAGTAAGTCAAATTGCAGTGAAGGAGGTGCAACAATAATCGATTTATTAACGATTATATTATTTTTTATTATATTTTTAATTAGTTTAAGTAGGCTTTTTTGGTCAATTTGTTTTTGAATGCAAATAAAACAAGTTTATTTCATCTTTTCCCAACGTTTCGTCGCTATCTACGACTTCTTCAGGGGTTTTCTAGATTTTTTATTTGTACATATTTATTTAATAATTTTACATTCGCATAATTTTATTTATAAATGAAAACTTACTGACTTTTTTAAATTTGTTGAATTTACATAAGAAGATAATTGGAAACAAAACAAAATAAATTAACACTAAAATAATTTAACATAAAAAAGACTTATTACTTTACGGAACAAACAAAAATTATCACAGTAGTGTTTCAGGTACTTATTGAACTGCCAAAGCTGCCATAGCTTACGATCGTATTGTCAGAGAGAAAAAACTAAATGAGAGAGCCAAACTTCCTCGTCTCCGTCCCTTCGAAACCTCTTACTCTCATTTTTTATAGCGTGTTGAATTCGTATCGGTGTATACATGTTTCCACCGCGAAGAAGAGTACACAAAAAAACATGATTTCCGGGAAATCCCACATTTTTCATTTTTGTTTATTGATAGCCAAGAAGACTATGTTTTTTAAAGTCTCATTATAATGTTTGTAATTCTCATGAATTTCTTTCTTTAATTTTACTAACATCTTGTCGTTTTTATATCTACAAAAATACTCCTATAATTCAAATTAATTCTAGCAAAACATTTTTGTTTGTCAATAAATAACGGGAGAAGTTATACCGGTAGTTCGTGGTGAATTTGTTTTTCTCTAAGTTAGAGATAGATGGCATTAACAACCAAAACAAGAAAGTATGTGTGCAGTAAAGCAGCATTCACATGAGCGCGACCAACGAACGACGAATGAATTACAAAATGTGAGTTTATATACGTTTGAAGACATATTTCCACACAAATTCTTAACAAAACGATAACAATATAGTTTCTATTTGATTTATGATGCATACTTTTCAATATCATATATGTATTAATAAATTTAAGAAAACAAATTTATTCGTCGCGAAAAAATTTTAGTTGATACGAACTGTCAAACTTTATTCGCGTTCCACATTATCCACACTCGCAACGAATATAATAATCGCGCGTACTTAACCTAAAAAAATCATTCTTGTTTTGGTTTCGGTTTTGAATGTCAAACTTTATTCGCGACGAACTCTCATGTGAAAGAAATGTCAAAATCGACGAATATTCATTCGTTCATTCGTTGGTCGTTGGTCGTGCTCATGTGAAAAGTGCTTAAGAGTGTAACAAGGTTTAGGTTTTTTAGACTAGACGTTATTTGTATATATGAACGAGTACATGTTTTGTATAAATGCAAACATCTATGAATAAGCCACAATGCACTTTCAGAAAATTGGCAACAGAAGTAACAAGTTGATAGTCTTTTTATTTAGTCTCTTCTTAAATCACTTATTTTCAGCATTTTGGAAATGTCGTGAGTAATGTTAAGAAAATAAACAACGAGTACACACACATAAATTAAATAGGAATGGGAAAAGAGATGAGTATATAGAAATGTTTTTAATGTTCCATGTTTACATTCTGTAACTCTCGTTTTCAATGTTCCTGAAACTCTCGCATCGACAAAATTAAGTCGATAAACTCTGAAAATTGAAACAAATCTGAGTTTTTTTTGCATTTTTCAACAGTCTGAGCGAAAATTAAACGCATAAACGAAGCTAATAATAAAATTAATAGTTGTAGTGCTTTCAGAGTCTTATGTTTCTAAGGTGGTCGCCATTTTTCAAAGGTGGTGAGCAGAGAGAAAAGAGAGAAAAGTTTACTCTTTCTCGTGGTGAGAATTGCGCACAAACTTGCATAAGTATTGGTTCCCCACATTTTTTTTATATGGAGTTAATACATATGCAAGTTGGTGGCCAAATCGCAGCTTGTAGGCAAAAAGAGAGCAACCGTCGAAGTTGGTTCTCTCTATTAGTTCTTTCTCGATGGTATTGTCTCTATCCTCTTGTGTATTCATTGTTTTCGTAATTTTTTGTTGAATTCGTAGACTCTCAAGAGTAAATCTCGCGTTCATTCTCTTTTCCTTGTCCAGTACTCTTACATCGTCAAAGTTGGCTCTGTGTCCGCTGTCAAGTATATGTTGTGAGAGACCCGTTGATTCTTTTCCTTTTTTAATGTCTGCTTTATGCTCTGTCATTCTTATACCTAGCAGTCTTTTTGTTGTTCCAATATATACCAAACTGCACGCTTCCCCCTCTTTTCCATCGCAGCTGATTTCATAGACGACATTGTATTGTTGTTCTTTGTCTACTGTAGCTTTGGTGTTGGTGAACATTGAGCTTAGTGTTGCGTTGGATTTATGTGCATATGTATACGATGCACTCTTTTGTTTGATGGTATGGTGTAAGCTTCTGCTGTCAGTTAAGTTTGGTATATATCTCATGCTGAAGTATTTAGCGTTGCCGTCGTTTTTGTTTTTGATTGTTTTATTATTTGTTAAGTTTGATTTTTGAGTTTTCTTGTTAAGTAAATTATTGATTAGGAAATTTGGAAAATTTTTCATGTCGAGTATAGTTTTGATTGTTTTTATGTTATATATTTTAAATTGTTCATCGCTGATGTCTAGGACTTTGTTAATGAAATTAGTAGCTGTATTGATTTTCTGTTGAAAAGGTTGTGTTGAAAGGTAATTAATCATTCTTCCGGAAGCTGTGGGTTTCGAATACCAATTGAAAGCAATTTTTCCGTCTATCCGATGAAGTCTTACATCTAAATATGGTATGCTGTTATTTTGTTCCATTTCTATTGTGAATTGTATTTAAGTATTTAAAGTGTATTTTAAAGTCTATTTAATATTGTTTCTTTGTCTCGGTCTTTGATTATTGCAAAAATATCATCGATATAAGGAAAAGAATCAACGGGTCTCTCATAACATATACTTGACAGCGGACACAGAGCCAACTTTGACGATGTAAGAGTACTGGACCCATGTTCTGTAACTCTCACATCGAGTGAGTTTTCGCATAAACGGTGCGAATCAGAACAAAAGCACTGCGGAATGACACAAAATTCTGTTTCTCACACGCAACTGTTTCTGTAAGTTTTTTTCACTCGATCACGAACAAAATGGAAAAAATTATTGGAATTATTGGAAAAATGTGAAAAAAACTGTATCTGTAAGTCTGATGTCGATACAATCTTTCGATTTTTCTGTCAAAATCATTCGACCACTCTGATATAAGTGAGAACAAGGCAATAATAAAAAAATAATAAAAATCAAATATGACGGAAAATAAACAAAAGGTAAATAACTTATTTTGTATGTTGTTTGATAGGAAAATTATTATTTTTATCCGTAGAAAATTCAAAGGATCTCAAAAGATCAAAAAGAAAAATTAGTTTACTATATGGCAACACATTTAGAGTTCGCAAGAGGCCAATTCGGTGGACCAAATTCAAATGTTAAAAACAAAGATGATTGGGAAACCTTGTCGACAATTTTAAATGCCATGGGAGGTAGCAGCAAAACAACCGACCAGTGGAAAAAGGTAAGACAAAAAATAAAATTTAAACTTCCTTAAAATTTTATTTCAAAAATGTTATCTTGTTTTTATAAAAATAGTTTTATACGCATTTTTTTTTAATATTTGTTCAAATTGAAAACTGTTTTTTAAATTCAGCATAGCACGAAATATGTAACTCAGAACCGTTTTAATAATCCAAACAAGGCAAATGGTTTTCCAATGACATCGTTTTATAACTAAGATTACATGACTAAATTTTTTTCTTTTTAGTGTTGGATAGATCTTAAGGCTGCTGTCAAAAAGCAACTAAATGCGAAGCGGCATTTTTTAAATAAAACTGGCGGTGGGAGTTCAACAGATGCTCCTCGAGACTTAAACAGTTTCGAGGAAACAATTTTGTCAATTATGGGCGTCGATGCAGTAGATGGCGATGCAGTCACACCAGAATCGGGTGTTCCAGCTACTGGCGTAAGTTTGTTTTAAACTTTTTTTTTTATTTTTTCTTCATACGTTTTATTTTTCAACAGAAAGAATTACTGTCTATTGAATTTCTTGAGGATATATCAGATATTCTCCCACCAGCCAAAAGACAAAAAAAAGAGCCAGATATGGAAGGAAAAAGAGAATCTTCGTCTTCATATAAAAGTGCTTTAGTTGAGGCAAAAGAAATGCACGAAAAGTTAGAAGCACGAATCAAGGCACTAGAAGTACTAAGCGGACAGATCATACAAAAGTTAGATCTATTGCTAAGCGCTTTTGGACTCGAAGTCAATAATTAATAACTTATTCAGTTTTTTTTTTTAACTCAAGATGTGATTTTTTTTCTTTTTTTAGCTCGTAAGTTTATGAATGGTGTCTTTTTAGTTTGTTTCATGTGTTTATTGAGTTAAGTTTTTTATTATTTTTTTAGTTTTTAATGAAGTACGTATGTTTTTTTTAATAAAATCAGCAATTTTTTTAATGGTTTTATTTTTTTATTTACGTTTGCAAGCTTAAATATTTTCATCATTTGTTCGAGATAAGTTCAATTTTATTGCATTTCGGATTCTTTCAGCTTCTCTTAAAAACCGGTCGTTGTTCGTGCCTAGGTTATTTAAGGATTCACGGTCGTCTTCTACATCTTCTATTGGTAAAGTTTCATTTTCGTCCAATAAGCCATGAGCTATGCGGAAATTATGCAAAATTGTGCGGGCATTAATAATTAGACCAGCTGCCTGAGGGGTTGAATAAATACCCCGTTGTAAGCAACGAAATACACCTTTTATATTTCCATTTAACCGTTCTATACAGTTTCTGGTTTTGGAGTGGACTGTATTATATTTTCGTTCATCCGGGTTGGATGATGAACGGTACGACGTCATAAGCCAAGGGCGCAATGGGTATCCCGAATCACCTTAAATGATCAAATTTTAAAATAAAAAAATGCAGAGCAGCACACATTCGGATCGGCTTAGGAATAAAGGTGTTTCGAACCCCTGTTTTCATATAGGGACTTAATTCCTCTAACAAAACATTAGCTGTGGCTTTTGTGAGGCGGTAAAGTTCACGAAATCTTTCTCCAGGCATTTCAAACGCATTAGTGGTATCTCGTAAATGACATCTGTGAATGCGCATCATATTTCTATTGTCACTTTGTTCACTAATTACAAGCACACTATACATTTTACTCGTTAAAAAAAATTTAATTACTGCAAAATAAAAAAACTTGAACACTTCAACCTCTTCAATACCAAAGAAAAAATAATTTTTTGTTAAATGTGAAATAAATTGAAGCTGTCAGTTTAAGGGAAATGTAAACATTACTTCCATTGGAAACTGGAAACTATGGTTTTCTCACAGGGGTGTTTTCGCATCATGTTATAGACACAGTTTATTTTCCAATATAGAGAAACGATGAAATTTTTCGTTCCACCTCTAATCGACTGCGAAAATACTCGACCGAGTTACAGAACATGGGTCCTGGACAAGGAAAAGAGAATGAACGCGAGATTTACTCTTGAGAGTCTACGAATTCAACAAAAAATTACGAAAACAATGAATACACAAGAGGATAGAGACAATACGCAAGCTATGGCAGCTTTGGCAGTTCAATAAGTACCTGAAACACTACTGTGATAATTTTTGTTTGTTCCGTAAAGTAATAAGTCTTTTTTATGTTAAATTATTTTAGTGTTAATTTATTTTGGTTTGTTTCCAATTATCTTCTTATGTAAATTCAACAAATTTAAAAAAATCTGTAAGTTTTTATTTATAAATAAAATTATGCGAATGTAAAATTATTAAATAAATATGTACAAATAAAAAATCTAGATAAACCCCTGAAGAAGTCGTGGATAGCGACGAAACGTTGGGAAAAGATGAAATAAACTTGTTTTATTTGCATTCAAAAACAAATTGACCAAAAAAGCCTACTTAAACTAATTAAAAATAATGGATTTATTTTATAGTCTGTGTTTTCATTTTAGATACTGCCAATAATATACCATAATGCAGGAAGCAATTTCCCTGAAGAAATCTGGAAGACAAAGTAAACAAGGCGCTGATTTGCAGTCAAGTTTTTATATATTATATTTCTCTTAAGAAAATATAATTAATGTTTTTAACGATAGATACTGCCCATTGTGTTTGTATGTACATCTCAACGGCATAAATCCCGCAGGCGTTGATGGTGGAGGTGTCACCATCTCTACCAATAGTCAAACGCATTCAATGCAACAAAACCAGCAGGAACAACTCCACCAAGTCAATGATGCAAGTTGAAGGGCTCAACTTTCCATTACCGCAGCACGAATTTCGACACGCGGTTTTTTTTTATTTGATAGATATGCACAAAAAAATAATAATTATAGCAATTTTAGAGCGAGGAAACATTTATTTCTATTTTAAATTAATTTTCAAAGTTCACTTTTTCACATACAAAACACGCAAAAATGGTTGATTTTGACATTTCTTCCCTGTTTTTTGTTCAGTGTTGCCATACTTGTTTTTTTTCGTTGGGGATTTCCTTGTTTTTAGTGCTCAAATGCGAAAAGTACTTTGCAATACCCAAACTCGCACCCACCCGAAATCCTATAGTGATTCCAAGCAGGGGGGTTGCAGGGGGGCATCATGCCCCCCCTTACATACCCAGCTCTTAGCATACCGTAGTATCAATTAAAAGAACTTGTTGTAGGCTCAAAAAACGCTATACAAAAAAAGTAGGGTTAAGTCCGAAAAAGAAAATATTTTTTTTATGACTTAACGGTGTTTCCTCACCTTAAAATTTAAAACATGTTCTATTGAGACCCCTACCTAACTGTACAAAAAAAATCAGAACGAAATTCGTGCTGCGGTAATCGAAAGTCGCCCCGACATAATAGCAGCAACTGCCAACTCGGCCTATTCATCAGCTGCCAAGAAATAAAATGCAAGCGGCTCAAAAAAAAACGACAGAGCGCGGAGATCAATTGTGTAAGTACGAATCGAAACATTCATATCGTAGTCAACTCGCTTAATCTTCATCTTCTAGGTGCACTACCAGTCGGTAGTTCTGCAAGAGAAGCAAGAAAAACAAGACTACAATCGCAGGAAGACTCCGAAAAATGTCCAACCTTGACTGTAAATTAAGTGAATTCAATCTAAAACTAATCCATTCATTTTGCTCCTAAGGATCGCACTGGCTTAACGGTGGCAATCATTCGGAGGCAAATGGGCTGGCCAGACAAGAATCCCCCAAAGGCCAAACAGATTCAGATCAGTCCCTCGACATTTACTGACGATGTCGGCGAGTTGAATCCAGCGATTTTCACACAGAAAATCAACATCAAAAAAGAGGCTGGGATGCGACCCACACTGATAACTTCCCATCCCATCTGTAGATTTGCCTTGCTTAAAAGTTTGTCTATATGTACCAATTTTTGCGTACTATTTTTTTTAGATTTTATTTTTTTATGAAAAAATGGACTGTTGGATTTTTATAAAAAAATTACTGAATATTAAAAACAATATTTTCTGTGAAATAAGATAAGTTTGAAGCCAATATTTGTAATTTTTAAAAAACTATTTGAATGTAAAGTAAATTTTTACCAAGTTTTAGTATTGATTTTTTAGGTTTTTATTTTTTGTAAAAAAACTATCAATTCGATTTTTCTCAAAGTTTTTCCTAATGTTGAAAACAATATTTCTTATAAGTTAAAATGAGGTAGAAGCCATTATCTCGAATTTTTGAAAAGATATTTGAGTCGAAAATCAATTTTTACCAACTTTTGTTAAATTTTTTTTCGATTTTTAATTTTTTGTAAAAAAAACTGTCAATAAGATTTTTTTAAAAATTTTTCCTAATGTTGAAAACAATATTTTTTGAAAAATTAAAGTAGTTTAAAGCCAATATCTCAAAGTTTTGAAATGATATTTGAGTCGAAAATCAATTTTTACCAACTTTTATAATTTTAATTTTTTAGGTTTTTATTTCTTGTAAAAAAAACTGTCAATTCGATTTTTCCCAAAATTTTTCCTAATGTTGAAAACAATATTTATTATTAGTTAAAATTAGTAAGAGGCCACTATCTCAAATTTTTGAAAAGATATTTGATTCAAAAATCAATTTTTACCACCTTTTATACATTTTTTTTTAGTTTTTTATTTTTTGTAAAAAAAAACTGTCAATAAGATTTTTTTCAAAATTTTACTAAATGTTGAAAACAATTTTTCTTATAAGATAAAATAAGTTTTAAGCCTTAGTCTCAAGTTTTTGAAAAGATATTTGAGTCGAAATTCAATTTTTCCCAACTTTGAGTAATGTTTTTTTTTAGGTTCTTATTTTTTACAAGAAAACTGTCAATTAGATTTTTCTCAAAATTTTATTAGATGTCAAAAACATTAGTCTTCATTGCAAAAAATTGTTTTGGAGATGAAATCATATTTTGTTCGTAAAATTTTTGAGGTGACAAATTTTTTTTTTCAGTTTTTTTATTTATAAAAAAATTGGATTTTTTTCCAAAAATATACTTGTTTTTTATAACGTTACAGTTTATAATATAAAATTTAATTCAAGTCTCTATCGGGATTGGTTCATGAGATATTTATGTTTAACCAAAATTTTCACCTTTTTTTTAAACTGCTATAGTAAAAAAACCACCCACGCAATTTTCTTGAGAGCCCTTTCTGCATCTTTCTGCCTTATTATCTATATAACAACATTTATTTGAAGTCGATATCTCTTCTGATTCTTGAGCTATGGAAGACGAAAAAACGTCCCGAACGTACAGACGTACGGACGTACGGACGTACGGACATACGGACGTACGGACGTACGAACGTACGTACACACGCACGCACAGACATCTCTCTAAAAATCTTTTATTTCGACTCTAGGGACCTTGAAACGTCGAAAAATGTCAAAACTTTCAATTTGTCAAATCGGACCCATTACAATAACTTCCTATGGGAAGTTAAAACAGTAAGTCAACTTCCATTTGAGATTTCCTTATATAATGAAAATTAATTTCTTTATAGTCACAACAA
This sequence comes from Eupeodes luniger, assembly GCA_951509635.1. Taxonomy (NCBI): domain Eukaryota; kingdom Metazoa; phylum Arthropoda; class Insecta; order Diptera; family Syrphidae; genus Eupeodes; species Eupeodes luniger. The sequence goes on along the minus strand of OX608073.1, from coordinate 191,232,991 downwards.
TTTAGTGTGAACAACCTCTATCCGCAGCGGAAGTGTTTGTGGGTCAAGCGATCTGTGCGTTGTTGACAATGCGAACACAATGCCATCAAGCCGGAGTACCATTCAGGGTCGATCAAGTATCGCAATCAATTGTTCGCTAACTATCATGTGCCCGACCATCTGCTTGTGCGTTGTGAAAAGCTAACTAACCCAACTATGCACGATATGACCACAACCATTATGGAGCTGCCAACCAAGGAAGAGGAACGGCGAATGATCGACATCGAATAAAAGATGACCGTGCTGCAGTAACATCGACTATTATTGAACACGAGTCTATCGAGGCAGACATAACTGACCGAGGAACCACCTTGTGTTAAAAGTCCCACCAACGTCATTCTAGAGATGTTGGATTCTTCGTTTGTCCTAAATCAACGTGACGATTCAAAGGAATTCGACGAAGGAGTTCAAGTTCAACAAGAGGAATCAAAGTAAAAATCAAAAAATTCTAATTAGAAATTCCTATTCTATGTTGTTTCTCCAATTTTTTTTATAGATTCATCACTTGGAGAAAGTTCAAATTGAACTTTACACCTGAAGAAGGACTCAAACCAGGCGATGATGTTACTCTTGGTTTCTTGGTACAATATACTTATGTGAATACAGTCACAAAGACGCCCGAAAAGAAAGAACCTCAAAAACACGTATTATCATCGAAAGTTTTTGTAAAAGTTGGTCAAATTGAAGCCTAGATATATTTCTATATCTAGAAAATAATCTTTTTTGCAAACAACTTGTTTATTTGTTTTGAGCTATAGTGTTATTTTGTATATATTGTATATTCTACTGTTTCTTTGCTGACTAGGATCATTTTTATTCAAAATTATTTATGCTTTACTTTACCTATGCGCAGTGTTAATAATAAAGGAACAGCTTTCATCTAATTAAGATGTTTATTTGTTTTGAATTCAAAGATGTTGGTGCTTTCTGCTTCAGGGGTTGAATTCGGTTGAATCAATTTTGAAGAATATACAAATGATAATGTACAAATTTATCGGCTTAGCCAACATAATTAAAATATTTGTTTTAATTTTATTTAAACGCTATAACTTTTGCACTGGTTTTTGCTTGCTCGTTTTTCTAATTGGAAAAAATCATCAAATTTCATATTTTTCAAAATATTCACGTTTCAAACTTTAGTGGAATTAAAAAATTGTAAAGGAATATTTATTTGTGATTTTTTAATAACATTGGCACTGATAAAACTCATTAATTGTATGTACTATTTAAGAATTCCCTGCAGTTTTGGTAAACTTAAGGACATGCAAAATAGAAGAATGCCCTGAATTCATTATGCCTATTGCATCACCAGAATTAAGTGCATTCTGCACAGAACTATCTGGAACCACACATACGAACGTCGACACAGGAAATTCTCTACAAATTGCCTAATGATGTTGCAAGAGTGGCTGCGCGCTGCGCAAAGAATTGCAAGCCCGCTACCTTCATATGCCGAAAATGTCAAAAATAATAAAATCGGAAATTGTGCATTTGTGATATGGTCCGATTGGGATTTTCAATTTGCCTCGCAAAAGAATATCAACGCAAACGACTTAATAAGCCAACATTTTTCAATCTATGTTATATTATAAAGTTGTAATTTTTTTTCAAAATTGTATGTAATTTAGTATAATTTTGTTTTAGATTTAACGCTATTAATGTATTTTCACTTAAAAAACAAAAACTGGATTTTAAAATGTAACCTCTTAGTTTTTGAGTTGTAATTTTTTTTCAAAATTGTATGTAATTTAGTATAATTTTGTTTTAGATTTAACGCTATTAATGTATTTTCACTTAAAAAACAAAAACTGGATTTTAAAATGTAACCTCTTAGTTTTTGAGTAAATAAAAAAATATTAAATGTACTTTTTCCAAGAAAAATACTTCTTTTTGGGGTTACCCACTTTGATCTTCTCATGCCAATCATTAAATTATACGTCTTTTTATTTTATGTTTAATGACATGGACAGTATATTATTTATAACAATTCAATGATCTACTCTTTCTTTTAGCTTAAAATTAGTGGTGATTTGAATAAATATACATGATAAGATGATATAATTATTATTGTTTTGTTTATGTATCCTCATGATGCTGATAATCAGATAATATAGAATTCGTTATTCGTGTGAAAATACCTAAATCCGAATGTAAGAATCTTAACATCAGCAAACGACAACGTCCATCTTGGTTCTGATTTCTTTCTCAATAGTATATCTCCGTATAATTTAGCTAATTTAAAATAAAATTTATTAAATTAATTGCATTTAAAAAGCGGAAAAATAACCTCACCTATTTCTTCAACATTGTAAAATTTATTTCCAAATTCTTCTCTTAGAAAGAGACATAAATGGAAGAACATATTACGCCTTGGTGGACTTAAGCGTGTTATGAGATTCAGAACTTCTTCTATTGTTGTTGTTTTTAACAATTGTTCAGCGCAGGGCTTTAATAGTGGTTCCTTTGGAAATTCTAATAGCGTAAGTAATGCTTCAGCAGCAGTATGAGGATTTCCAGCTATAAAATATTTTATAAATTTTAAAAAATAAATGAATCATCTGTGAAATTGTACATAAAAGTTTTTCATTACTGATGTTAAATTTCAGTGAACATTTAAAAAAAAAGTTGTAGCTTTTGAATTAAGAGCTTTTAAGAATGATCAGATTATGCCATTTCACAAGGGCTGTTATGGCATCTCTTGAGAGTTTATAGAAAGAATAATAGTTATGAAAAAAGTAGTGTGAATGAAGGAAAAGTTCTTGTCTTTCCTATTGGAACTTTTTCTCATGACAAAATATATTTAAATACACTAATTTAGCTTTATAAAGCAAACAAAACAACATATTTTAGAGTATGTAATAAAATGGAAACTTACGAAAGTATTCATTTGACCAACTGTCCAGCCAAACTCGAATCTGATTGATTTTTTCACTATTTGCATAATTTCGATTAAGTGAAAAAAGTCTCTCAGTTTTCGTTCCCGATTTATAAAAGCAAGCGATAAGAAGAAAGAATTCCCTCGACATACTAACTCGAAACTTGTCTTTGATATTTGCCTTAAAATATAAACCAAAAATATATATTTAAAAACTATGAGTGAATATCTTAAAAATGCAAACGAAAAAAAAATCCTCACCAATTCATTTAATTCCTCAATGACATACTCGCAAACTGGACGTTCTGTTTGGCATAATGTCTCCATCAATAAACCAAAACAACTTGGCCTATAAAGTCCTAGAATCGATATAAACGAATGCGGTCCATCTTTAACTTGAAGCACAAATATATCGAAAACTCATACTAGAACCTTGAACGAAAGAAATCAAAATAATTTTGAAGACACAAAAAATATAATACGGCCTCATTACGAATAGCGAATAGAACATTTGAATTAATTAAAATTAAGAACTTTAACGTTTAAAAAGAGCAACATTTCTATTTGCAAAAAATGCGTTCATAATAAGGATCATAAATCATTATCATACCTGTAAGTAGTCGTCCTGATTTCGGTTCAACATCCAACCATTTCTCACAAATTCTACGCTCTTTTTATAAAGATCGTAATCTTTTGTTTTTATCTAAAATAAACCACACAAAAAATAAACGATTATGTTTCCTTTTTTGTATTTGGCTAACCAAAAACTATCTTACCGGTGTTGTAAATTCAGCATATACTGGTTTATGATCACTTTGTCTTATTTCCATAACACTGTTATATGATAACTGTGTTATACCATCACCTCTCCAAAAAACACGATCACAATAAGCAGGCGCTCGAGTTTTTCGCTAAACAAAAAATAATACTAATTAGCCTTGAAAGTTATTTTGAAATTTTTTGACAATTCACCTGGAGTCAAAATTATCCGTGCCAGGATCGTATTTATATGTTGGGCTAAATTTAATAGGACCTTCAGTATAATCACGAAAAACATTTTCCTTTCTCATTTCCATAACGAGTTGATCAAATTTAAGCAGACTTTCATAGTTCGAACGGTCAAGATGTATGCCAGGGATTTCGTTGATGCGATAGTTTAAATCACCAATCCAAAATATGTGACTATAAAAAAAGATAGTTTATATTTAAACTAATTCAAAAATTTATCGATACCAATTAATTGCGAGAGGAATATTCAAAATGAATACTCACTCATGCTGTGAATTGCATCGAAGACCAGAAATATCATTGAAAGTGCATTTTCTATTTATTGTATCGAATCCTTGATTTCTTGCTACAATTTCATGCATACATATAAGCAGCTAAATGCGAATTAACAAAACATAAGGAAGCATCGTTAAATGTCACACTAACAGCAACGCCTCCTTTATTTCCAAAAGAAATCATTCCTGTGCCAACACTCTGGGTGCTATAACGGACAACACTTGGACGAAGCTTTTCGTACGAAAATTGTTAGCATCATACCGACAAGACACACAGACGTTAGTTGTTCATATTTTGAGTTCTTATGAAGAGATTCCAAGAATTTTCGACTTGAAACGATATAAAAATGTCAATATGTATTATAAATTAATTTTCTAACTTAAACTCACTTCCAACCAGGGAAAGTGTCAACAAATAAAGCGATCCCTCAACTTCATAGCCACATTGTCGACATGTGTATCCTTTCCTTCTCGACAAATATACAGCATGTCACACCGATTTTATCGCGAAGCTTTCCAGTCTTCGGCAATATCGATCACTTCGGTGTAATGGGATCTTCTCATTTCCACAGTCGAGTCGGAGGACATAAGAACCCATCAGAATACAGCGAATTTATTGCCAGGAACTAAATCTTGTTAACAAGTGTAATTTTAACTAAAAAAAACAAAATAATATTCATACATATTGAGTTTAAAATTAATGTGATGAACACACTTACATACCTTGAATTTGTACCTCTTCGTGGCTGATAATTTTTCGCTCCAGAATAAATATGTTGGCGTTGGTGGCTTCCTTCTCGGGGGATTCCACTTTTTCTGTTGAAACATCCTCCTTGGTTTCTTCTTTATCTGAGGATTACATTAAGTGCAAATTTATTATATATTTTTATTAAAATAAATTAATATTTTGTATTTAAATTGTTTTACCTTCATTATTTTGCATTACTGGGAATGGATTTTGTTTTGTTTTCATTTTCGTAGAATTGTCAAAAGACTCACCTCGCTGTTAATCTGTCAAAACTGGGTTAAACTCAAATTAGGCCACGTTCGCATTGCAGTTCTATGGTGTGCCTATACTTTCTGCATGATTTTTTTTGTTTTTAGCGAAACTTTTCATAAAAATCACAGAATTTGTGTGCCAAAAGCAGTCAAATACTATTTTTAGCACAGTTTTCACTAAAAAGAAGTTGCAAAATTCACTTTTCTTAAAATATTGCAACAATTTTTGAATTCAACGGATCTCTTTTTTGAACGGCTGAGTTCACCTCACATTGTTTTCCCCCTAACTGTGCATACTGAGCCCCAAAAGCCCATAACAACTACATAAAATCTGGATTTTCCCATAAGAAATGCACGGGACAACTAACACGTGCTTATGCTAATGGGCAAAATGTGCTCAATTTAGTTTATAGGTCGAAAGAGAGCGAACCCCATATATCGGTTCTCTTGGTAGATATATATTTCTCTATGTGTCAGATGCAGATATTGATTAAATCTTTTGTGTTTAATAACAATTAATTGGTACCCTACAAAATTGAATATATTTTTAATGTTTCTAAAAAAATTCATGTTTTCAACTAGTTACGAATACAACCGTTTTAATTTTATTATTGCAGGCGGAAGTTCAGGGCAATATGGCGGAGGAAATGCAGGCAGTAGCTCTTAAGCGGCATATACATTGTTCAAATGCTTGTCAAGCATTTGAGAGTGTATTAGAAAATTTTGTTTGACGTGTCATATACACAAATCATGCGTAGGCTTTCAATCATATATATTTATTTTAATTTTGAGGTGAATAGACGTGCGGTTGTTTTATCGGGAAAAATATTTTTTGCGAATTTGATCGTAATTATTTTTCCGATACCCGATGTTTCCTCTTCGACAAATATTAAAAAATAAGTTTGCTTGATCAAGCAATCAATTTCGAATATACATTATGTCAATGCTGTCTATCTGATTGAAGAAAAATCAAAACATTTTGATTTTGCTTCAAGCATACACACATTGTATACGTGTTTCATTTTAACTAATACTCTCTCACATGCTTGACAAGCATTTGAACAATGTATATGCCGCATTACGGAGGTAGCTACAATCAATCCCATACAAATAACTCTTCAGGCCCGGATTGGTGGGCTAGCTAAATATAGCAACAAACGGTCTTATGAATTAACTCATTATATAACAACAATCATGGAGTCATACATTGAGTTAGCTGTTTTCTTTTTTTATTATTCTTATTCGGTTGGGCCTATGCCCAAACTGTTATTTTGAAAAAATTAAATCTGTTCTTGAATTCAACTCAGTATTTCTAATAGTTAATTCGAAATTATTTTCTCAAAACAAATTTTTAATAACTACAATGTCGTTTTGGATGACATTAAAACCCTGAAATTTGTAATAAGAGACGAACGTATGTGAACGTAGTGATAATTGTTAATCAAAATAAACTACAAATAAAAGACCATGCTTAAACAATTTTGCTATTGTAAGTTCTTGCAAAGAAAATCATTTTTGTTAAAAATTTAAGGTAGGTAATTTCAACGGCTATTTATTACACAATTAACAGACAAAAAATAATATTTCGCCGTTCCTCCTTTTTTCTTCACGACATCTCAAATCCAGTTTAGACCTTTCGTGGAATTGAACAATTTTTTCAAAAAAATTTCATTTATTTCATTGTACCCAACTTCTTCTATCACCGATTTTATCCCAATGACGGTTCTTGGACTTTTTTATCTTAATCTTTCTCATTTGCTGCCAACAGTTCTCAATCGGATTCATGTCCGGACTGTTTCCTGGCCATGGAAGTGACGACATTTTATGCAAATCTTTATGATTTTTTACCAGAATATAAAGAATTAATCTATATTTCTAAAATGAACCTGTGTCATCTTGGAAAATCAAATTTCAAGAATTGATTCTAAATACTTAAGAATTACGGAGTGGTCAATGTTGGTGTTAACCCAGTGCGATAAGGCTTTGAGGCGAATAGCAAAGCTTGCAGCTATTTATTTGCTAAATATATCAAGAGGTGTTATGTAGGGTAGGGTGTCCAGCGCCGCCGCAGATGAGGTCGTGCGTAGCGACCCGCTTATACACAGGCAAGCTGAACTTTGGACTCTATGTAGTTTGTCGTGATTTATAGCTTTTTCTAAAGCAATCCGCCATATTGCCCAAATTATTTGTAAGAGTTCTTTTTGGGTGTTAACATGGTTTGCTGAAACCGCTATAGCAACTTCATCCGTATAGGCAATCGCTCTGAAACCCTCCGCATCCAAACCAGTTAGGATTTCATTTCCACCGATTTGCATTTACAGTAGGCATGTTGAAACACCTATTTCGTCAACATTGTAAAATTTATTTCCAAATTCTTCTCTTAGAAAGAGACATAAATGGAAGAACATATTACGCCTTGGTGGACTTAAGCGTGTTATGAGATTCAGAACTTCTTCTATTGTTGTTGTTTTTAACAATTGTTCAGCGCAGGGCTTTAATAGTGGTTCCTTTGGAAATTCTAATAGCGTAAGTAATGCTTCAGCAGCAGTATGAGGATTTCCAGCTATAAAATATTTTATAAATTTTAAAAAATAAATGAATCATCTGTGAAATTGTACATAAAAGTTTTTCATTACTGATGTTAAATTTCAGTGAACATTTAAAAAAAAAGTTGTAGCTTTTGAATTAAGAGCTTTTAAGAATGATCAGATTATGCCATTTCACAAGGGCTGTTATGGCATCTCTTGAGAGTTTATAGAAAGAATAATAGTTATGAAAAAAGTAGTGTGAATGAAGGAAAAGTTCTTGTCTTTCCTATTGGAACTTTTTCTCATGACAAAATATATTTAAATACACTAGTTTAGCTTTATAAAGCAAACAAAACAACATATTTTAGAGTATGTAATAAAATGGAAACTTACGAAAGTATTCATTTGACCAACTGTCCAGCCAAACTCGAATCTGATTGATTTTTTCACTATTTGCATAATTTCGATTAAGTGAAAAAAGTCCCTCAGTTTTCGTTCCCGATTTATAAAAGCAAGCGATAAGAAGAAAGAATTCCCTCGACATACTAACTCGAAACTTGTCTTTGATATTTGCCTTAAAATATAAACCAAAAATATATATTTAAAAACTATGAGTGAATATCTTAAAAATGCAAACGAAAAAAAAATCCTCACCAATTCATTTAATTCCTCAATGACATACTCGCAAACTGGACGTTCTGTTTGGCATAATGTCTCCATCAATAAACCAAAACAACTTGGCCTATAAAGTCCTAGAATCGATATAAACGAATGCGGTCCATCTTTAACTTGAAGCACAAATATATCGAAAACTCATACTAGAACCTTGAACGAAAGAAATCAAAATAATTTTGAAGACACAAAAAATATAATACGGCCTCATTACGAATAGCGAATAGAACATTTGAATTAATTAAAATTAAGAACTTTAACGTTTAAAAAGAGCAACATTTCTATTTCCAAAAAATGTGTTTTTTAAAGTGAACATTGAAATGGGATTTGCGGAAGGAGTGATTCGCTTTTAGTGGAGCGTTCATAATAAGGATCATAAATCATTATCATACCTGTAAGTAGTCGTCCTGATTTCGGTTCAACATCCAACCATTTCTCACAAATTCTACGCTCTTTTTATAAAGATCGTAATCTTTTGTTTTTATCTAAAATAAACCACACAAAAAATAAACGATTATGTTTCCTTTTTTGTATTTGGCTAACCAAAAACTATCTTACCGGTGTTGTAAATTCAGCATATACTGGTTTATGATCACTTTGTCTTATTTCCATAACACTGTTATATGATAACTGTGTTATACCATCACCTCTCCAAAAAAACACGATCACAATAAGCAGGCGCTCGAGTTTTTCGCTAAACAAAAAATAATACTAATTAGCCTTGAAAGTTATTTTGAAATTTTTTGACTATTCACCTGGAGTCAAAATTATCCGTGCCAGGATCGTATTTATATGTTGGGCTAAATTTAATAGGACCTTCAGTATAATCACGAAAAACATTTTCCTTTCTCATTTCCATAACGAGTTGATCAAATTTAAGCAGACTTTCATAGTTCGAACGGTCAAGATGTATGCCAGGGATTTCGTTGATGCGATAGTTTAAATCACCAATCCAAAATATGTGACTATAAAAAAAGATAGTTTATATTTAAACTAATTCAAAAATTTATCGATACCAATTAATTGCGAGAGGAATATTCAAAATCAATACTCACTCATGCTGTGAATTGCATCGAAGACCAGAAATATCATTGAAAATGCATTTTCTATTTATTGTATCGAATCCTTGATTTCTTGCTACAATTTCATGCATACATATAAGCAGCTAAATGCGAATTAACAAAACATAAGGAAGCATCGTTAAATGTCACACTAACAGCAACGCCTCCTTTATTTCCAAAAGAAATCATTCCTGTGCCAACACTCTGGGTGCTATAACGGACAACACTTGGACGAAGCTTTTCGTACGAAAATTGTTAGCATCATACCGACAAGACACACAGACGTTAGTTGTTCATATTTTGAGTTCTTATGAAGAGATTCCAAGAATTTTCGACTTGAAACGATATAAAAATGTCAATATGTATTATAAATTAATTTTCTAACTTAAACTCACTTCCAACCAGGGAAAGTGTCAACAAATAAAGCGATCCCTCAACTTCATAGCCACATTGTCGACATGTGTATCCTTTCCTTCTCGACAAATACAGCATGTCACACCGATTTTATCGCGAAGCTTTCCAGTCTTCGGCAATATCGATCACTTCGGTGTAATGGGATCTTCTCATTTCCACAGTCGAGTCGGAGGACATAAGAACCCATCAGAATACAGCGAATTTATTGCCAGGAACTAAATCTTGTTAACAAGTGTAATTTTAACTAAAAAAAACAAAATAATATTCATACATATTGAGTTTAAAATTAATGTGATGAACACACTTACATACCTTGAATCGTGGCTGATAATTTTTCGCTCCAGAATAAATATGTTGGCGTTGGTGGCTTCCTTCTCGGGGGATTCCACTTTTTCTGTTGAAACATCCTCCTTGGTTTCTTCTTTATCTGAGGATTACATTAAGTGCAAATTCATTATATATTTTTATTAAAATAAATTAATATTTTGTATTTAAATTGTTTTACCTTCATTATTTTGCATTACTGGGAATGGATTTTGTTTTGTTTTCATTTTCGTAGAATTGTCAAAAGACTCACCTCGCTGTTAATCTGTCAAAACTGGGTTAAACTCAAATTAGGCCACGTTCGCATTGCAGTTCTATGGTGTGCCTATACTTTCTGCATGATTTTTTTTGTTTTTAGCGAAACTTTTCATAAAAATCACAGAATTTGTGTGCCAAAAGCAGTCAAATACTATTTTTAGCACAGTTTTCACTAAAAAGAAGTTGCAAAATTCACTTTTCTTAAAATATTGCAACAATTTTTCAATTTTTGAATTCAACGGATCTCTTTTTTGAACGGCTGAGTTCACCTCACATTGTTTTCCCCCTAACTGTGCATACTGAGCCCCAAAAGCCCATAACAACTACATAAAATCTGGATTTTCCCATAAGAAATGCACGGGACAACTAACACGTGCTTATGCTAATGGGCAAAATGTGCTCAATTTAGTTTATAGGTCGAAAGAGAGCGAACCCCATAAGTCGGTTCTCTTGGTAGATATATATTTCTCTATGTGTCAGATGCAGATATTGATTAAATCTTTTGTGTTTAATAACAATTAATTGGTACCCTACAAAATTGAATATATTTTTAATGTTTCTAAAAAAATTCATGTTTTCAACTAGTTACGAATACAACCGTTTTAATTTTATTATTGCAGGCGGAAGTTCAGGGCAATATGGCGGAGGAAATGCAGGCAGTAGCTCTTACGGAGGTAGCTACAATCAATCCCATACAAATAACTCTTCAGGCCCGGATTGGTGGGCTAGCTAAATATAGCAACAAACGGTCTTATGAATTAACTCATTATATAACAACAATCATGGAGTCATACATTGAGTTAGCTGTTTTCTTTTTTTATTATTCTTATTCGGTTGGGCCTATGCCCAAACTGTTATTTTGAAAAAATTAAATCTGTTCTTGAATTCAACTCAGTATTTCTAATAGTTAATTCGAAATTATTTTCTCAAAACAAATTTTTAATAACTACAATGTCGTTTTGGATGACATTAAAACCCTGAAATTTGTAATAAGAGACGAACGTATGTGAACGTAGTGATAATTGTTAATCAAAATAAACTACAAATAAAAGACCATGCTTAAACAATTTTGCTATTGTAAGTTCTTGCAAAGAAAATCATTTTTGTTAAAAATTTAAGGTAGGTAATTTCAACGGCTATTTATTACACAATTAACAGACAAAAAATAATATTTCGCCGTTCCTCCTTTTTTCTTCACGACATCTCAAATCCAGTTTAGACCTTTCGTGGAATTGAACAATTTTTTCAAAAAAATTTCATTTATTTCATTGTACCCAACTTCTTCTATCACCGATTTTATCCCAATGACGGTTCTTGGACTTTTTTATCTTAATCTTTCTCATTTGCTGCCAACAGTTCTCAATCGGATTCATGTCCGGACTGTTTCCTGGCCATGGAAGTGACGACATTTTATGCAAATCTTTATGATTTTTTACCAGAATATAAAGAATTAATCTATATTTCTAGAATGAACCTGTGTCATCTTGGAAAATCAAATTTCAAGAATTGATTCTAAATACTTAAGAATTACGGAGTGGTCAATGTTGGTGTTAACCCAGTGCGATAAGGCTTTGAGGCGAATAGCAAAGCTTGCAGCTATTTATTTGCTAAATATATCAAGAGGTGTTATGTAGGGTAGGGTGTCCAGCGCCGCCGCAGATGAGGTCGTGCGTAGCGACCCGCTTATACACAGGCAAGCTGAACTTTGGACTCTATGTAGTTTGTCGTGATTTATAGCTTTTTCTAAAGCAATCCGCCATATTGCCCAAATTATTTGTAAGAGTTCTTTTTGGGTGTTAACATGGTTTGCTGAAACCGCTATAGCAACTTCATCCGTATAGGCAATCGCTCTGAAACCCTCCGCATCCAAACCAGTTAGGATTTCATTTCCACCGATTTGCATTTACAGTAGGCATGTTGAAACACCTATTTCGTCAACATTGTAAAATTTATTTCCAAATTCTTCTCTTAGAAAGAGACATAAATGGAAGAACATATTACGCCTTGGTGGACTTAAGCGTGTTATGAGATTCAGAACTTCTTCTATTGTTGTTGTTTTTAACAATTGTTCAGCGCAGGGCTTTAATAGTGGTTCCTTTGGAAATTCTAATAGCGTAAGTAATGCTTCAGCAGCAGTATGAGGATTTCCAGCTATAAAATATTTTATAAATTTTAAAAAATAAATGAATCATCTGTGAAATTGTACATAAAAGTTTTTCATTACTGATGTTAAATTTCAGTGAACATTTAAAAAAAAAGTTGTAGCTTTTGAATTAAGAGCTTTTAAGAATGATCAGATTATGCCATTTCACAAGGGCTGTTATGGCATCTCTTGAGAGTTTATAGAAAGAATAATAGTTATGAAAAAAGTAGTGTGAATGAAGGAAAAGTTCTTGTCTTTCCTATTGGAACTTTTTCTCATGACAAAATATATTTAAATACACTAATTTAGCTTTATAAAGCAAACAAAACAACATATTTTAGAGTATGTAATAAAATGGAAACTTACGAAAGTATTCATTTGACCAACTGTCCAGCCAAACTCGAATCTGATTGATTTTTTCACTATTTGCATAATTTCGATTAAGTGAAAAAAGTCCCTCAGTTTTCGTTCCCGATTTATAAAAGCAAGCGATAAGAAGAAAGAATTCCCTCGACATACTAACTCGAAACTTGTCTTTGATATTTGCCTTAAAATATAAACCAAAAATATATATTTAAAAACTATGAGTGAATATCTTAAAAATGCAAACGAAAAAAAAATCCTCACCAATTCATTTAATTCCTCAATGACATACTCGCAAACTGGACGTTCTGTTTGGCATAATGTCTCCATCAATAAACCAAAACAACTTGGCCTATAAAGTCCTAGAATCGATATAAACGAATGCGGTCCATCTTTAACTTGAAGCACAAATATATCGAAAACTCATACTAGAACCTTGAACGAAAGAAATCAAAATAATTTTGAAGACACAAAAAATATAATACGGCCTCATTACGAATAGCGAATAGAACATTTGAATTAATTAAAATTAAGAACTTTAACGTTTAAAAAGAGCAACATTTCTATTTCCAAAAAATGTGTTTTTTAAAGTGAACATTGAAATGGGATTTGCGGAAGGAGTGATTACAAAAATGTTCGCTTTTAGTGGAGCGTTCATAATAAGGATCATAAATCATTATCATACCTGTAAGTAGTCGTCCTGATTTCGGTTCAACATCCAACCATTTCTCACAAATTCTACGCTCTTTTTATAAAGATCGTAATCTTTTGTTTTTATCTAAAATAAACCACACAAAAAATAAACGATTATGTTTCCTTTTTTGTATTTGGCTAACCAAAAACTATCTTACCGGTGTTGTAAATTCAGCATATACTGGTTTATGATCACTTTGTCTTATTTCCATAACACTGTTATATGATAACTGTGTTATACCATCACCTCTCCAAAAAAACACGATCACAATAAGCAGGCGCTCGAGTTTTTCGCTAAACAAAAAATAATACTAATTAGCCTTGAAAGTTATTTTGAAATTTTTTGACAATTCACCTGGAGTCAAAATTATCCGTGCCAGGATCGTATTTATATGTTGGGCTAAATTTAATAGGACCTTCAGTATAATCACGAAAAACATTTTCCTTTCTCATTTCCATAACGAGTTGATCAAATTTAAGCAGACTTTCATAGTTCGAACGGTCAAGATGTATGCCAGGGATTTCGTTGATGCGATAGTTTAAATCACCAATCCAAAATATGTGACTATAAAAAAAGATAGTTTATATTTAAACTAATTCAAAAATTTATCGATACCAATTAATTGCGAGAGGAATATTCAAAATCAATACTCACTCATGCTGTGAATTGCATCGAAGACCAGAAATATCATTGAAAATGCATTTTCTATTTATTGTATCGAATCCTTGATTTCTTGCTACAATTTCATGCATACATATAAGCAGCTAAATGCGAATTAACAAAACATAAGGAAGCATCGTTAAATGTCACACTAACAGCAACGCCTCCTTTATTTCCAAAAGAAATCATTCCTGTGCCAACACTCTGGGTGCTATAACGGACAACACTTGGACGAAGCTTTTCGTACGAAAATTGTTAGCATCATACCGACAAGACACACAGACGTTAGTTGTTCATATTTTGAGTTCTTATGAAGAGATTCCAAGAATTTTCGACTTGAAACGATATAAAAATGTCAATATGTATTATAAATTAATTTTCTAACTTAAACTCACTTCCAACCAGGGAAAGTGTCAACAAATAAAGCGATCCCTCAACTTCATAGCCACATTGTCGACATGTGTATCCTTTCCTTCTCGACAAATACAGCATGTCACACCGATTTTATCGCGAAGCTTTCCAGTCTTCGGCAATATCGATCACTTCGGTGTAATGGGATCTTCTCATTTCCACAGTCGAGTCGGAGGACATAAGAACCCATCAGAATACAGCGAATTTATTGCCAGGAACTAAATCTTGTTAACAAGTGTAATTTTAACTAAAAAAAACAAAATAATATTCATACAATTTGAGTTTAAAATTAATGTGATAAACACACTTACATACCTTGAATTTGTACCTCTTCGTGGCTGATAATTTTTCGCTCCAGAATAAATATGTTGGCGTTGGTGGCTTCCTTCTCGGGGGATTCCACTTTTTCTGTTGAAACATCCTCCTTGGTTTCTTCTTTATCTGAGGATTACATTAAGTGCAAATTCATTATATATTTTTATTAAAATAAATTAATATTTTGTATTTAAATTGTTTTACCTTCATTATTTTGCATTACTGGGAATGGATTTTGTTTTGTTTTCATTTTCGTAGAATTGTCAAAAGACTCACCTCGCTGTTAATCTGTCAAAACTGGGTTAAACTCAAATTAGGCCACGTTCGCATTGCAGTTCTATGGTGTGCCTATACTTTCTGCATGATTTTTTTTGTTTTTAGCGAAACTTTTCATAAAAATCACAGAATTTGTGTGCCAAAAGCAGTCAAATACTATTTTTAGCACAGTTTTCACTAAAAAGAAGTTGCAAAATTCACTTTTCTTAAAATATTGCAACAATTTTTCAATTTTTGAATTCAACGGATCTCTTTTTTGAACGGCTGAGTTCACCTCACATTGTTTTCCCCCTAACTGTGCATACTGAGCCCCAAAAGCCCATAACAACTACATAAAATCTGGATTTTCCCATAAGAAATGCACGGGACAACTAACACGTGCTTATGCTAATGGGCAAAATGTGCTCAATTTAGTTTATAGGTCGAAAGAGAGCGAACCCCATAAGTCGGTTCTCTTGGTAGATATATATTTCTCTATGTGTCAGATGCAGATATTGATTAAATCTTTTGTGTTTAATAACAATTAATTGGTACCCTACAAAATTGAATATATTTTTAATGTTTCTAAAAAAATTCATGTTTTCAACTAGTTACGAATACAACCGTTTTAATTTTATTATTGCAGGCGGAAGTTCAGGGCAATATGGCGGAGGAAATGCAGGCAGTAGCTCTTACGGAGGTAGCTACAATCAATCCCATACAAATAACTCTTCAGGCCCGGATTGGTGGGCTAGCTAAATATAGCAACAAACGGTCTTATGAATTAACTCATTATATAACAACAATCATGGAGTCATACATTGAGTTAGCTGTTTTCTTTTTTTATTATTCTTATTCGGTTGGGCCTATGCCCAAACTGTTATTTTGAAAAAATTAAATCTGTTCTTGAATTCAACTCAGTATTTCTAATAGTTAATTCGAAATTATTTTCTCAAAACAAATTTTTAATAACTACAATGTCGTTTTGGATGACATTAAAACCCTGAAATTTGTAATAAGAGACGAACGTATGTGAACGTAGTGATAATTGTTAATCAAAATAAACTACAAATAAAAGACCATGCTTAAACAATTTTGCTATTGTAAGTTCTTGCAAAGAAAATCATTTTTGTTAAAAATTTAAGGTAGGTAATTTCAACGGCTATTTATTACACAATTAACAGACAAAAAATAATATTTCGCCGTTCCTCCTTTTTTCTTCACGACATCTCAAATCCAGTTTAGACCTTTCGTGGAATTGAACAATTTTTTCAAAAAAATTTCATTTATTTCATTGTACCCAACTTCTTCTATCACCGATTTTATCCCAATGACGGTTCTTGGACTTTTTTATCTTAATCTTTCTCATTTGCTGTCAACAGTTCTCAATCGGATTCATGTCCGGACTGTTTCCTGGCCATGGAAGTGACGACATTTTATGCAAATCTTTATGATTTTTTACCAGAATATAAAGAATTAATCTATATTTCTAAAATGAACCTGTGTCATCTTGGAAAATCAAATTTCAAGAATTGATTCTAAATACTTAAGAATTACGGAGTGGTCAATGTTGGTGTTAACCCAGTGCGATAAGGCTTTGAGGCGAATAGCAAAGCTTGCAGCTATTTATTTGCTAAATATATCAAGAGGTGTTATGTAGGGTAGGGTGTCCAGCGCCGCCGCAGATGAGGTCGTGCGTAGCGACCCGCTTATACACAGGCAAGCTGAACTTTGGACTCTATGTAGTTTGTCGTGATTTATAGCTTTTTCTAAAGCAATCCGCCATATTGCCCAAATTATTTGTAAGAGTTCTTTTTGGGTGTTAACATGGTTTGCTGAAACCGCTATAGCAACTTCATCCGTATAGGCAATCGCTCTGAAACCCTCCGCATCCAAACCAGTTAGGATTTCATTTCCACCGATTTGCATTTACAGTAGGCATGTTGAAACACCTATTTCGTCAACATTGTAAAATTTATTTCCAAATTCTTCTCTTAGAAAGAGACATAAATGGAAGAACATATTACGCCTTGGTGGACTTAAGCGTGTTATGAGATTCAGAACTTCTTCTATTGTTGTTGTTTTTAACAATTGTTCAGCGCAGGGCTTTAATAGTGGTTCCTTTGGAAATTCTAATAGCGTAAGTAATGCTTCAGCAGCAGTATGAGGATTTCCAGCTATAAAATATTTTATAAATTTTAAAAAATAAATGAATCATCTGTGAAATTGTACATAAAAGTTTTTCATTACTGATGTTAAATTTCAGTGAACATTTAAAAAAAAAGTTGTAGCTTTTGAATTAAGAGCTTTTAAGAATGATCAGATTATGCCATTTCACAAGGGCTGTTATGGCATCTCTTGAGAGTTTATAGAAAGAATAATAGTTATGAAAAAAGTAGTGTGAATGAAGGAAAAGTTCTTGTCTTTCCTATTGGAACTTTTTCTCATGACAAAATATATTTAAATACACTAATTTAGCTTTATAAAGCAAACAAAACAACATATTTTAGAGTATGTAATAAAATGGAAACTTACGAAAGTATTCATTTGACCAACTGTCCAGCCAAACTCGAATCTGATTGATTTTTTCACTATTTGCATAATTTCGATTAAGTGAAAAAAGTCCCTCAGTTTTCGTTCCCGATTTATAAAAGCAAGCGATAAGAAGAAAGAATTCCCTCGACATACTAACTCGAAACTTGTCTTTGATATTTGCCTTAAAATATAAACCAAAAATATATATTTAAAAACTATGAGTGAATATCTTAAAAATGCAAACGAAAAAAAAATCCTCACCAATTCATTTAATTCCTCAATGACATACTCGCAAACTGGACGTTCTGTTTGGCATAATGTCTCCATCAATAAACCAAAACAACTTGGCCTATAAAGTCCTAGAATCGATATAAACGAATGCGGTCCATCTTTAACTTGAAGCACAAATATATCGAAAACTCATACTAGAACCTTGAACGAAAGAAATCAAAATAATTTTGAAGACACAAAAAATATAATACGGCCTCATTACGAATAGCGAATAGAACATTTGAATTAATTAAAATTAAGAACTTTAACGTTTAAAAAGAGCAACATTTCTATTTCCAAAAAATGTGTTTTTTAAAGTGAACATTGAAATGGGATTTGCGGAAGGAGTGATTACAAAAATGTTCGCTTTTAGTGGAGCGTTCATAATAAGGATCATAAATCATTATCATACCTGTAAGTAGTCGTCCTGATTTCGGTTCAACATCCAACCATTTCTCACAAATTCTACGCTCTTTTTATAAAGATCGTAATCTTTTGTTTTTATCTAAAATAAACCACACAAAAAATAAACGATTATGTTTCCTTTTTTGTATTTGGCTAACCAAAAACTATCTTACCGGTGTTGTAAATTCAGCATATACTGGTTTATGATCACTTTGTCTTATTTCCATAACACTGTTATATGATAACTGTGTTATACCATCACCTCTCCAAAAAAACACGATCACAATAAGCAGGCGCTCGAGTTTTTCGCTAAACAAAAAATAATACTAATTAGCCTTGAAAGTTATTTTGAAATTTTTTGACAATTCACCTGGAGTCAAAATTATCCGTGCCAGGATCGTATTTATATGTTGGGCTAAATTTAATAGGACCTTCAGTATAATCACGAAAAACATTTTCCTTTCTCATTTCCATAACGAGTTGATCAAATTTAAGCAGACTTTCATAGTTCGAACGGTCAAGATGTATGCCAGGGATTTCGTTGATGCGATAGTTTAAATCACCAATCCAAAATATGTGACTATAAAAAAAGATAGTTTATATTTAAACTAATTCAAAAATTTATCGATACCAATTAATTGCGAGAGGAATATTCAAAATGAATACTCACTCATGCTGTGAATTGCATCGAAGACCAGAAATATCATTGAAAATGCATTTTCTATTTATTGTATCGAATCCTTGATTTCTTGCTACAATTTCATGCATACATATAAGCAGCTAAATGCGAATTAACAAAACATAAGGAAGCATCGTTAAATGTCACACTAACAGCAACGCCTCCTTTATTTCCAAAAGAAATCATTCCTGTGCCAACACTCTGGGTGCTATAACGGACAACACTTGGACGAAGCTTTTCGTACGAAAATTGTTAGCATCATACCGACAAGACACACAGACGTTAGTTGTTCATATTTTGAGTTCTTATGAAGAGATTCCAAGAATTTTCGACTTGAAACGATATAAAAATGTCAATATGTATTATAAATTAATTTTCTAACTTAAACTCACTTCCAACCAGGGAAAGTGTCAACAAATAAAGCGATCCCTCAACTTCATAGCCACATTGTCGACATGTGTATCCTTTCCTTCTCGACAAATATACAGCATGTCACACCGATTTTATCGCGAAGCTTTCCAGTCTTCGGCAATATCGATCACTTCGGTGTAATGGGATCTTCTCATTTCCACAGTCGAGTCGGAGGACATAAGAACCCATCAGAATACAGCGAATTTATTGCCAGGAACTAAATCTTGTTAACAAGTGTAATTTTAACTAAAAAAAACAAAATAATATTCATACATATTGAGTTTAAAATTAATGTGATGAACACACTTACATACCTTGAATTTGTACCTCTTCGTGGCTGATAATTTTTCGCTCCAGAATAAATATGTTGGCGTTGGTGGCTTCCTTCTCGGGGGATTCCACTTTTTCTGTTGAAACATCCTCCTTGGTTTCTTCTTTATCTGAGGATTACATTAAGTGCAAATTTATTATATATTTTTATTAAAATAAATTAATATTTTGTATTTAAATTGTTTTACCTTCATTATTTTGCATTACTGGGAATGGATTTTGTTTTGTTTTCATTTTCGTAGAATTGTCAAAAGACTCACCTCGCTGTTAATCTGTCAAAACTGGGTTAAACTCAAATTAGGCCACGTTCGCATTGCAGTTCTATGGTGTGCCTATACTTTCTGCATGATTTTTTTTGTTTTTAGCGAAACTTTTCATAAAAATCACAGAATTTGTGTGCCAAAAGCAGTCAAATACTATTTTTAGCACAGTTTTCACTAAAAAGAAGTTGCAAAATTCACTTTTCTTAAAATATTGCAACAATTTTTCAATTTTTGAATTCAACGGATCTCTTTTTTGAACGGCTGAGTTCACCTCACATTGTTTTCCCCCTAACTGTGCATACTGAGCCCCAAAAGCCCATAACAACTACATAAAATCTGGATTTTCCCATAAGAAATGCACGGGACAACTAACACGTGCTTATGCTAATGGGCAAAATGTGCTCAATTTAGTTTATAGGTCGAAAGAGAGCGAACCCCATAAGTCGGTTCTCTTGGTAGATATATATTTCTCTATGTGTCAGATGCAGATATTGATTAAATCTTTTGTGTTTAAAAACAATTAATTGGTACCCTACAAAATTGAATATATTTTTAATGTTTCTAAAAAAATTCATGTTTTCAACTAGTTACGAATACAACCGTTTTAATTTTATTATTGCAGGCGGAAGTTCAGGGCAATATGGCGGAGGAAATGCAGGCAGTAGCTCTTACGGAGGTAGCTACAATCAATCCCATACAAATAACTCTTCAGGCCCGGATTGGTGGGCTAGCTAAATATAGCAACAAACGGTCTTATGAATTAACTCATTATATAACAACAATCATGGAGTCATACATTGAGTTAGCTGTTTTCTTTTTTTATTATTCTTATTCGGTTGGGCCTATGCCCAAACTGTTATTTTGAAAAAATTAAATCTGTTCTTGAATTCAACTCAGTATTTCTAATAGTTAATTCGAAATTATTTTCTCAAAACAAATTTTTAATAACTACAATGTCGTTTTGGATGACAGTAAAACCCTGAAATTTGTAATAAGAGACGAACGTATGTGAACGTAGTGATAATTGTTAATCAAAATAAACTACAAATAAAAGACCATGCTTAAACAATTTTGCTATTGTAAGTTCTTGCAAAGAAAATCATTTTTGTTAAAAATTTAAGGTAGGTAATTTCAACGGCTATTTATTACACAATTAACAGACAAAAAATAATATTTCGCCGTTCCTCCTTTTTTCTTCACGACATCTCAAATCCAGTTTAGACCTTTCGTGGAATTGAACAATTTTTTCAAAAAAATTTCATTTATTTCATTGTACCCAACTTCTTCTATCACCGATTTTATCCCAATGACGGTTCTTGGACTTTTTTATCTTAATCTTTCTCATTTGCTGTCAACAGTTCTCAATCGGATTCATGTCCGGACTGTTTCCTGGCCATGGAAGTGACGACATTTTATGCAAATCTTTATGATTTTTTACCAGAATATAAAGAATTAATCTATATTTCTAAAATGAACCTGTGTCATCTTGGAAGCTTGCAGCTATTTATTTGCTAAATATATCAAGAGGTGTTATGTAGGGTAGGGTGTCCAGCGCCGCCGCAGATGAGGTCGTGCGTAGCGACCCGTTTATACACAGGCAAGCTGAACTTTGGACTCTATGTAGTTTGTCGTGATTTATAGCTTTTTCTAAAGCAATCCGCCATATTGCCCAAATTATTTGTAAGAGTTCTTTTTGGTTGTTAAGATGGTTTGCTGAAACCGCTATAGCAACTTCATCCGTATAGGCAATCGCTCTGAAACCCTCCGCATCCAAACCGGTTAGGATTTCATTTCCACCGATTTGCATTTACAGTAGGCATGTTGAAACATAGACAGAAGTCTTGTATCAATACTTGCTCTCTTACTTAAGGTGGCGCTACAGTCCGGTGTGAAGTAGGGCCTCGCCCAACAAACTTCTTCATCTAGCTCGGTCCCCAGCTAGAAGTCTCCAGTTTCGCGCTCCAAGTTGGGTGAGGTCACTTTCCACTTGTGCGCTCCACCTGATTCGCGGTCTTCCTCTACTGTGCTGCCCTCTGGGTGTGGATTCGATGACTTTCTAGGCCGGAGCATTGGTTTCCATATGCTCTACGTGACCCAGCCATCTTAGTCGTTGAACTTTTACCCTTCTGGCTAAGTCTACGTCGCTGTACAGCCCGTACAGCTCGTCGGTTCATCTTCTCCTCCACTCCCCTTCGATGCATACGGGACCGTAGATCACACGAAGAACTTTTCTATCGAAACGACCCAAGGTGCTTTCATCCGCTTTTGTCATAGTCCATGCTTCTGCACCGTATAGCAGGACGGGGATGATGAGAGTCTTATATAGCGACACTTTGGTCCTTCGAGAGAGGGCTTTGCCACTAAATTGATTTCTTAGCCCAAAGAAACAGCGGTTAGCAAGAGTTATTCTTCGTTTGATATCAGCACTGGTGTTGTTTTCTGCGTTTATAGCGGAGCCTTGGTAGACGAAGTCCTCGACTACCTCAAAGTTACGTCTGTCAATGGTGAAGTTTTGACCGAGACGTTGTAACGGAATTGCTGTTCCTAGCTTCAAGGCATGTATGATTTTATGCATTTCCTTAGATATCCTTAAATCACAGGATTCTTAAAGATATCCTCGGGCGTGAAGCTAGGTTGTCCAGTCGGCTGAGTGCGGTAGGCACGCTAGCGAATGCCAATTAAACTAGCTCGTCGGAGGGGTGGGATCTTGCAATCGCCACTGGACCGCCGTGTACCATTTTACGTGCCTATATTGCTATAATAATTAAAAAAAAGGGAAAGACCGAATTGCTGCAACCTACTTACATATATCACAATTTGACAGAAACCCTATCTCCATTTGTGGAACCTTAGATGGGCTCGGTTCCATGTAGTGGCCCTCCCACTGTATACTACTTAACGTAGTCAATCCTCGGTTACCACACCACCTAATTATCATACGTGGCAACCCCTAAATTGTAGTCAAAATTCTCTAAATCTGACTTACCTCTCTACCGTCCAAGCTACCCTTAAGCATTTCCCTTTCACAAGTTCACTCCTACGTTTACTCACTTAACATCCTATTAAGCAATAAAATAGACAAATTTCATAATATGTGTATATGTAGATACATAAATTTATTAATAAAATTCTATTCTATCATATTCAAACTCGATAATTCAAACATACAAAATTAAAAAAAATAGTCGTTTCAACCTCAAGTATGGTGTCCTTAGTATTAAGTAATGTAATAATATTTAATAAGTATGAATTATGTTTTGAATCGCTTTACTAACAAAAGCTTAAATTCATAAGTAAAAAAAAAGAAGATTCATTGACCTTTCGAATCTAACGCTCTTGTAAGAGCTTTTACTTTCTATTTTGGACCAAATGTCCACTAATCAGGGAATGTCAAATGTACTTTTGCTAATTTGTGAATGCAAAATAAATGTTATACTTTAAATAAAATAATATGACTTTAAGATGTAAATACACTCATAATAGATATTGATATCACTCAACAACAGCATAAATCATCAAAAAAAAACATTATTGCTTATGTAGGCACTGTATGCAGAGTCTGTACCAGACTGTTAAATTTATGTCCGTACAATGTTAAGACGGAACTTTCTGTCACTGACCTATCTCAACAAAAGAGGTAAAGAGCTCTTTTCGGTACCGCTTTTTACTTCTATGTTACACGTAGCAAAGTCAATTCTTACATAAAGAAAAATAAACAAAATTTGGACTCACCACTTTAATTCTCCTCCAGCGAAGTTGTGCGCACCACTTTGATGGGGGTTTCACTCGAGTCAAAGAGCTTCCTTTTAGGGCTCTCTTTTGTACAAATGCTAGATAAAAAAATTAAGAAAAACTTTACCACAGTGTAACTTTGGTGATCACCGAATGAGTCGGAACCCTATACTTAACTTTGTGGATCTTGTTGTTGAGTGACTCCGATTCCGTTTCGAGTGACATATATTCATAAAAAAAATTAAACTTTCCCTGGAACTAGGTCTAGGTTGTTAAGAGATAAGAGCTAAGTTGGTTTGGTTTAGTAGGTCGATGGTCTTTGATGATGAAGGATGCTGATGATGATGAAGGATGCTGATGATGGTGAAGACGATGATGGTTGTAGGGTCAGATATGCGTACGGCAGTTGTTGTTGTAATTGTTAGGTATTTTACGTTTTATATTGGTGCGATGTATGCGTTCTAGCAGTAAGCGAAGTAGGTAGCGTTCAGTCTATTAGAGTGCATATTCTCCCAGGTGTATACACTCGAGTGACGGTCGGAGCCATACATGTGCGGGCGAGTATGTAGAACCTTGTCTGCACTTGGGCTTTGCTTGACTTCGGAAGTCGCAACACTAGGTGGATGGCCCACTGTGCCTCGACGACGACGTCGGCACCGTGTTCTTCACAAGCCCAATCAACAGCAAACACGATGTATGCACTTGCACTCTTAATAATTTCCCTGATCCCTATTTAAGAGTTAACCAAAATTTGGATCACTTGTATTACACAAAATTATGCTTGTTTAGATCTATCTTACCCTATTTGGGGATATCAGGCCTTTCTTAAAGTACGGTCACGGATTTCTTCCCGTGATCGAGCACGAGAAGCTAGGGCTTCGCTATAAGCTAGTCTCGGACTGTAATCCGACTCGGTCTTGCACTAGGGCTTGGATTGGTTTGTCTCTTTTGTTATGAATTATAACTATATTGACGGACGGAACCCTATAGCATAATTTTGTTATTAAAACAAAAAAAAAATTAAATTCGCCAAACAATAAAATAAAACACTTTATATTGATGGCTTTAAAAAAAAAAACACTCACTTGTGTAATTCGCCTTTTTATCTCGCGCTTATTGTCGCGGTTTGGTATGGTAAATAGGTAGGTAGCCGATCGATGGTCGGATGGTCTTGTCTAGTCGGAAGTCAAACGAAAAAGGAAGTATGGAACCAATTTGGCAGTCGTCACAACTTCGATTCTTTAGAATTTTCCGATAACTTAAAATCGATGTTTTGACTTAACGAAACATTTTATCGGTGGCTGCGAACATTTTGATTTTGTAAGGTGTTGTGTTAAGTAAAGTAAATAAAAAAAAAATTTTGTCTGGTAATGGCCTATACACAACTTTTCAATTTATGATATTTAATGTCAGAAATGGAAAATGAAAAAGGCAATTTCTATTATGCGTTAAGAATCTAGTTTTAGTTCTATTCTCTTATGTCCTTGGCATGTACTACACCAAGATTATTTCCATATAAGTCAGTCAGTTCATACAAACTTTTTCCGGCTACATTCTTTACAAGCGCTGGGATGAATTTTGGACATAGCTTGGCGTTTCTGTTTTTTGCTGCATCACTTAGGATAAAGTTTCTTTTGAAGACTTTTTGTCCTATTTTATATACTCGATCCCTACTCCTGAGATTGTATGTTTTTTCATAATTAGTATGTGACTGGGCCAACGATTCTTTTATTCTCTTGTGAATAATATTCATTTTGGCTGATTTGGGTAAAATGTTAAATTCGGGATTGTTAACACTTCTTAGCTTCCGTAAAATTTCATAGTCTGAAGCATGTTCGATTTTGCTTTGGCCAAAGAGGGCTTCGTGAGGTGACATGCCAATCGCAGTATGAATGGTAGTACGTAATGCGCTTACTATGGATGGTAGATGTTGATCCCAATGAGATTGGTCTGAACCTATATATGATCGGATTGCGGCGATGATCGAGCGGTTAACTCGCTCACTAGCGTTTGATTGGGGTGCATATGAAGCTGTTTTTAAATGCTTAGTTCCGTAACTTGTGAGGAATTTTGAAAATTCTTTACCTACAAATTGCTTACCGTTATCGGACAGCAGAGACTCGGGTACTCCGAATATGGAAAACACTTCATCTTCCAAAAATCTAATAGCAGTTTCACCAGTAGCTTTTTTTAAGGCTTTAACCAGAACGAACTTCGTTAGTTGGTCAAGGCACACGATTATGTGGATGTTGCCTTTTTTTGACCTTGGGTAAGGTCCTAAAAAATCAACATAGACATGCTGAAAAGGTCTGTCTACAATAAACGCTTGTCCCATTGGTGGCCTCAAAGTTGAGTTTGGCGCTTTGCAGGTTTTGCAGATGTCGCAATCGCCAACAAGCGTTTTAACTTGAGCCGCCATATTAGGCCAGTAAAAACGGTTGCGAATGCGATACAATGTTTTGGCTATACCACCATGAGATGCGCGAGGAGGTTCATGGGCTAACCGAATCAAACTGGTCGTCAGCTTGGACGGTATCCAGAGCTTCCAAACACAGTCATCTTCTAGGGGATTACCTGTGCAAGGTTTCACTTTTTTATACACGAACCCATCTGACACGCGAAGGTCAGGTAACTGGTCTTGATTATTATCAATGGTTTTAATTAACCCTAGGTATTCGTCTGACTTGAAAGCTGGATCTTCAAGATCGACGTGCAAAATTTCTGATCTATTTGTCTCATTTTCTGTTTTAGTGAATTCATCAACACTGTAGACACGCGAAAGCGCATCCGGAACTAAATTTTGAGAACCTTTCCTGTGTTCAATCTTAAACGAAAAACGTTGAAGTCGGAGACTCCATCGTGCTAAACGCCCATTCAGGTCTTTTTGGCTCATTAGCCATCGTAGGCTGGCGTGGTCGGTAATTATGGTAAATTCTTGCCCTTCCACGTAGCAACGAAATTTTTCCACCCCTAGAACGGCTGCTAAGCACTCTAGCTCAGTAATGCTATAATTGCGTTGTGCCTGTGTAAGTTTGTGAGAAAAGTAATATATCGGTCTTTCCACCCCGTTTTCGTCTTCTTGGCACAACACACTTCCTACTCCTGTTGTGGACGCATCACACAATATTTTAAATGGCTTTTGAAAGTCTGGGTTTACAAGAATGGGTGCTGACGATAAAGCCTGTTTTAATTCTTCAAACGCTTTTAAAGCTTCGGGCGTAAAGTTAAAAGATTTACACTTTTTAAGTGTATCTGTCAATGGTGTAGCTAAGGACGAATAATTATTGACAAACCGTCTATACCACCCAGATAACCCTAAAAAACGTCTGACCTGTTTTGCTGTTTTTGGAACAGGAAAATCTTTTATCGCAGATACTTTATCCGGATCGGTCTGAATACACCCACCCCCAATAATGAAACCTAAAAATTTCAATTCTTTAAAGCAAAATTTTGATTTGGATAAATTAATTGTTAGTCCGGCGTTTTTCAATAGCATGGCAAGCTTCGATAAGATTTCCATGTGTTCTTCAAACGTTGACGAGACCACTAGCAGATCATCCAAATAGACATAAATATGTTGTCTTAACTCATGTGGAACGACCTTGTCCATAAGTCTGCAAAGCCTTTGGGCAGCATTGCAAAGGCCGAATGGCATGACGGTGAACTGATACAAGGGTCGGCCGGGCACGGTAAAAGCAGTTTTTTCCCTTGAGGCTCTCTCCAGAGGTATTTGCCAAAACGCGTCCTTTAAATCCACAGTCGATATATAATGGGTATCTGTTTGTCGACTAAGCAAGCCATCAACATGATGAAGAGGATAGGCATCCTTTTTCGTCATCTTATTTACCTTCCTCGAGTCTAGGCATAATCTATTTTTCCCAGGTTTTTGCACCATAACCATTGGAGAGCTCCATGCACTCTGGCTTTCTTCAATCACTCCTAAGGCAATCATCCTATCCAGTTCTTTATACATTAGGGCTTGTACCGCTGGAGAGACCGGGTAATGACGTTGTTTTACCGGCTCGGCCTCACCTGTGTCTATAATGTGTTCTTCAAGCGACGTTTTACCGAGACCAAATTTGGATGCCGATGGAAACAAGCTTATAACCTGTTCAAGGTTCATTGTTTGATCTGAAGTGAGCTCGTGAGCATTTGAATCATGAAGACAGTCTAGAGAGGAAATATCAGAAAAAATATGTTTTGCGATCCCGAAAGAATTCCAAAAATTCACCCCTAAATATAAGGATTGTTCCAATGAAGGTACTAAGTACAGCTTGATTTTCTTTGAACATCCTTTATAAGTTACTGTCGTCAAAAGTTCACCTATAATAGATTGAGTCTGACCACTAGCTGTTTTTACTTTACAGGCATTGTTAACAGACTTGAACGAAATTCCCTCAGATTTAACAAGGTCAAGACATCCGGCACCTAGACAGCTTATGCATGCCCCACTGTCCAGTAGCCCTAGCATCTTTTTTCCGAAAATCGTCACATTGGCGTATGGCCTTGGGTCAACGCCACGTTCTAGTGTAGTAGCAGAAATAGATCGATGTGCTTCGCGTTTCTCTTTAAATTTTTCCCTCAATTTTAAAATACGATTTGAAGGAGTTTTAAAAATACGATCACGCACACCATAATAATTTATCAATCTTTCGTGCAGTGAAGGTTTTTGAATTTGCTCCGCACAACAGTCCTTGGGTTTTACTTCAGGTTTATGTAAAGGTCTTTTGAGAATTTGAATATTTGAATTGGTCTTTAAAGTTTGGTTACTGTCTATAGAATTTTCTGGTCGTATTGTGGAATAAGTCAGATTGGGGTTTGAAATTGCAGGTTTATTTTCATTATGTAAATGCTTAAAATTATCTAAGTCTGTTTCTGTTCCGGGTTCACCTGTGCAGGACAAAACTCCCCGGTTGGATTGCCCCGGTTCCGGTTTCCCGAACACTTTGGACATTTAGGTAAGGTAGTGTTTTCTAAACCACACCGAAAGCAAAATAAGTTCCTCTGTGGACTATTACAAAACTTGTACGTATGGCCTTTGTACTTGCAGTTCCAACATGTAAAAGAGTTAAGGTTTTTCGGCTGTGAGATAGCCTCAACAGCGTCAATACTTCGGGACTCCTCATCCTCGTCTTGTAAGTCTAACTCATTAACTTTAGGCCGTGTACTAGAATTTGGTATCTGAAATGTTTTAGTTCTCATATTTTCATATTGACTGAAGCGTTTTTCGATGGTACGACAAACGTACACCACTTCGGGTAGACTTTTTGTGGAGAATGTTATTAACAGTTCCCCGGTTCGTCTTTTGACATTTTGCTTAATGAGATCTATTAATTCATGAGAGGTTTTTGGTTTTCGTAAGCGTGAATTCAGTTTCATGATGTCTAAATAGAAACTATCGAAAGTTTCCGTCTGACTCTGACGTCGGTCAAACATTGTTCGCGAGATTTCAGTGTCAGTCTCTAGGCGTTGGTATTGCTCTAAGAGAGCAAGCTCTAAATGTGGCCAAGTAGCGCCAGGATTGGCTTTCAAGTAAATCCATAGCCACGTCTCGACTTCACCTGATACGAAAATATGAAAATGTAGGAAAATATCATCCCAGGAAACTTTATAAGAAGTTTTTAGGCGATTTAGTCTAAAGAGGAAGTCTTCAATGGACATCCTTTCCTTGTCGAACTTTAGACCCCATTTCTTAAAATCAACTGCTCGTGTCCATTGCGTTGGATTTGAACCTTGATTGTTGGAACTAGGAGCAGGATTGCTCGAACTAGGATTGATAGCTAGATTCTCTATTCTGTTCATAAAATTTTGAAAATTTTCACTCGGATGAAAGTCTAACTCTTCACGACTACTTTCATGCGGTTCTCTTTGAGGCATATTTGTATTTCTTGCGTTAATTTCATCCTGATTTTGATTTTGGTTTTGATTCGTGTTTTCGTTTGCGTTACGATTTGTGTCTAAGTCGTTTTGAAATTCGATTTCATTTAGGAATCTACTAGTATTTAGTGTGTTAACATTAGCAGGGGGTTGAACTTCTGGAGCAGGAGAATGGCGGAAAGCTCTTAGTTCTTCTCTCACGTCTGACATAATTTCTCTCCGAAGGCTTACCCTTTCGACTTCGGCTTCTTCTTGACGTCTTTGAAGATCTTCAGCCCTACTTAACCCTATTGAGGCCGTAACTATATTTTGGATGATACGTGTGAGCTTCTCATCCTGAGATAAATTTTTCTGACTTGATCCCGATGGACCGGAACCACCTACTTCATGTTCACCTGTACCCGGGTTATTACGCGACTGATCGTCTTCATCATCATCATTATTCGTTTTTCGCGTATTGCGATTTGAAACTTGTTGTTTAGGCCCCATATTAGTTCAAATGTAAATAAAAAGTTTTCTTCTATTTGTTTGTTGGGTGTTCTATTGAACGCGGATTCAAAAAAAATGTTGAGGTTTTTAATACTTCATAAAAAAAATAATTCAATAAAGGATTTCGTACTAAAAAAAAAGTTACAAAAACAAAATTGTATGTGTGCGCTATAATCATCAAAAATTGGAGCTTGAGAAAGGTAATCAACTTAGGGATACTTAGACGGTAAAGATAAAATAAATGAAGATTGGTTTTTCTTTAATGTATAACTTTGTTTAAAAAAAAAAGTGTTTTCTGAACGCATGCATAGAGATATCCTAATATCATACACATCTCCTATGGTCGATCAGAACCAAACTAAACCTTCTTTAAAGAACAAAACTATCAGCTGTTTTTAGATACACTGTGTTTGTATCTTTGTGATATATGCAATTTCCTTTTGCTTTAGGACAATTTGATGATTGTTTTATTTAGTAGTAAAACAATTTATATTTTTCGAATTAGCTGGGACATAACTCGGGCGCTGCGGACGGAGACGTGATCTACATGAATCGATATCCCCCGGTCGTCCGACGAAATCCCCCTAGCCAATGCTTAAACATAACTATGAACTCTTATAGTCTGAAAATGCTAAACTGAAATTTGTAAATTGTAACCACACAATGTCAGGACATTAGTTCAAACTAAAAATAAAAGATCTTATCTTATGTATGAACCTCCTTGGAATTTGCTTCTTGATGTTGCGAAAACCCTACGCAACATCCGGACAGATCCTATTTAGTTCACACGAATCTTCCATCTAATTCTTAAAAAGTGGATAAAGGTGTAATCGGCTTAGGCATATACGAATAAAAAAAAATTAATTACAAACAAAATTGAATAAGCATTTAAATAAATGATTTTTGGAGTTGGAAAACTCGAAAATTGCAACACAATTCTTGCCACCAAGTTGGGCGCCACCTGTGTAACGGAATTGCTGTTCCTAGCTTCAAGGCATGTATGATTTTATGCATTTCCTTAGATATCCTTAAATCACAGGATTCTTAAAGATATCCTCGGGCGTGAAGCTAGGTTGTCCAGTCGGCTGAGTGCGGTAGGCACGCTAGCGAATGCCAATTAAACTAGCTCGTCGGAGGGGTGGGATCTTGCAATCGCCACTGGACCGCCGTGTACCATTTTACGTGCCTATATTGCTATAATAATTAAAAAAAAAGGGAAAGACCGAATTGCTGCAACCTACTTACATATATCACAATTTGACAGAAACCCTATCTCCATTTGTGGAACCTTAGATGGGCTCGGTTCCATGTAGTGGCCCTCCCACTGTATACTACTTAACGTAGTCAATCCTCGGTTACCACACCACCTAATTATCATACGTGGCAACCCCTAAATTGTAGTCAAAATTCTCTAAATCTGACTTACCTCTCTACCGTCCAAGCTACCCTTAAGCATTTCCCTTTCACAAGTTCACTCCTACGTTTACTCACTTAACATCCTATTAAGCAATAAAATAGACAAATTTCATAATATGTGTATATGTAGATACATAAATTTATTAATAAAATTCTATTCTATCATATTCAAACTCGATAATTCAAACATACAAAATTAAAAAAAATAGTCGTTTCAACCTCAAGTATGGTGTCCTTAGTATTAAGTAATGTAATAATATTTAATAAGTATGAATTATGTTTTGAATCGCTTTACTAACAAAAGCTTAAATTCATAAGTAAAAAAAAAGAAGATTCATTGACCTTTCGAATCTAACGCTCTTGTAAGAGCTTTTACTTTCTATTTTGGACCAAATGTCCACTAATCAGGGAATGTCAAATGTACTTTTGCTAATTTGTGAATGCAAAATAAATGTTATACTTTAAATAAAATAATATGACTTTAAGATGTAAATACACTCATAATAGATATTGATATCACTCAACAACAGCATAAATCATCAAAAAAAAACATTATTGCTTATGTAGGCACTGTATGCAGAGTCTGTACCAGACTGTTAAATTTATGTCCGTACAATGTTAAGACGGAACTTTCTGTCACTGACCTATCTCAACAAAAGAGGTAAAGAGCTCTTTTCGGTACCGCTTTTTACTTCTATGTTACACGTAGCAAAGTCAATTCTTACATAAAGAAAAATAAACAAAATTTGGACTCACCACTTTAATTCTCCTCCAGCGAAGTTGTGGGCACCACTTTGATGGGGGTTTCACTCGAGTCAAAGAGCTTCCTTTTAGGGCTCTCTTTTGTACAAATGCTAGATAAAAAAATTAAGAAAAACTTTACCACAGTGTAACTTTGGTGATCACCGAATGAGTCGGAACCCTATACTTAACTTTGTGGATCTTGTTGTTGAGTGACTCCGATTCCGTTTCGAGTGACATATATTCATAAAAAAAATTAAACTTTCCCTGGAACTAGGTCTAGGTTGTTAAGAGATAAGAGCTAAGTTGGTTTGGTTTAGTAGGTCGATGGTCTTTGATGATGAAGGATGCTGATGATGATGAAGGATGCTGATGATGGTGAAGACGATGATGGTTGTAGGGTCAGATATGCGTACGGCAGTTGTTGTTGTAATTGTTAGGTATTTTACGTTTTATATTGGTGCGATGTATGCGTTCTAGCAGTAAGCGAAGTAGGTAGCGTTCAGTCTATTAGAGTGCATATTCTCCCAGGTGTATACACTCGAGTGACGGTCGGAGCCATACATGTGCGGGCGAGTATGTAGAACCTTGTCTGCACTTGGGCTTTGCTTGACTTCGGAAGTCGCAACACTAGGTGGATGGCCCACTGTGCCTCGACGACGACGTCGGCACCGTGTTCTTCACAAGCCCAATCAACAGCAAACACGATGTATGCACTTGCACTCTTAATAATTTCCCTGATCCCTATTTAAGAGTTAACCAAAATTTGGATCACTTGTATTACACAAAATTATGCTTGTTTAGATCTATCTTACCCTATTTGGGGATATCAGGCCTTTCTTAAAGTACGGTCACGGATTTCTTCCCGTGATCGAGCACGAGAAGCTAGGGCTTCGCTATAAGCTAGTCTCGGACTGTAATCCGACTCGGTCTTGCACTAGGGCTTGGATTGGTTTGTCTCTTTTGTTATGAATTATAACTATATTGACGGACGGAACCCTATAGCATAATTTTGTTATTAAAACAAAAAAAAAATTAAATTCGCCAAACAATAAAATAAAACACTTTATATTGATGGCTTTAAAAAAAAAAACACTCACTTGTGTAATTCGCCTTTTTATCTCGCGCTTATTGTCGCGGTTTGGTATGGTAAATAGGTAGGTAGCCGATCGATGGTCGGATGGTCTTGTCTAGTCGGAAGTCAAACGAAAAAGGAAGTATGGAACCAATTTGGCAGTCGTCACAACTTCGATTCTTTAGAATTTTCCGATAACTTAAAATCGATGTTTTGACTTAACGAAACATTTTATCGGTGGCTGCGAACATTTTGATTTTGTAAGGTGTTGTGTTAAGTAAAGTAAATAAAAAAAAAATTTTGTCTGGTAATGGCCTATACAACGTCACGTCGGTGTTGTAGGTCTTTTCTTGACGACAGCATGTACTTTGTTTTGCCCTCATTTACCCTTAAACCAGTTTTTGCCGCCTCTGCCCCAATACTCACAAAAGCACCATTGACATCACGCTGAGTTCTTCCGATTATGTCAATGTCATCAGCATATGCTAGTTATTGGACAGACTTTTGAAAGATAGTGCCTCTAGTGTTGACGTGTAAGCTCTGCACTATTCTTTCAAGTACGATGTTAAAAAAATCGCATGACAGCGCATCACCTTGTCTAAAGCCTTTTTTGACATCGAAAAGTTCTGTTGAGTTCTTTCCAACCTTTATGGAGCAGCATGAATTCTCCATGGTCATTCTGCACGAACGGATGAGTTTGACAGGTGCCAAAACTAGACATGGCTCTATACAGCTCGTCCCTGTAGATGCTGTGGACTTTCCTGTTCTAAAACCACACTGATAAGGACCTATCAAGTTGTTGACGATGGGCTTTAAACGTTCACATATTACGGCATAGAAGATTTTGTAAGCGATGTTAAGTAGACTGATTCCTCTATAGTTTGTGCAGTTTAGAGGGTCTTCTTTTTTCAGAATCGGGCAAACAATGCTTAGGGTCCATTCATCGGGCATGCTTTCTTCCGACCATATCTTACAGATAAGTTGGTGCATGCTCCTAACCAACTTATCTCCAGCTACTTTAAAGATCTCGGCAAGCCATCCATTCCAGCGGCGGTTTTGTTAGACTTCAGCTTAGATATGGCAAGCTTAACTTTGTCTAAGTCGGGAGGACGGGATTGTTGGCTTTCGTCGACTATGTTGAATGGAACAGTCTGCAGAGAAGTCTGAGAAGTCAGTGTTCCTCTCGCCTCTTCTGCTCATAGAGCTCATGAGCAGGTCTCGTCCTTTTTGCAGCGCAGCTTTGCGTGCATGTTGTTTGGTTGCATTTGCCTGCCGACATTCCTCATCAAACCTGGGGTTCCTTGTTGGTGGTTGCTTGAAACCCAGCACTTCAGAGGCGGCTTCTCTGACTGTATCTTGGCAATGTTGCCACTAGTTTTCGATACATTGTGTTGGTGGCAGAGAACTTCGAGAGGTTACTTATAACTCGGTAGGAGAAGGATTTGGCGATCTCTTGCGATTGTAGCTGTTCGACGTTGTACCTGCTCCCAGCATCTCCCTGTTTTGTCTTGGGTCTGGAAACCCGAAGTGCTGCCTTAACTACAACGAGGTAGTGGTCCGAGTCGATGTTAGCTCCTCGGAGAGCTCGGACATCGATGATTCTGGAAGCATGTCTGTCGTCGATCACAATATGGTCAATCTGGTTGACGGTACATTGATCTGGAGAACTCCAAGTTCCTTTGTGGATGTTGAGGTGTGGAAAACGCGAACTGGCTACCATGACGTTTCGCCCCGCAGCAAAATCTATGAGCCTGAATCCGTTGTCGGAAGTGGGATGTTTTTCCCGATTACTCCACCAAAGATATCTTCCCTTCCTAGCTTGGCATTACAATTTTAATATCTTAGCTAGGACCCTGCTCATATGTTTTGTCTAAGAGCTCGAAGAACATATCTTTGGTGTTGTCATCCTTCTCTTCTGTGATTGCGCGCGCGCATATCAGGCTAAAGTTGCCGAATTTAGCCTTGATGCGGATGGTCATTAGGCGCTCGTTGATGCACCTATAGCTCAAGACTTGTTGCCTAAGTCTGGCTCGAATGACGAGTCGCATCCAAATAAGCGCTGTCTTGTATCAATACTTGACCTTAAATGGGTATCAATCAATATTTCTAAGGTCTTAAGAAGAATGGTCTTCTTAAGACCATTGTCTCAAGGATTGGTGCAATTATGTCTGAGGCTTTTTGTAGTTCGGCTGGTATTATGCCATCTGGTCCAGCAGATTTAAATGGTCTATTTATAGCAAAGGTGAGGTCATTGACTTCAATATCAATTATTTGTAGTATGTTTCTGTATGTAACCCAGTAAGTTTTCCGATAATTTCGAAATGTCAAAGGACTAGGGTTTTCATCCACATTGATATTGAATTAGATATATCTTTGATCAAAGAACGAGTGTTCGTTGGATACTTTCCAGTCCGAGATCATATGGTGAATAGAATCGGAGACAAGAATTTTGTTTAGGACTTCGTGTCGAGTTTTAGTAATAAAGGTAGGTTCATTTCCAACATTACTTACTAAGAGGTTAGTACCAAGGATATAATCAAAAAGCGACTCACCTCTGTCGTTAATATTTGTATTCCCCAAAAAAGTGTGAAGAGTGGTAACATAGCTCCCAATGATTAGGCTGATATTCTGCTGTTGCGCTTCAGTGATGATTCTCTGAAGGGTCTTACCAGAGAGAGGGCCAAGGTAGTCATAGCTAAGATACGTCGACAGTAGCCAGTATTTTCATTTGGCTGTTTCCAGCCTAGCTACGGTGGCATCTCTATCACTGAAATTATGTAGTAAAAATTAATGTGTGCTACTTTTCACCTTTATATCTGTCTTATACAGTGTGTAGTACCCAGGAGTCTTGATTCCTCAAACAACGGATCTCACAATCCATTGCTCTTGGATCAGGACAATGTCTTTACCGTTTCTATCCAGACGAAGAAGTGCGGCCGAGGTCTTTATGGAGTGTTGGAGATTAATCTGTACTAACTTCACTGTACTGTACTGTCTTCAGGAATTCACGAGTAGCACCTCTGCACCATGGCAAAATGCGGATCTTTGCCTTATTGATGTCAAGGAGATCAAAAACATCTCCAGACCAATAGGCATACTTTTGGTCAAAGGCCCCACACTTCCCAATGATCGCCTGGAGAGGTATATCACATCACTCAACAGCGATCTCCTAAGCCAGGAATGGGAAGTCATCAAGTGCGAGAAAACCAAGGAAGGCATTGAGGTAACGGTTAGACTAGTCCATAAATCTATACCACTACTGAGGAAAGTGGATTTCAAAGTGCGCGTCGGGATCACCAGATGCAAACTTAGATTGACATCCAATAAAAGAAAACAGGTTAGTAGGGCGATGAACAAATCTTTAGTATTATGTATATGGAATTGAAAATCTTACAAATCAATCTTCGAAATAGTAAAGCCGCCAGCGCCAACCTGGTCTACCTCATGCAGAGTAGACAATACGACATGGCCCTGATCCAAGAACCCTGGATAGTAGGTGGCATGATCAAGGGCCTGCACTCCAAAGACCTCATGCTGTATAAGTCAAATCTTGACAGCCAAAATAGTAATCCCAGAACCTGTATATTAGCTAGAAAACGGTTTAATCTCTTCCTTCTAACTTCTTACAGCAACATCGACCAGACCGCGGTCATTTTAGAACGCAAAGAGCACCCAACGCTCATAATAACCTCTACATATATGCCCTATGATGGAGTTGAAGGACCAGCAGCGGATATAACAAATGAAGTAGTAACATTCGCAAGTAAGAAAAATGTCAATATTATACTAGGTTGCGACTCCAATGCACATCATGTACAATAGGGGAGCACCGATACAAATACAAGAGGTGAATCCCTTTTTCAATTTATCATAGATAACAATCTACGTGTGGCTAACCGAGGTAATACACCCACCTTTGTCACAAAAAATCGGAAAGAGGTGCTAGATAATACCCTCTCAAATAATTCTGACTCCTGTCAAATTGATCATTGGAGGGTTTTAGAAGAAACTTCCTTTTCTGACCATCGTCTCATAGAATTTAAAATCCCTAACGTTGATAAAAAGCACAAACCCTTTAGAAATAACAGGTGTACAGACTGGCTTATCTTCAATAGGGAAATCAGTAATAACATCAAGCACGTTAACACCAACGCCATTCTGGGACCAGACATTCTAGAGAAGGCAACAGAGAATCTCACTGAGACTCTGCGTAAGGCGTTTGAAACCAGTTGTCCAATCAAAACAACTGTGAAGAAAAACAGTAAACCCCCCTGGTGGACAACAGAACTAACCAACATTAGAAAAGAAACAAGAAAGCTTTTCAATGTTGCTAAAAGAACAAGACTCGAAAGTGACTGGGACTGTTATAAGACTAGTCAAAGAAAATTCAAAACAGAAAACCAACGAGCCAAACGGAGCTCGTGGAAAAATGTCTGCAGCAATATCGAGTGTACCAACGAGTCAGCTAGGCTCAGGAAAATCCTTTCGAAAACCTCCACTTCTGTTGGTTCTCTAAGGAAACCCGACAATGACTGGACTGAATCAGGTCGCGAAAGTCTACAACTCCTGGTTGAAACACAGATAACTCTTCAATCTTCGAGTATGAAATCCCTACGGATGTTATAACGGAAGAAAAGCTAAACTGGGCTATTAACTCTTTCTCCCCTTATAAATCTCCAGGCCTAGACGGCATTTTCCCAATGATGCTGCAAAAGAGCACTGTATTTATCACTCCACACCTGATAAACATCTTTCAAAGTAGCATTAAATGGGGGTATATTCCCAAGACATGGCGTGAGGTAAAAGTCGTTTTTATACCAAAAGCCGGCAAACCCAGCCATACTGAACCTAAGGACTTCACACCTATAAGTCTCACGTCTTTTGTACTTAAAACACTGGAAAGACTTATCGACATATACATCCGCAGTAATTTAAAACCGGAGACCATATCACCCTTTCAACACGCCTACACAAAAGGTAGAAGTGTAGAAACGGCACTACACTACGTAGTTAGAACCATAGAAAAATCACTTGACATTAAGGAATACACTCTTGCTTCATTCCTGGACATTGAAGGAGCCTTCAATAACGTCCACAGTAATGCAATCGAGAAAGCACTTAATGATCAACGTATAGAAGAAGTAGTTATCAAATGGATCATGACTATGCTGAAAAACAGACAAATACATAGTGAGCTTGGTAACGCACATTTAGAGATGTACGCATCTAGAGGAACCCCGCAAGGTGGAATTCTCTCACCATTATTATGGATATTAGTGATGAACGAGATCCTAATAAAACTTAGGAACTACGGTATAGTAGTGGTAGCCTACGCTGATGACTTAGCGCTTTTGGCGACGGGTAAATACCTTACCACTATTAGCGAACAATTACAAAACGCATTATCAAAGGTCAGCAACTGGACCAAGAAATGCGGTCTTAATGTAAACCCCCTTAAAACAGAACTGGTTCTTTTTACAAACAGGAGGAAGATCCCTCCGTTTATAATACCAAAAGTAGATAATACAACACTAAAAATCTCCGACCGAGCTAGATACCTCGGAGTTATATTGGATAAAAAACTCAATTGGGGTCCAAATATCCAAGAAAGATATAAGAAGGCCACAATCGCACTCTACTAATGTAACAAGATTCTGGGTAGAAATTGGGGACCGAACCCCAAAATAGTAATGTGGATGTACACTGCCATTGTCAGACCGATTCTAACTTATGGCAGCTTGGTTTGGTGGAAAGCGTTGGAGAAATCCACGAATCAAAAAACACTTACCAATGTACAGAGAATGGCTTGTATCTGTACAAGTGGTGTGATTAGGACTACCTCAACTGCGGGTTTAGAAACGATCCTCAATCTCCCCCCAATAGATCTATTCATCCAAGAATCAGCAGCAAACAGCGAGCTCAGGCTCAGTCAAACTAACATCTGGAAAACTAGCCAGAGTGGCCACGCAGCTATTCTTATGAAATACGTAGACAACAATATCTGCACAGATTATATGAGCCCTTACTTAGATTTCAACAAATCTTTTAGTACTAGGTTCCCCAATAGACTAGATTGGGAAAATAGTGAGCCCTACACCAACGACTCAACCATTACCATCTACACCGATGGCTCTAAAATGGATAATAGAGTAGGTGCAGGCTTTTACTCTGAAAGCCTCAACCTTGCCAAAGCATTCAGGCTCCTCGACTATAGCAGCGTCTTCCAAGCTGAGATCTTGGCAGTGAAAAACGCTGCTAAACATATATTCATGATGGCGATATCACACGTGGACATCACTTTTTTCATTGATAGCCAAGCGGCAATAAAAGCTATATCTGCCACCCAAATCAAGTCAAAACTTGTCTCTTGCTGTCGCGAAGAGCTAAAAGTTCTTGGCACACAGGATAACGTAAGACTCTGCTGGGTTCCTGGCCACAGTGATGTACCAGCAGGGCCGGACAAAGCATATGTGTAAGATGTGCAAATGCACAGGGCGCAGAATTCTGGGGGCGCATTGCCAGGAGCAAGAAAATGTAATCTGATCTTGCGCAAACAAATATGTACTACTATTTGCCATTTTTTGAACCACAAACATTCTTAAAATAATCTCAAAAAACATCCATCACAACTGTCCTAAGTTATCTCTTGCGCACTAACTAACATCACTTTCATTGTTGCATTCAATAAAAATTTAACTCAATATATCGCAGTACTAAAAATCCTACCTACCTAATTTCCAAATATTTCACCCTGTTCATACAAGAGAAAAAATGGAAAAATCTCAACACAAAAAAGTTCCATGCAAGAGAAAAAAAGAAAAAATCTCAACACAAAAAAGTTCCATGCCATCTCATATGTGCAAGATTCATTTCATGCACACCGAGTCCCAAAATTAACATAGAGAGTATGACGAAGCAAAATACTTATTCATATCGTATCGTATGGGCTAGTATAGTACGTGCAGGTTTTGTATCACGCACCGTACCTGAATGTGAGTTCTCATCTACAAAAAACACTCCATATATATATATACACATATATGGAGTGTCTTTGATTTGTAGTAGAAGGTAGCACAAAGCACAGCAACCTATCTGCTCTCTTTTTTCTGAGGCATTTTTTCGTTGTTTTTTTTTTAGATGAGAACTCACATTCAGGTACGGTGCGTGATACAAAACCTGCACGTACAGCCCATACGATTCGATATGAATAAGTATTTTGCTTCGTCATACTCTCTATGTTAATTTTGGGACTCGGTGTGCATGAAATAAATGAGATGGCATGGAACTTTTTTGTGTTGAGATTTTTTCTCTTGTATGAACAGGGTGAAATATTTGGAAATTAGGTAGGTAGGTGTCTTTGCTACAAATGGTCAATGGATGTGCAAGTTTTCTTTTTTGCACACTAAGTATCGAAACTAACATGGGAGATATTTAAAAAAAACTTATTCATACGGAATCATATGGGTCAGAGCGTGCAGGTTTTCTTATTGCACACACTATATCTGTGTAAGAGTCAGGGCCGGACAAAGCATATGTGCAAGATGTGCAAATGCACAGGGCGCAGAATTCTGGGGGCGCATTGCCAGGAGCAAGAAAATGTAATCTGATCTTGCAAACAAATATGTAGGTACTACTACATATTTGCCATTCTTTAACCACAAACATTCTTAAAATAGTCTCAAAAAAACATCCATCACAACTGTCCTAAGTTATCTCTTGCGCACTAACTAACATCACTTTCATTGTTGCATTCAATGAAAATTTAACTCAAGATATCGCAGAACTAAAAATTCTACCTACCTAATTTCCAAATATATCACCCTGTTCATACAAGAGAAAAAATCTCAACACAAAAAAGTTCCATGCCACCTCATATGTGCAAGATATATTTTATGCACACCGAGTCCCAAAATTAACATAGAGAGTATGACGAAGCAAAATACTTATTCATATTGAATCGTATGGGCTAGAACGTGCAGGTTTTGTATCACGCACAGTACCCTGTATGTGAGACTCACATGAGACATTGTGAGTTCTCATCTACAAAGAAAACAACAAAAAAATGTCTCTGAAA
Source organism: Eupeodes luniger (assembly GCA_951509635.1). Classification (NCBI taxonomy): domain Eukaryota; kingdom Metazoa; phylum Arthropoda; class Insecta; order Diptera; family Syrphidae; genus Eupeodes; species Eupeodes luniger. The sequence continues at coordinate 191,191,400 of OX608073.1, read as the reverse complement.
AAAGAGAGCAGGTAGGTTTCTGTATTCTGTGCTACCTTCTACTACAAATCAAAGACACAGCAAACAGCATATATTTTTTTTGTTGTTTTCTTTGTAGATGAGAACTCACAATGTCTCATGTGAGTCTCACATACAGGGTACGGTGCGTGATACAAAACCTGCACGTTCTAGCCCATACGATTCAATATGAATAAGTATTTTGCTTCGTCATACTCTCTATGTTAATTTTGGGACTCGGTGTGTATAAAATATATCTTGCACATATGAGGTAGCATGGAACTTTTTTGTGTTGAGATTTTTTCTCTTGTATGACAGGGTGATATATTCGGGAATTAGGTAGGTAGGTGTCTTTGCTACAAATGGTGAATGGATGTGCAAGTTTTCTTTTTTGCACACTGAGTATCGAAACTAACATGGGAGATATTTAAAAAAAAAACTTATTTATACGGAATCATGTGGGTTAGAGCGTGCAGGTTTTCTTATTGCACACTGTGTAAGAGTTAAGTGCCTGATTACAGGAGATGAAATTTTTAATAGAATGGAAAAGGAGCATAGAGCTTAAAAATTAAAGAGGTATGATTCTATTTGGAGTCGAATTGTTCTTGCGCAGGCAGTTTGTTATTTTTTTTTTAAGGTTAATGACTGTTGTAACGGCTACTTTTAATGCATATCTAGTCTGGTGCAGAATGCAGATTGTTTCAATTGTTTTTTCGCTTTGTTGGTTAATTAATATTAAATAAATAGCTACCAGTTTTTAATAGAAGTGACGTATTTTGTGACAAGACCGTAATGTGACTGACTCAGTTGATTTTAGACAAGCTTGAATTACGTGGAATTTTAATAAGTAACTGTCGAAGCCAAAGTTATGATAATGGTTCGAATATGAAAGGAAAAGAAGCGGGTGTTCAGAATCGAATTCGAACCCTGGAACCAAGAGCATTTTTTGTTCCATGTTGCCCGCATTCCTTAAATTTAGTGGTTAATGATGCTGCTCGCTGCTCATTTTATGCAGTTAAATTTTTCGATACAATTCAATGTTTGTATAACTTTTTTTCAAGTTCCACAAAGAGGTGGGATATTTATAAGAAAAAAATTCCAAGTCATACTTTGAAACCCCCTTCTGAGACTAGATGAAAGAGCAGGTTAGATGCATTGAGGGCTTTTGAAAACAAATTAAGAAGAAATATATGAGGCCTTATAGAATTAAGAAATCTAGAGGCAAAAAACATTGCAGAATCGTTAGGAAATAAAATTTTTGATTTTACATTTATTTGCTGCCTGCTAATTTGGTTTGATATTTTAGAAAATATAAATTAAACTAGTAAATATTTGAAAAGTCCGTCCGTTAATCTGTCAATTGGCATAACAGTTTTAGAAAATACAAAAAACAGTTTGATTTTAATGCGTTCCGATGAAAAATTTAATGAGTAGGTATGTTCAATTAACCGAGCGTATTGCTAGCTCCCTAGAAATACCAAATATGTTTCCTGTAGCTTCATCATTGCGATCTCAACGGAGAAAAATGCTTTATGCTCATGAATGTCCTGAACATTGACATACTATACATGGACTGCTAGTGGTGTGAATTTTCCATACAAAATTTGGATAAGAATGGTTCCACTTCAAATTAGCTACACTAGCCCTTTCAGGTACAGTGGCAAAAAAAGTTATGAAATATTTAGCGAAATCTGTTTTTATTTAGTTTTATTTAGCTTTTTCTGACATAGAAAGTATTGACATCTAGCATAATTTGTTGAAGACATGCCATGTTTTTTTTATGTTATTTTATTAAAAGAAAAAACAACCTTTATGACCACAACATTTAACAAAAAATCAGAAAACAACAAATTAAATTAAAAAACAAGTTAATTATTCAATTTAAAACTTTTTAATTTTTTATTTAAAATTGGATGCATTTCGAGTCCAATGTGACTCATCATCAGCAATACACTAATTGGTATACAAAAATTGCAACAAAATTAGAACAAATATATGAACATAAGAAATTATAAACAAAGAAAATGTTACAAAAGAAAGGTAAAAGTAGATGAAAAGAGTAAAAGAAAAAACATAGAAATATTATAATTTAAATGAAGAGAGGGTTATATTAGATTGAAGAGTGGTGATATAATATTCCCGTCATCGCTGTTCATCAAGTTTTCGTTGATATGTATGTATATGCTTTCATACGCATCAAGTCGTCTGTGGTTAGTGACATGCTTTAGCAGCTTAACGTTGTCTGATTTGAGATCGAAGTGGTTGGTGGTGAGGGCGTGGGTGGCGACGGAGGACTTTTCTGGTCGATTGTATTTGATGTGGCTAGAGTGTTCTTTGAAACGTACCTTGATGCTTCTCTTCGTTTGACCAATGTATTTAGCTTCGCAGTTTCCGCATTTAACTTCGTAAATTCCCGATTTTTCGTTAGTTTTTGTTTTGTCTTTCGTTGTGCCAAGCATGTTCTTTATTTTTCTATTATTAGAGAAAACGCATTCAATATTTTTCTTTTTAAATTTTGCTGTTAGCTTATCAGTAATGGATGGAAAGAAAGTCATACTTGCTCGTTCTGTGTTGTTGTTGTTTTCATCTAATCGTCTATTTTGTGTGAATAAAGTTGATAAATTTGATTTTTTGATTTTTCTTGTGTGTTTTATTATAAGTTTATCAACTATGGATTCATTATAGCCGTTGACGGTTGCAATTTCTTTTAGGTGTTTGTATTCGTTTGAAAAATTAGTGATCGACAATGGAAGTTTGCAAAGACGATGGATCATCGAATGAAATGCAGCAAGCTTGTGTTGAACTGGGCAAAATGAGTCACTCGTGATGTAGCGATTTGTTGTTGTTGGTTTTCTGTAGATTGAAAATTCAATTCGATGGTTTTTCCGAGTTATCATCAAATCTAGGAAAGGAAGAGTATTGTTTGTTTCTGTTTCGTAGGTGAAGTTGATGCTTTCGAATTGCGAGTTTATGGTTGTTAGGACATTTTTCAATTTCAGTTTTTTTAACTACAGCGAACACATCATCTACGTAACGAAGCCAAATTCGTGGAAGTAAGCCCCTGGTTTTCAGATCTGTTTCAAATGAAGACATAAAAACTTCTGCGATTAAAGGTGATAGAGGGTTTCCCATGCTCGTGCCAGATTCAATTTTATAAAATTGTTCTCTGTATTGGAAAAAATTGTGTGACATGCATGTCTCCGCTGCTTTAATATACGTCTGTTTTTTGTCATCATCGACTGTATAGTTTTCCAAAAGAGTTTTTAAAGCCCTTATTGCATCTGGGATGGGAATGCTGGGAAACAATGCTTCAACATCAAAGGAAATTATGGTTTCGTCGTCATCTATGTAGATGTCTTTTGATTTTTCAACAAAATCAAAGGAATTTTTTACAGATAGACTTTGGATTGGATATTTTTTCAGATCTTCGACTAACCATTTTGCTATCTTCACTGATGGTGAGTTAATGTTTGAAACAATGTGTCGCATTTTGTTACCTGGTTTGTGTACTTTTGGAAGTGCATACAGTTTTGGGATGTCTGGGTTTGACACGTTGAGTTTCCATGTTGGTACTTATGACTTCTTTTGAATCACGAATCATCTTTGGTAGAGGTGTTTTGGTTAACATTTTAATATTATCCGTGAGTAATGAATTTTGAACTTTTTCGTTGTAATCTTGTTTCTGCATGATAACTAACTTGTTTCCCTTGTCGGCCTTCATGTAGAAAACATCTTTTTGTTGTAGCTCACGTATAATCTCGTGGATTTTGGTTGATTTCGCATCACATTTAAACTTTGATTTTGCATCTCTAATAATGGGTTTTGCAAAATCTCTTATTTCGTCTTTTATTTGTGGTGGTTTATATTTTATACAGGTTTCTAAATCAACATGGGTTTCGATAATAGGCAAGTGTAAAGGTTTTGGGGTGAAATTTAGACCTTTGTTCAAAACATCAAGTTGTTGTTGTGAGAACACTTCGGTTGACAAATTGACGATTAAATCATCTACCGGTTTGGGTTTATTGTTGCCGATCAACGTTGATTTTCTGTTTTTCAGTTGTTCTTGTTTTAGTTTAAATAACTTTTTGTTTTGCGAATCTCGTTTCTTTTGAAAAATATCTTTACATCTGTCCATAACATTGTTTTGAAAATTTATCCACGATATAAATTGAAATTCATTCAAACCTTTTGTGATTAACAGATGCAAATGATAAATTTCTAATTCAATTTCACAGAGTTTTGAGTAATGATGTTTTAACTCTAATTTTAGCCAGATCATTTTTGTTTGATTAATCACCATGGAGGTTCTTGTACTTGTCACTGCACACTTTATTTTGATGAAATGAGGGAACACCTTGAGGTCTCGACATTCTTTGAGGAAGAAAATATCAGCCTTGATCTTGTTGATTTTTTCCACCAATTGTGAATATTTGTTCAAAATTGTCTTGGTTGACATTGTAATAAAATTAAAGTCTTTTTTAGTTTTTTGTTACACAGTGGAACAGTTATCCTGAACAAAAACCGAAAAGGAATTGAACTTTTCTTTGCTTGTGGTCGTGTTAATTTATTAAAAGAAAAAACAACCTTTATGACCACAACATTTAACAAAAAATCAAAAAACAACAAATTAAATTAAAAAACAAGTTAATTATTCAATTTAAAACTTTTTAATTTTTTATTTAAAATTGGATGCATTTCGAGTCCAATGTGACTCATCATCAGCAATACACTAATTGGTATACAAAAATTGCAACAAAATTAGAACAAATATATGAACATAAGAAATTATAAACAAAGAAAATGTTACAAAAGAAAGGTAAAAGTAGATGAAAAGAGTAAAAGAAAAAACATAGAAATATTATAATTTAAATGAAGAGAGGGTTATATTAGATTGAAGAGTGGTGATATAATATTCCCGTCATCGCTGTTCATCAAGTTTTCGTTGATATGTATGTATATGCTTTCATACGCATCAAGTCGTCTGTGGTTAGTGACATGCTTTAGCAGCTTAACGACTTTTGTGGTCGATTGTATTTGATGTGGCTAGAGTGTTCTTTGAAACGTACCTTGATGCTTCTCTTCGTTTGACCAATGTATTTAGCTTCGCAGTTTCCGCATTTAACTTCGTAAATTCCCGATTTTTCGTTAGTTTTTGTTTTGTCTTTCGTTGTGCCAAGCATGTTCTTTATTTTTCCATTATTAGAGAAAACGCATTCAATATTTTTCTTTTTAAATTTTGCTGTTAGCTTATCTGTAATGGATGGAAAGAAAGTCATACTTGCCCGTTCTGTGTTGTTGTTGTTTTCATCTAATCTTTTTTTGATTTTTGGAATTATAGTTTTCCGTCGGCTTTTTGGTCACTATAGTTTTAGCAATGAAACAATTACTTTACATTAACTTTCCCAACGTTTCGGCAGGGGTTGCTGCCTTCCTCAGGGGAACTTTATTAACACAAAAATATACAAATAGTTTAAGTTAGATAAATAGGATACAATTACAATATAGTTTACTCACTAAAGAAAGATTTAAAAAAACAAAATTTAATATTAATTACATTAATTAATATGAATTAAAAATAAAATAAAATTAAAAATGTAGTTAGCACTTCGAAGAGTGAAGTTACGTCAAAATTAAATAAAGCACAATTTACATTTAAGAACAAAGAAGAGAGCAATATACAGCAGAAATGTTTTGTGTGTCTTGTTTTCGGTTCATGTTGTTTTTGTTATTGAGAATATGTAATGTTTCTAACGTGTATCGTTTCGAAACAAAGAAAACAAGACACACAAAACATTTCTGCTGTATATTGCTCTCTTCTTTGTTCTTAAATGGAAATTGTGTTTTATTTAATTTTGACGTAACTTCACTCTTCGAAGTGCTAACTACATTTATAATTTTATTTTATTTTTAATTCATATTAATTAATGTAATTAATATTAAATTTTGTTTTTTTAAATCTTTCTTGAGTGAGTAAACTATATTGTAATTGTATCCTATTTATCTAACTTTAACTATTTGTATATTTTTGTGTTAATAAAGTTCCCCTGAGGAAGGCAGCAACCCCTGCCGAAACGTTGGGAAAGTTAATGTAAAGTAATTGTTTCATTGCTAAAACTATAGTGACCAAAAAGCCGACGGAAAACTATAATTCCAATAATCAAAATAAGTACACAAATTGGTCAATAAATCATGATTTTTTGATTTTTCTTGTGTGTTTTATTATAAGTTTATCAACTATGGATTCATTATAGCCGTTGACGGTTGCAATTTCTTTTAGGTGTTTGTATTCGTTTGAAAAATTAGTGATCGACAATGGAAGTTTGCAAAGACGATGGCACGAGCATGGGAAACCCTCTATCACCTTTAATCGCAGAAGTTTTTATGTCTTCATTTGAAACAGATCTGAAAACCAGGGGCTTACTTCCACGAATTTGGCTTCGTTACGTAGATGATGTGTTCGCTGTAGTTAAAAAAACTGAAATTGAAAATGTCCTAACAACCATAAACTCGCAATTCGAAAGCATCAACTTCACCTACGAAACAGAAACAAACAATACTCTTCCTTTCCTAGATTTGATGATAACTCGGAAAAACCATCGAATTGAATTTTCAATCTACAGAAAACCAACAACAACAAATCGCTACATCACGAGTGACTCATTTTGCCCAGTTCAATACAAGCTTGCTGCATTTCATTCGATGATCCATCGTCTTTGCAAACTTCCATTGTCGATCACTAATTTTTCAAACGAATACAAACACCTAAAAGAAATTGCAACCGTCAACGGCTATAATGAATCCATAGTTGATAAACTTATAATAAAACACACAAGAAAAATCAAAAAATCAAATTTATCAACTTTATTCACACAAAATAGACGATTAGATGAAAACAACAACAACACAGAACGAGCAAGTATGACTTTCTTTCCATCCATTACTGATAAGCTAACAGCAAAATTTAAAAAGAAAAATATTGAATGCGTTTTCTCTAATAATAGAAAAATAAAGAACATGCTTGGCACAACGAAAGACAAAACAAAAACTAACGAAAAATCGGGAATTTACGAAGTTAAATGCGGAAACTGCGAAGCTAAATACATTGGTCAAACGAAGAGAAGCATCAAGGTACGTTTCAAAGAACACTCTAGCCACATCAAATACAATCGACCAGAAAAGTCCTCCGTCGCCACCAACGCCCTCACCACCAACCACTTCGATCTCAAATCAGACAACGTTAAGCTGCTAAAGCATGTCACTAACCACAGACGACTTGATGCGTATGAAAGCATATACATACATATCAACGAAAACTTGATGAACAGCGATGACGGGAATATTATATCACCACTCTTCAATCTAATATAACCCTCTCTTCATTTAAATTATAATATTTCTCAGTCTCCGACTAGCTCTCGTGCTATACGCATCTCTGTTTACTCGGCTGCTTTCTTTGTACTTAGTACAATAACAAAAAAAAAAAACCTTTTCATTTAAAACAAACATTTATTTTCCTTCTCTCTCACTCTTTCTCATTTAAGTGCGCATCTCTTACCCACCGCGTGTGTAGTGATTTTCCATTAAAGCACATGGGCTTAGGCCCCAAAATGAAACCTGGGGGCCGTTTTGGCGGACTTTCTGAAGTCTCGCTATCGGAACCCAAACCAAAAAAAAACAGAAAAACCTATTCTCCCATTGAAGAATTCCCTGAACTCCCTACAAAAACCATTTCCAAAAATCCAAAGTTTATTGTTATCGCCCCATCAGATGAAAAAAAACCTCTTTCCTCAGTCAGTATTTTTGCACTCAGAAAAGCAATAGACGCTATCAGTACAGAATACGAGCAAATTTCTCAATTAAGAGATGGTAATATCCTAATCCTAACCAAAAATATAAAAATTGCCGAAAAATTTATTGCCATTAAAAATCTCTCAGGATTATGCGATGTATCGATCACGATGCACAATCAACTTAATTCCTCGAAAGGTATTGTATACGCCCCATGCCTCATAAGTGTCTCTGAATCTGAAATAGTGTCTGAAATGAAATCACAAAACGTCACTGAAATATACAAATTTACTAAGACTGTTGACAATATATCCAAACCTACAGGATTAATGCTCTTGACCTTCGATACTTTCCAACCACCTGAAACCGTAGAAATAGGTTGGTACAAAACAAAAGTGTCTGAGTACTTCCCTAATCCCATGCGGTGCAGGAGTTGTCAACTTCTCGGACATACCAAAACAAAATGCAACAATAGCCCATTATGCCCCACTTGCAGCCTTCCACCTCATTCCAATACTGATTGTACCAGAATAATGTGTGCTAACTGCCTCTCCGACCACTCATCTGATTCTAAAAACTGCCCAAAATTTATTCAGATGAAAGAAATTTTAAAAATAAAAACAAAAAAAAAGTGCACTATGGCTGACGCCAAACGCCTGTATAAAGAACAAAACCCCATAATACCAAATTTAAATCAAAATTCGTTTGCTAATGTAGCAAATTCATCTAGCTTACCTCCAAAAATCGCAAATTCATCCCAAGCTCCACGTAATAATGGCACCATTGCCACTCCCATTTCTCCTCCCACAACCTCAAACGACATTAACCCGGAAGCACCGCTAGCAAAATCAGTACCAACTCCACCAACACTCTCTGTTTCCTCCCCAACCAACAATGAAAACTCCAAACGATTAAATTCAAACGTAAATCTTACTCAAACAATATCCAAATCCTCAGATACTAATCAAAACTCACATTCAAACATCATAAAATCTCATATCAATATCGAAACTAATCTGACACCAAACTCTACAAACTCTCAAACTAGTATCCAGAACCCTTTTATTAATACACAAACGAATTTACCATTAACCTCAGAAAATTCTCAAAATAACATTCAAAACTCTCATATTAACACACAAACAAACTTGACACCAAACACTTTAAACTCTCAAACTTACTCTACTAACTCACCTATTTCACAAACAACTCAAAAACTTATTGAATCTAAAAACTATTTTATTCACAACTCCGATACGGAAAATGATGAATCTATATAAACAACACAACAGTATCCCCAACCCAGACTCTGCTGCCTTAAGGTTGAATCACCCAGGCTTCTTAGGAAGCCTCGGTGCCTCAACTTTTAGACAGCGGAGTCATGCAACCTACCACCCTCAAACTACAACCAACACAACTTTAGAACTTCCAAACTATTTTAAAGCTCTCCAGTGGAATATGCAAGGTTATATTAATAACTTCGACGAGCTCAATATTCTGATCAAAGAAAGATCGCCATGTGCTTTATCTCTTCAAGAGACACATTGTGCGTTTCAATCTACTCCAATTATTCCGAAATCTTATTCGGGTTATTTTCTCAACTTTCCTCAAAATTTAACCGGCAAACAAGGCATAGCTCTTCTTATCAAAAAGAACATACCCCATGTGCAAATCAATATCAACTCAAACATTTTAACACTTGCTGTACAAGTTAACTTGGCCATTAAATTTACTATCGTCTCTTTTTACATATTACCCAAACAAACTTTTTCTCAATCTGATCTTGCAAACATTATACAACAGATACAAACACCTATCCTTTTTTGTGGTGATGTTAACTCGTGGAGCGTTCTTTGGGGCTCACCCGTTTCGAACCACCGGGGCAATATTATCGAAGAATTCTTATTTAATTCGGATCTAATGCTTCTAAACGACGGCTCGCCAACTCACTTTTCAACACACAACACCTTTACACATATCGACATATCATGCTGCTCAGTCACCCTTTTTCCATTAACGACATGGAACGTATTAGAAGACCTACATAATAGTGACCACTTTCCTATTATAATCCAGCTACAAACTAGTCCAAACAAGTCCAAATTTTATCCAAACCCAAAGTTCAAAATCGACTTGGCTGATTGGGACCGTTACCAAGCTGTAACCAAAAAGTACTCAGATAAAATATCCCCATCCTCAAACATAAACAAAGAAGCCGCGATTTTACAAAAATCAATTCGTTACGCAGCCAACATCTCAATTCCGCAAAATGGTCACACTCCCACCACCAGAAAAGTTCCCTGGTGGAACCCAGTTCTCAAAGAACTGAGAGATAGAAAAATGAGACTTTGGAGACTATTTAAAAAGCACCCTCTAACTCCCAACCTTATAGCTTACAAAAAATCAAATGCTTTATTTAGAAAAGAAATGAAAATAAGCAAAGCTAAATCATTAACTGAATTTACATCAACAATTAATCCAAACTCTTCCGTAGCAAAAATGTGGCATAATATTCGGTGCCTCACTGGCAACTATGTCCCTCGTCTAATAAGATGTCTAGAAACACCCATGGGTACTCTGTCTTCGACTTCAGACATAAGCAACTTCTTCGCTTTCTCTTGGTCAAACCTCTCAGATGACAACAACTTCTCATCATCCTTCAAGTTTTTGAAAGCAAACAGCCTTTCCAATACACCACCTGACATTTCTGTTAACTCTTTAGCGGGACAAATTGAAGGTAGTATAACACATCTTGAATTGGAATGTTGTTTAAGCATGTTGAAAGGCAAAACACCAAGTAGAGACCGCGTTTCCTATCCTATGATTAAAAATCTCCCCTCTAATGTAAAATCTAGACTTCTTGCACTTTACAACGAGATATTTAACACCGGCATCATCCCACAAACTTGGAAAACTGCTTATATCATCCCACTGCCAAAACCAAACAAAACAATAAACTCTATAGACGGATACCGTCCAATTTCCCTCATCCCGTGCATGTCCAAAGTTCTGGAAAAAATTGTTGCAAAACGCCTTTTTTGGTTCCTAGAAAATAAAAAATTAATCAGTGCAAACCAAGTTGCCTTCAAACCCAATAGAGGCTGTTCAGACGCCTTGCTACATATCGATCATTACGTATCCAATGCTTTGTCTTCACGCAATCACGTATCGATACTCGGCCTGGACTTTATGAAAGCTTTTGACAGAATAGGGATTCACTTGATATTAAACAAACTCCTTACTTGGGGTGTTGGTCCCAAGACCTACGGATTTATCAAATCATTCCTGTTGAACAGGAAAATATCTGTGAAAATTAACAACTCCTTTTCTTCCATACAACCTCTCAATAATGGCATACCACAAGGATCACCTCTGTCGGTGGTGTTATTCTTGATTGCTTTTAACGACATTAGTGCAATTATTGATAAACATCGTATTTTAGACCATTGTATCTACGCTGATGACGTCTTCATTTTATGTAAACACAATGATTTAGAGATAACAAAAATTACTTTTTCAAAAGCTGTAAAGGACATTGTAAATTGGTGTGATAACTCTGGAGCTAAGCTCTCTCTCAATAAATGTAAACTCTTACATATTTGTAAAAAATTGTCTTGTCCTAAAATTGAATTAGCTATAAATAATGTAAATATAGAAAATGTAGAAAACCTAGATATTTTAGGATTAAGATTTAACCATAAATTTAATTGGAAACCACATTGTATAAAGCTGAAAAAGAGCCTAGCCGCAAGAAGCAACATAATTAGCTACTTATCCAATAAAAAACTTAATATTCATGTTAACACCTTATGTAATATAACTAAATCTTTAGTCTTAAGTAAAATAGATTATGGTCTTTATATTTATGGTAAATGTCCAAGCACTACTTTGAATATTCTCAAATCTACATATCACCAGTCGGCCAGAAGAAGCATAAATGCCTACCGCACAACAAGAATTGAAAACATCATGGCAGAAGCTGGCCTTCCTACATTGGAACAGCGCCAATCCGAAAGTTTATTAAAAATCATCGCTAAACTTGTCTTTTCCAAAGACTCGATCATTGACAGTGACATTGATTCAACTTGCTGCTCAAAAATGCAAAGACGTCTTCCATCCACAATCAACAAAGCCTTATCTAAGGCAAAAGAATTGGGCTTACCTTTCAAACGAGTTAAAGGCTACACTCCAAACCTTCCACCCTGGAAAATAAGTCAAAAGTCTTTGCAGCTAAACCTTACAGAGTACAATAAAGACAACACCAACAGGAGAGTATATTATTCTAACTTTGCAGAAATAATAGGAAATCTTAAACATGAAGGTTGGACTCCTTTGTTTACAGATGGGTCGAAATCAGCTTATAACACCTCCTTTGCGGTAACCGATGCAAATGGCACTTTATTGAAGGCAGGGATATTATGGGAGTTCTCATCAATCTTTACTGCTGAAGCATTAGCCATCCAAGAAGCTGCTAAAACGATCTCACTATCAAGCTACAAATTAGTGATATGCACCGACAGCCTCTCAGTTCTCCGTGCCATATCCAACGCAAACCACAATAGCAAGATAATAAACAACATACGTGACCTTCTTATAAGGAACCCCAATAAACTAAAACTTATGTGGGTGCCTAGCCATATTGGCATACCAGGCAACGAATACGCTGACAAAGCCGCAAAGTCTTGCAATAGACTACCTGTCTTCACTTTTGACATATTTTCGAAAAAAGATCTTCAAAGATACATCGAACAAATCATTAAAAAGAATAAAATCCTAAAATGGAGTGGCTACGAAAATCACTATTCTAAAATTAACACCGATCTTCATACCCCCATCTACCCACCATCTTTATCCAGAGCAACAACATCAAAATTCATCCGACTTCGGTTAGGTCACACTACCTCAACCCATCAGCACATCTTAAGGAAAGAAGACCCACCTTTGTGTCCAGTCTGTAACAACATCATTAATACCTCACATTTACTCGGCCTCGCAGTATGCAGTATCTCTCAACAAATCAATACCATTTTGCCTTATAATCAAAATATCTATTCATTTTTAAACACTATTAGTATCGAAAACATTTTAAAAATCGAAAAATACCTTAATATTCATAAATTAGTTATCTAAGTAAATACATTTATCTTTGAGTGGAAAGCTTTGCAGCTAGCGCTCTTTTCTTCCTATTAGCATGTAATTTTTAAAATTGTATGTTAATAAATAATAATAATAATAATAATAATATAATATTTCTATGTTTTTTCTTTTACTCTTTTCATCTACTTTTACCTTTCTTTTGTAACATTTTCTTTGTTTATAATTTCTTATGTTCATATATTTGTTCTAATTTTGTTGCAATTTTTGTATACCAATTAGTGTATTGCTGATGATGAGTCACATTGGACTCGAAATGCATCCAATTTTAAATAAAAAATTAAAAAGTTTTAAATTGAATAATTAACTTGTTTTTTAATTTAATTTGTTGTTTTTTGATTTTTTGTTAAATGTTGTGGTCATAAAGGTTGTTTTTTCTTTTAATAAATTAACACGACCACAAGCAAAGAAAAGTTCAATTCCTTTTCGGTTTTTGTTCAGGATAACTGTTCCACTGTGTAACAAAAAACTAGAAAAGACTTTAATTTTATTACAATGTCAACCAAGACAATTTTGAACAAATATTCACAATTGGTGGAAAAAATCAACAAGATCAAGGCTGATATTTTCTTCCTCAAAGAATGTCGAGACCTCAAGGTGTTCCCTCATTTCATCAAAATAAAGTGTGCAGTGACAAGTACAAGAACCTCCATGGTGATTAATCAAACAAAAATGATCTGGCTAAAATTAGAGTTAAAACATCATTACTCAAAACTCTGTGAAATTGAATTAGAAATTTATCATTTGCATCTGTTAATCACAAAAGGTTTGAATGAATTTCAATTTATATCGTGGATAAATTTTCAAAACAATGTTATGGACAGATGTAAAGATATTTTTCAAAAGAAACGAGATTCGCAAAACAAAAAGTTATTTAAACTAAAACAAGAACAACTGAAAAACAGAAAATCAACGTTGATCGGCAACAATAAACCCAAACCGGTAGATGATTTAATCGTCAATTTGTCAACCGAAGTGTTCTCACAACAACAACTTGATATTTTGAACAAAGGTCTAAATTTCACCCCAAAACCTTTACACTTGCCTATTATCGAAACCCATGTTGATTTAGAAACCTGTATATAATAGACGATTAGATGAAAACAACAACAACACAGAACGAGCAAGTATGACTTTCTTTCCATCCATTACTGATAAGCTAACAGCAAAATTTAAAAAGAAAAATATTGAATGCGTTTTCTCTAATAATGGAAAAATAAAGAACATGCTTGGCACAACGAAAGACAAAACAAAAACGAATTTACGAAGTTAAATGCGGAAACTGCGAAGCTAAATACATTGGTCAAACGAAGAGAAGCATCAAGGTACGTTTCAAAGAACACTCTAGCCACATCAAATACAATCGACCAGAAAAGTCCTCCGTCGCCACCCACGCCCTCACCACCAACCACTTCGATCTCAAATCAGACAACGTTAAGCGATGACGGAAATATTATATCACCACTCTTCAATCTAATATAACCCTCTCTTCATTTAAATTATAATATTTCTATGTTTTTTCTTTTACTCTTTTTATCTACTTTTACCTGTCTTTTGTAACATTTTCTTTGTTTATAATTTCTTATGTTCATATATTTGTTCTAATTTTGTTGCAATTTTTGTATACCAATTAGTGTATTGCTGATGATGAGTCACATTGGACTCGAAATGCATCCAATTTTACATAAAAAATTAAAAAGTTTTAAATTGAATAATTAACTTGTTTTTTAATTTAATTTGTTGTTTTTTGATTTTTTGTTAAATGTTGTGGTCATAAAGGTTGTTTTTTCTTTTAATAAATTAACACGACCACAAGCAAAAGATAAGTTCAATTCCTTTTCGGTTTTTGTTCAGGATAACTGTTCCACTGTGTAACAAAAAACTAGAAAAGACTTTAATTTTATTTTATGTTATTGAAAAATTTTGACAGTTCGTGCAAAATGAAGCAGAAGTAAAGTAGAAGCTGGCTGTGCGCTGTGAGTATTTTGTTTAATTTATGTATATTTTTCAAAATAAAACATTTTAAATTTCAATTCACAGTGAATACTTCAAATCGCTTTCGTATGTAAAGAGAAACATACAAAACCACAAAACTTCTAACCACCTCTAATTACCGCAACGGAACTGCCGGGTATAGGTATGTATCTCTGCGAAACTATACCAGTCGAGGCTAATTAAACCGAAGCCCTCGCCTCACTCAACATAAGAGTATCTTTTACCTTAAAACATTTTTTTATCTTTTAGCCACAAAGCTATACATAATTATGTACTGTACATATGCGCAGCTCAAACGTAAACGCAGAGGAGTTTACTTTAAACGTGTGCGCTCGCAATAGCGCTCCACTGCCATGCTGCTGCTGATTCTGCTGCTGTTGTTGCTGTTGCTGGTGCTGGTGCTGTTGCAGTGGGATGGCAATTGACCTCGTGAATGAAGTTTATGGATATAGCTCACATCACGGCTTGAAATATGTGAAAATACCCTATTGAAAAACTTTAATTGTGGCCTTGGAATGGTTTTGGTTGTATCCAAAGAATGCACTGAATGGCAGAAAATCTCATGCTCCAGTTTGATTGGCAAAATCAGTGCCATAAATTCTACCAGCCCAATTAAAATCTTAAATTTTGGATTAGCTCTGAACAATGCATTGAAATCAAAGAATAATAAAAAAAACTTAATTGAAGTTTCCAAATGCGTGTGCACTGACTGAAGCAGATAAGAGCAAGAGATTGCAAAAAGGTGAATCGTTTACAACACAGGGAGGTAAACGACTTACACGAGTTCCCAAGGCTTTTAAAGACCCAATATTGATAAAGTTCACAGATGGCTTACTTAAGGTGGCGCTACAGTCCGGGGCGGACCTGGGCCTCAACCAACATGCGTCTCCAGCCAGCTCGGTCACAGATGGCTGTGGAACTAAAATTAAAATATCCCAAGAAACAAAACTTAATTCAACAGTTGGTATTGATTTAGTAGCCACTGCCATTCTGCTGGTGCTGTTGCAGTGGGATGGCAATTGACAGCCGCCTCAGTGATTCGATGCGCCTGACCAAGAGACCGTTTGTCAATTCATTAGGAGCACTACTCTCGTGAATGACCCACTGAACTGGTGCTGGCGCCAACATCTCAGTCTCAGAGTAGATATGATGGTGGTGTTGCGAGGTACAGTGGTTTCGAATGATATTTTCAATATTCAAAACAATTTAAATTAATTCTAATGATAAAAACGTATGTTGATACATTCGTAAACGTGTAAATTTAATATGCATAATATGTGTGTGTGTATATTCTTGTTATTTTCTTAATCTATGATTTATTTTGTATCATAAATACCCCCTGTTTTGATCTTTGAATAAATTGTGCATGTATGTTATTTTGATGTAAAGCTTTTCAGCTATTTTGATGTAAAACTTTTCATGTACATACTATGTATTTATTTAAGTCATTAGACGAACCACGAACATCATCTGCGAATAGTATTTAATATAAGAACATAAAAACAATCAAAAGGCATTTTTTTGTATATGGTTACATTTTTTTTTCATCATTTAATTTCAAGTTTCCTTTTATATAAAAAATAAATACATATATAGATACAAGTAACAAAACAAAAAAAATAAATATAAACAAAAATAAATATATGTACATATACATACAAGTAACAAAACAAAATATGTTTTCTTATAATTTATAATTTTAG
Source organism: Eupeodes luniger (assembly GCA_951509635.1). Classification (NCBI taxonomy): domain Eukaryota; kingdom Metazoa; phylum Arthropoda; class Insecta; order Diptera; family Syrphidae; genus Eupeodes; species Eupeodes luniger. Next base: position 191,174,763 of record OX608073.1, on the reverse strand, counting down.
TTTAGCTCATCCTGATAGGCAACAGCTTCAACGTACATAAATAATAAAATTGAATCACAAGTTAGAAATATTTAGTCAGATAATGTGAATAATGCAGCTTATTATATTTTGACAAAAAAGATCTAACTTGGTACTAACTACCTACCAGCAACCCGAATCATTTAAATTCTTTTGGTCTATTACTTTTCACGGGGCAAATGAGGTTTTGTCGCAAAGTTGTTTGTAAATTTTGTTTCACCAAGGGCTAAGCTGTACAAATTTAACTTTCCTAAAAATGACAGTGATCTAGATTCCAAAACGCCTGAATTTGCTTAATCAATGACGCCGACAACTTAAACACACTTGGAAATTTTATAAAATTCTGAACTATTGGTTTATAGCGTTTGTCGTCAATTGCCATATTTAGATCGAGGAAAAAGTACAAAAACAATGCACATTTATTCTCAAACAAAACGTCTGGTATTAGCATAATTCTAAGCATTGCTTGCACCGACCTTGGTGGATACAATCCATCGCCACCACTTTCCTGCCAGCTATCTCTTAATGCATTGCCTTTGAATGAGTGTTCTAGAAGCGAATCAATAAATAACAAATAACAGGTTTCTCATAGAAACCATGCAACGATTCGTAAGGATACGGCACGAGATTCAAATCCACCTCACGATGTCTTTGCAAACGAGAACCATCAGGCAGCAATCCAATATTGAGCAGCCACAAAAGTATTTCCTGGTCATCAGATGCCATGCGAATTGAATTGCCTTGAGATTCGAGTGTGTTTAAAACTAAAATAAAATTACTTTCACATCAAAGTACTTCGAATAATTTTTGTTCTTAAATTACCATCTGATGGGATATTTTCACCATACTTTGAAATTATATCACTCGAAAGATCAGCTAATGTTCGATGTTGTTTGGAGATATAACAAAGCTCTTGTTTCTCACACTGATCAAGTGTATATCCAGAGTGATCGAACAGTACTTTGCACAATTTGTTACAGCGTTCTTTGATACTTGATGCTGTTGACCACAGCCAGTCAGTCAAGGTGGACAGCGATATGCCTTCATTTAGAGACATCCCTTGGTGACTACCGTCTGACCAATTTTTTGCACATTCTTTCAGTAGTCCATTGCAGTTATTTTCTATCGCGACTGATAGTAAAGTTTCTCTTTTTGCTTTCTGTTAGAATAAAAATGTGAAAGATGCATATTTGAATAGGACAGATTATAAGTTTACTTACCACTGAGAATCTAGCTTTATAATTAAGCCCACAAAACTGCAGCAGCAAACGCGCATTCAAAACTTCCATAAAAATTGGATTAGGATCTAACAATGCCAATCACAACACAATAAACAAACATGTGAGAAAAAAAGAAAGAAGCTCAAATGTCAAGTGTCATAAATGTTGCACAATTTTTCCGCATAGCCTTCTTTGCGCTAGTGTTTTGTCCGTTAAAAGTGGAACCATCGTGAAGTTGGCTACTAGCAGTCCATGTATAGTATGTCAATGGTCCTGAAACTATGTATAGTATCAATTTTTAATTTTTAAGTAACATAAGCGAATGTTTAAAAAATAAAAATGTACGTGCTTCATGCCTTAATTTGCAGAATGTTTTAACATAAAGTAGTTTTAAAGATTTAGATGGAGAAGAATTGTTTCAAGAGTTAACCGTAATATCCCAGCTTGTTACACCACAAAGCTCAAGTTTAGATGTGTTGAATTTTATTTTTAGTTCAAACCTTGAACGTTTATTAAAAATTATCTTAGGACAACCATGACTCAAGAGAAATTAGTAGGTTTATCTATAATGTCCATTGAAGAGAAATTATTAAATTCTTTAGACTTTGATGATCTCATTTCTAAATTTGCAAAATGTAAGGCCAGAAAAGTAAGTTTCCAAGTTTAAAACTTTCCCCTCTGCTCATTTCTTCGCTGCGTTTTAGTTTAATGGTTTAGGCCTCCTGGGGATACCGCAATAAAAAAAAACGCATTGAAAGGATACCTCTTGGGTAATGTGGAAAAGGCTTATGCTTGTGTATCAGTTTATGTGTAAAAAAAATATAAAAAGGGGCGCTTTCTACAAATCTTGCACAGGGCGCAAGTTTGGCTGGGGCCGGCCGCCCTGGTAAGAGTTTACAGGAGATGAAAATTTTATTAGAATGGAGAAGTAGCATAGAGTGAAAATATTAAAGAGGGATGAATCTATGTGGATGTGGAGTCGAATCGTTCTTGTGCAGGCAGTTTGTTTTTTTTTTGTTTTTTTGAAAGTTATTGACTGTTGTAACGGCTACTTTTAATGTACGAGTATATTTAGTCTGGTGCAGAATGCAGATTGTTGCAATTGTGTTTTCGATTTGTTGGTTAATTTATAATAAATAGCTAATAGTTAAATAGTTAATAGAAGTGACGTATTTTGTGAAAGTGTTTAGGTACCTATTATCCGTGTTTCAAATAGGTATGGATAGGAAAAAGCCTTCGGGGGCAGAATTTAGAAAAAGGAGAAGGCTTGTTGAGGCCGAAAATAAAAACAGAGTAGAAATATCTCAACATTTTTAAAACGCAGCGAGGAACAAGCAGATGGGGAAAATGTAAGTATTCTTAATAATACTATTGATGAGGTGCAGGCAGGAAATAATATCGATGAGGTGCATGTAGGAAATTCAGTGGGGCCAGGAGAAGAGGTATTTTTAATGAATGAACTTTTTGATAACCCCAATAAATGGGCTAATTTATCTGATGAGCTTATTAAAAAAATAATTTTAAAGGGTCCAATGCAAATTCAGAATCATCAGTTTCCAATAACAAAGAAAAGAAAGTTTTCAATTTCCAGTTATCAACGAACTTTATCCAATGGCAAGGTAGTTCCGAGGGCTTGGTTGATTTATTCAAAATCAAAGGATTGTGTCTATTGTTTCTGTTGTTTTTTATTTGAAAAAAATAAAAATTATCATACTTTGTCAAGTACAGGTAGTTCTGATTGGCCACATTTAAGTTCAATTTTAAAAAGTCACGAAGTTAGTTTTTTCCACTTCGATAATTTTCAATCATGGAAGTTTTTAGAAAAAGGTTTGACTTCAGGTACAGCAATTGACACATTATTTTAAAGTTCAATGGAAGCTGAAACAAAGCATTGGAGGGCGGTTTTACAAAGACTATTTAGTGTTGTAAAATTTCTTGGTTCTCAGTCATTAGCTTTTTGCGGTTCATCAGATAAATTGTTTGAGCTTAACAATGGTAATTTTTTACAACTCGTAGAGGAAATAGCTTCATTTGATTTGGTTTTAGGAGAGCACATGAGGAGAATTACGAATCAAGAAACCCAAAATAAGTATTTAAGCAAAAACATACAAAATGAAATTATGTATAAGTATTTTTGCCACAGCCATTAGCAATAAAATTGTTTCAATGCTTAAAGAAGCAAAATATTTTTCAATTATTGTAGACTCTACAACCGATAAAAGTCGCGTAGAACAAGTTACTATTGTCGTTAGGTTTGTACATAAGAATCAGAAAACTTTTACAGTGAATGAGCATTTCTTAGGGTTTTTGAAGGGGGAAGACAAGAGCGGAATGGGACTGACTCAGTTGATTTTAGACAAACTTGAATTACATGGAATTTTAATAAGTAACTGTCGAGGCCAAAGTTATGATAATGGTTCGAATATGAAAGGGAAAGAAGCGGGTGTTCGGAATCAAATTCGAACCCTGGAACCAAGAGCATTTTTTGTTCCATGTTGCTCGCATTTCTTAAATTTAGTGGTTAATGATGCTGCTCGGTGCTCATTTTATGCAGTTAATTTTTTCGATACAATTCAATGTTTGTATAACTTTTTTTCAAATTCCACAACGAGGTGGGATATTTATAAGAATAAAATTCAAAGTCTTACTTTGAAACCCCTTTCTGAGACTAGATGGGAGAGCAGATTAGATGCATTGAGGCCTTTAAAAACAAATTTAGAAGAAATATATGAAGCCCTTATAGAAATATCTGAAATAGGAAATCTAGAGGCAAAAAACATTACAGAATCGTTAGGAAATAAAATTTTTGATTTTACGTTTATTTGCTGCCTGCTAATTTGGTTTGATATTTTAGAAAATATAAATAAAACAAGTAAATATTTGCAAAGTCCGTCCGTTAATCTATCAACTGGCATACAAATTTTAGAAAATACAAAAAACAGTTTGATTTTAATGCGTTCCGATGAAAAATTTAATGAGTATGTTCTATTAACCGAGCGTATTGCTAGTTCCCTAGAAATACCAAATATGTTTCCTGAAGCTTCATCATTTCGATCTCGACGGAGAAAAAGACTTTATGCTGATGAATGTCCTGAAACTATATTAGACCCGAAGCAAAGATTTAAAGTAGATTTTTTTTTTCAAAATACTTGATCAAGCCATTCAATCAATTACAGAAAGGTTTGAACAGCTTGACACGTATAGTATCAATTTTTCATTTTTAGGTAACACAAGCAAATGTTTAAAAAATAAAAAGTTACGTGCTTCATGCCTTAATTTGCAGAATGTTTTAACATTAGGTAGTTTTAAAGATTTAGATGGAGAAGAATTGTTTCAAGAGTTAACCGTTATATCCCCGCTTGGCACACCACAAAGCTCAAGTTTAGATGTGTTAAATTTTATTTTTATTTCAAGCCTTGAAGATTTTGCTCCGAATTAAGTAATTGCTCTCCAAATTCTTAATACAATCCCGGTCACGGTAGCTTCAGGAGAACGTAGTTTTTCTAAACTTAAAATTATTAAAAATCCATGATCATGACTAAAGAGAGTTTGGTAGGCTTATCAATAATGTCCATTGAAAAGGAATTATTAAATTCTTTAAACTTTGATGATCTCATTTCTGAATTTGCAAAATGTAAGGCCAGAAAAGTAAGCTTTCAAGTTTCAACGTTTCCTCTCTGCTCATTTTTTCGCTGCGTTTTAGTTTATGGTTTTACTTTTTTTTCCTAAAAAAATTAACTGAAGTTCTTATCTATTTTGTATATTTGTATAAGTATATATTTTTATATTATTTTGTTTTTTAATTAATTAATAATTTTTTTTTAAATGAAGTTTTTATTTATTTTTTATTTTGTGTATGCATTTATACATGTACATACATATGTATGTTTCTATACTTTTATTTAATGTTGTTTTTAATTTATTTACAATTTTTTTTGTAAATATCTTAATTACATTTGATACATACAATCATATATGTACCGGGGATACCTCAATACAAAAAAACGCATTGAAAGTCTACTTCCTGGGTAATGTGGAAAAGGCTTATGCTTGTGTATCAGTTTATGTGTGAAAATATAAAAAATGGGCGATTTCTACAAAATATTCTACTGTTTCTTTGCTGACTAGGATTATTTTTATTCAAAATTATTTATGCTTTACTTTACCTATGCGCAGTGTTAATAATAAAGGAACAGCTTTCATCTAATTAAGATGTTTAGTTGTTTTGAATTCAAAGATGTTGGTGCTTTTTGCTTCAGGGGTTGAATTCGGTTGAATCAATTTTGAAGAATATACAAAAGGTAATGTACAAATTTATCGGCCAACATAATTAAAATATTTGTTGGAATTTTATTTAAACGCTATAACTTTTGCACTGTTTTTTGCTTGCTCGTTTTTCTAATTGGAAAAAATCATCAAATTTCATATTTTTCAAAATATTCACGTTTCAAACTTTAGTGGAATGAAAAAATTGTAAAGGAATATTTATTTGTGATTTTTTAATAACATTGGCACTGATAAAACTCATTAATTGTATGTACTATTAAAGAATTCCCTGCAGTTTTGGTAAACTTAAGGACGTGCAAAATAGAAGAATGCCCTGAATTCATTATGCCTATTGCATCACCAGAATTAAGTGCATTCTGCACAGAACTATCTGGAACCACACATACGAACGTCGACACAGGAAATTCTCTACAAATTGCCTAATGATGTTGCAAGAGTGGCTGCGCGCTGCGCAAAGAATTGCAAGCCCGCTACCTTCATATGCCGAAAATGTCAAAAATAATAAAATCGGAAATTGTGCATTTGTGATATGGTCCGATTGGGATTTTCAATTTGCCTCGCAAAAGAATATCAACGCAAACGACTTAATAAGCCAACATTTTTCAATCTATGTTATATTATAAAGTTGTAATTTTTTTTTCAAAATTGTATGTAATTTAATATAATTTTGTTTTAGATTAAACTCTATTAATGTATTTTCACTTAAAAAACAAAAACTGGATTTTAAAATGTAACCTCTTAGTTTTTGAGTTGTAATTTTTTTTCAAAATTGTCTGTAATTTAGTGTAATTTTGTTTTAGATTTAACGCTATTAATGTATTTTCACTTAAGAAACAAAAACTGGATTTTAAAATGTAACCTCTTAGTTTAAGGAAATAAAAAAATATTAAATGTACTTTTTCCAAGAAAAACACTTCTTTTTGGGGTTACCCACTTTGATCTTCTCATGCCAATTATAAAATTATACGTCTTTTTATTTCTTTTATTTTATGTTTAATGACATGGACAGTATATTATTTATAACAATTCAATGATCTACTCTTTCTTTTAGCTTAAAATTAATGGTGATTTGAATAAATATACATGATAAGATGATATAATTATTATTGTTTTGTTTATGTATCCTCATGATGATGACCTAAATCCGAATGTAAGAATCTTAACATCAGCAAACGACAACGTCCATCTTGGTTCTGATTTCTTTCTCAATAGTATATCTCCGTATAATGTAGCTAATTTAAAATAAAATTTATTAAATTAATTGCATTTAAAAAGCGGAAAAATAACCCCACCTATTTCGTCAACATTGTAAAATTTATTTCCAAACTCTTCTCTTAGAAAGAGACATAAATGGAAGAACATATTACGCCTTGGTGGACTTAAGCGTGTTATGAGATTCAGAACTTCTTCTATTGTTGTTGTTTTTAACAATTGTTCAGCGCAGGGCTTTAATAGTGGTTCCTTTGGAAATACTAATAGCATAAGTAATGCTTCAGCAACAGTATGAGGATTTCCAGCCATAAAATATTTTATAAATTTAAAAAAATAAATGAGTCATCTGTGAAATTGTACATAAAAGTTTTTCATTACTGATGTTAAATTTCAGTGAACATTTAAAAAAAAGTTGTAGCTTTTGAATAAAGGGCTTTTAAGAATGATCAGATTATGCCATTTCACAAGGGCTATTATGGCATCTCTTGAGAGTTTATAGAAAGAATAATAGTTATGAAAAAAGTAGTGTGAATGAAGGAAAAGTTCTTGTCTTTCCTATTGGAACTTTTTCTCATGACAGAATATATTCAAATACACTAATTTAGCTTTATAAAGCAAACAAAACAACATATTTTAGAGTATGTAATAAAATGGAAACTTACGAAAGTCTTCATTTGACCAACTGTCCAGCCAAACTCGAATCTGATTGACTTTTTCACTATTTGCATAATTTCGATTAAGTGAAAAAAGTCCCTCAGTTTTCGTTCCCGATTTATAAAGGCAAGCGAAAAGAAGAAAGAATTCCCTCGGCATACTAACTCGAAACTTGTCTTTGATATTTGCCTTAAAATATAAACCAAAAATATATATTTAAAAACTATGATTGAATATCTTAAAAATGCAAACGAAAAAAAAATCCTCACCAATTCATTTAATTCCTCAAATACATATTCGCAAACTGGACGTTCTGTTTGGCATAATGTCTCCACCAATAAACCAAAACAACTTGGCCTATAAAGTCCTAGAATCGATATAAACGAATGCGGTCCATCTTTAACTTGAAGCACAAATATATCGAAAACTCATACTAGAACCTTGAACGAAAGAAATCAAAATAATTTTGAAGACACAAAAAATATAATACGGCCTCATTACGAATAGCGAATAGAACATTTGAATTAATTAAAATTAAGAACTTTAACGTTTAAAAAGAGCAACATTTCTATTTCCAAAAAATGTGTTTTTTAAAGTGAGCATTGAAATGGGATTTGCGGAAGGAGTGATTACAAAAATGTTCGCTTTAAGTGGAGCGTTCATAATAAGGATCATAAATCATCATCATACCTGTAAGTAGTCGTCCTGATTTCGGTTCAACATCCAACCATTTCTCACAAATTCTACGCTCTTTTTATAAAGATCGTAATCTTTTGTTTTTATCTAAAATAAACCACACAAAAAATAAACGATTATGTTTCCTTTTTTGTATTTGGCTAACCAAAAACTATCTTACCGGTGTTGTAAATTCAGCATATACTGGTTTATGATCACTTTGTCTTATTTCCATAACACTGTTATATGATAACTGTGTTATACCATCACCTCTCCAAAAAATACGATCACAATAAGCAGGCGCTCGAGTTTTTCGCTAAACAAAAAATAATACTAATTAGCCTTGAAAGTTATTTTGAAATTTTTTGACAATTCACCTGGAGTCAAAATTATCCGTGCCAGGATCGTATTTATATGTTGGGCTAAATTTAATAGGACCTTCAGTATAATCACGAAAAACATTTTCCTTTCTCATTTCCATAACGAGTTGATCAAATTTAAGCAGACTTTCATAGTTCGAACGGTCAAGATGTATGCCAGGGATTTCGTTGATGCGATAGTTTAAATCACCAATCCAAAATATGTGACTATAAAAAAAGATAGTTTATATTTAAACTAAGTCAAAAATGTATCGATACCAATTAATTGCGAGAGGAATATTCAAAATCAATACTCACTCATGCTGTGAATTGCATCGAAGACCAGAAATATAATTGAAAATGCATTTTCTATTTATTGTATCGAATCCTTGATTTCTTGCTACAATTTCATGCATACATATAAGCAGCTAAATGCGAATTAACAAAACATAAGCAACGCCTCCTTTATTTCCAAAAGAAATCATTCCTGTGCCAACACTCTGGGTGCTATAACGGACAACACTTGGACGAAGCTTTTCGTACGAAAATTGTTAGCATCATACCGACAAGACACACAGACGTTAGTTGTTCATATTTTGAGTTCTTATGAAGAGATTCCAAGAATTTTCGACTTGAAACGATATAAAAATGTCAATATGTATTATAAATTAATTTTCTAACTTAAACTCACTTCCAACCAGGGAAAGTGTCAATAAATAAAGCGATCCCTCAACTTCATAGCCACATTTTCGACATGTGTATCATTTCCTTCTCGACAAATACAGCATGTCACACCGATTTTATCGCGAAGCTTTCCAGTCTTCGGCAATATCGATCACTTCGGTGTAATGGGATCTTCTCATTTCCACAGTCGAGTCGGAGGACATAAGAACCCATCAGAATACAGCGAATTTATTGCCAGGAACTAAATCTTGTTGACAAGTGTAATTTTAACTAAAAAAACAAAATAATATTCATACAATTTGAGTTTAAAATTAATGTGACGAACACACTTACATACCTTGAATTTGTACTTCTTCGTGGCTGATAATTTTTCGCTCCAGAATAAATATGTTGGCGTTGGTGGCTTCCTTCTCGGGGGATTCCACTTTTTCTGTTGAAACATCCTCCTTGGTTTCTTCTTTATCTGAGGATTACATTAAGTGCAAATTCATTATATATTTTTATTAAAATAAATTAATATTTTGTATTTAAATTGTTTTACCTTCATTATTTTGCATTACTGGGAATGGATTTTGTTTTGTTTTCATTTTCGTAGAATTGCCAAAAGACTCACCTCGCTGTTAATCTGTCAAAACTGGGTTAAACTCAAATTAGGCCACGTTCGCATTGCAGTTCTATGGTGTGCCTATACTTTCTGCATGATTTTTTTTGTTTTTAGCGAAACTTTTCATAAAAATCACAGAATTTGTGTGCCAAAAGCAGTCAAATACTATTTTTAGCACAGTTTTCACTAAAAAGAAGTTGCGAAATTAATTTTTCTTAAAATATTGCAACAATTTTTCAATTTTTGAATTCAACGGATCTCTTTTTTGAACGGCTGAGTTCACCTCACATTGTTTTCCCCCTAACTGTGCATACTGAGCCCCAAAAGCCCATAACAACTACATAAAATCTGGATTTTCCCATAAGAAATGCACGGGACAACTAACACGTGCTTATGCTAATGGGCAAAATGTGCTCAATTTAGTTTGTAGGTCGAAAGAGAGCGAACCCCATAAGTCGGTTCTCTTGGTAGATATATATTTCTCTATGTGTCAGATGCAGATATTGATTAAATCTTTTGTGTTTAATAACAATTAATTGGTACCCTACAAAATTGAATATATTTTTAATGTTTCTAAAAAAATCATGTTTTCAACTAGTTACGAATACAACCGTTTAAATTTTATTATTGCAGGCGGAAGTTCAGGGCAATATGGCGGATTAAATGCAGGTAGTGGCTCTTACGGAGGAAGCTACAATCAATCCCATACAAATAACTATTCAGGCCCGGATTGGTGGGCTAGCTAAATAAAGCAACAAACGGTCTTATGAATTAACTCATTATATTACAACAATCATGGAGTCATACATTGAGTTAGCTGTTTTCTTTTTTTATTATTCTTATTCGGTTGGGCCTATGCCCAAACTGTTATTTTGAAAAAATTAAATCTGTTCTTGAATTCAACTCAGTATTTCTAATAGTTAATTCGAAATTATTTTCTCAAAACAAATTTTTAATAAATACAATGTCGTTTTGGATGACATTAAAACCCTGAAATTTGTAATAAGAGACGAACGTATGTGAACGTAGTGATTTTTTTTTTTTTTTTTTTATAATTAGCAAACATTAAAAGGGTTTTTTTATACCTTTAATATGCCAAAGACACAGTGTGAGCATTAGGAAAAGAGGGAAGGGTTGGATAGGAGGTGTCGGTGTACATTGATTTTGAATTCCTGAACATTGCAATGATAGGGAAAGATAGAGCGTGGCAAGGCGTTCCACATTCGCGTAGTACGGCTAAAAAATGAATCTCTGTACTTCATAGTACGGCCGAAGTTGGGCTCAAGTATAAACTGATGGGCATTCCTAGAAGCGCGGGTATTACGGTTAAATTGTTTAAGGGCAGGAATGCAACTGGCTATTTCACTAGAGCATAGTCCGTTAAAATAACGGTAAAAAAGGGTGAGACAAGAAACCTTGCGTCGATGTTCGAGTGACGTTATCGAGTTGATGATGTTGATGTCACCAATCATTTTAAAAGCTCTTCTTTGTATACTGTCCAAGAGGCTTAAATAAGTTACTGGAGCACCAGCCCAGAGATGAGAGTTATATTCAAGTTTCGGACGTATATAGGTTTTGTAGATTGTAGCCAGATCAGACGGAGAGAAAAATTTCTTGCAACGTCTCAAAAAACCTAGACATCTTGCGGCATTTTTGGCGACATCGCGTATGTGATCGCTCCACAAAAGGTGGTTGCTGATGCACATTCCGAGAATGTCGAGGTTTTCCGTTTCGTTGATGCAAGTGCCACTCATAGATAGTGGCAAAGAGGGTTTATCTCGCTTTAACGATGCATTTCGAAGCATTAAATTCCACACGATTTTTTATTCCCCATTGTACAATGCTGTGTAGGTCGGAATTTAATGAGCTTATCATATTTTGCCGTTTCAGTTCCGCATCCGAAGAGGAGGGTTGTGAGTCTGGAAACGAATATGAAAAGCTAAGAGTGCTATCGTCAGCGAAACAATGTATTGGATTAGAAGTAAAAGATAGATCATTTATAAAAATGAGGAAGAGGGTCGGAGACAAAACGGAGCCCTGGGGCACACCAGCATTTATTTTATGGCTTTCAGACTTGAATCCGTCCAAAACAACTTGTATTGAACGGTTCGAAAAGAAATTTCTAATCCAACGAAGAAGAGAGTCGTCGATACCGAAAGCACGCATTTTCGATAAGAGAGCAAGATGCCAGACTTTATCAAATGCCTTTGAAATATCAAGTGCAATAATCTTACTTTCTCCAAAACAATGTAAAGACTTGTTCCACTGTTCGGTGAGATGAACCATGAGATCACCAGTGGACCTATTGCTACGAAAGCCGTATTGCCGGTCATTAAGAAGCTTCCGTTGTTAAAAAAAATCTTAAAATCAAAACAGACGAATTTCTAAGTATATCACTGTATAAGATTATTTAAGAGGTCTTTACAATAGAACCACACTACTAGTGTTATGCCTTTAGTAGTGAAGTTAAATTGGTCCGGACCCTAACAATCAAAACAGTAATCTACAATCCATGTGTTATTGAATGAACCAATACATACACACAATTGAGCGAGCTTTCAAAAAGCTTAGCCCAATGCATGCACCTGCTGAGCCACTCAACTGTATAGAAAAATGAAAGAAAGAGTGAGGAGGGAATGCACTTACTGTGTTCTGGTAGGTATTTTTATTATTGCCTTTTTCCCTTTGTGTTGCTTTTTTTTTATATTGCTGTTATTTTTCACTGTTTTTTTGTTCATTATTATTTTCTGTTAATTTATTGATTATTTTTGTTGATCACTGTTTTTTTTGTTTTGATTTTATTTGAGTTTTTTTTTGTTTTGTTTTGTTTTAAATAAATAAATTAAGTTTAACGAGACTGCGACGGGGACGGAGACGGGAGACGGGAGACAGACAACAATTAATGCACAACGCAAAACACGACGAGATGACATTAACCTCCTCGCTCGAGCTTTCACTGACAACTCTAATATTGTTAATCAAAATAAACTACAAATAAAAGACCATGCTTAAACAATTTTGCTATTGTAAGTTCTTGCAAAGAAAATCATTTTTGTTAAAACTTTAAGGTAGGTAATTTTAACGCCTATTACATAATTAACAGACAAAAAATAATATTTCGCCGTTCCGCCTTTTTTCTTCACGATATCTCAAATCCAGTTTAGACCTTTCGTGGAACTGAACAATTTTTTCAAAAAAATTTCATTTATTTCATTGTACCGAACTTCTTCTATCACCGATTTTATCCCAATGACTGTTCTTGGACTTTTTTATCTTAATCTTTCTCATTTGCTGTCAACAGTTCTCAATCGGATGCATGTACGGACTGTTTCCTGGCCATGGAAGTGACGACATTTTATGCAAATATTTATGATTTTTTACCAGAATATAAAGAATTAATCTATATTTCTAAAATGAACCTGTGTCATCTTGGAAAATCAAATTTTAAGAATTGATTCTAAATACTTAAGAATTACGGAGTGGTCAATGTTGGTGTTAACCCAGTGCGATAAGGCTTTGAGGCGAATAGCAAAGCTTGCAGCTATTTATTTGCTAAATATATCAAGAGGTGTTATGTAGGGTAGGGTGTCCAGCGCCGCCGCAGATGAGGTCGTGCGTAGCGACCCGCTTATACACAGGCAAGCTGAACTTTGGACTCTATGTAGTTTGTCGTGATTTATAGCTTTTTCTAAAGCAATCCGCCATATTGCCCAAATTATTTGTAAGAGTTCTTTTTGGGTGTTAACATGGTTTGCTGAAACCGCTATAGCAACTTCATCCGTATAGGCAATCGCTCTGAAACCCTCCGCATCCAAACCAGTTAGGATTTCATTTCCACCGATTTGCATTTACAGTAGGCATGTTGAAACATAGACAGAAGTCTTGTATCAATACTTACTCACTTACTTAAGGTGGCGCTACAGTCCTGTGTTAAGTAGGGCCTCGTCCAACAAACTTCTTCATCTAGCTCGGTCCCCAGCTAGAAGTCTCCAGTTTCGCGCTCCAAGTTGGGTGAGGTCACTTTCCACTTGTGCGCGAATTATATTTATCCGTCGGAAATAAAAAAGGTTAATTCAAAAAAATATATTTTTAAATATTAACTTTATTTTCTATTCAACAAGATGGAATATTTAAATAGTTTTACATGCATAGTTCTTACGTACTACTCTGTAACTACTCCTCGACGACTACTCCTCGACAACTCCAACTCGCGTCTACTCCTCGACAACTGCTCCTCGACAACTTCTCCTTGACAACTACTCCAAACTCCTTCTGCGTTGTATCTATTTATATCGTTTTGGTTCCTTTATGTTTGTGTTGGTTAATTACTTTTTGTATCTTTTATGTTTGTGTTGGTTAATTACTTTTTGTATCTTTATCTTATTTTGTTATTTGGTTGGTCATAAAATATCTGTTATGTTCTATTTTTATTGTTATCTTGTTTTGTTATTATTATCTTTATTATTTTATTATTATTATTATTTCCTCTTATTTCCTGCTTGAGGTACAGTTGAGTGTTTATAACTCCCCCCATCGCTCAAAATGAATCGTCCCGATTCATCAATTTGTTTCTGAAGCAAGGCAAGTCCTTTTTCTAATGTCATCTCTTTTTGTGGAGCCGTTGGTACGATTATATGTTGCATCGGTATATAGTTGTTGATTTTGATTTCTTTTTTCTTACAAAATAAGGTTAATATAATAATAATTACAATGATTGTACTTATAGTACTTATTCCAATAACTGACTCGGATTTTGTTATATTTAAGTAACTTAATGTGTCAATATTCTCGAATTCAAATTTAAGCTTAGTGTTTGGGTCTATTATGTATGATTCAACAACATAATCATTAATAACATGTGTTTTTATATAACTTAGTATTTTTTGATTAGGTTTTGTGTAATTCCTTTTATCTATATTAACAGTTTCGTTAAATGTTATTAAATAAATGCTGTTCGATGGTGAATATAAAAAAGAAACAATATTTAATTTTGCACAATTTTATTTGTTGAAACAAATGGACTGTGTGTTGCACCGCTCACTGCTCTCGAAAGAATAATACTTATAATACAGAATATTGAATAATATAAAATATAAAGCACAGGATGATATTTCGCCATATCGCACCACTTCCAGTCATTAATGTTGATTGTTGTTGTTTTGTTACTGCTGCTGCAGCTGGCCCGTTGCAGTTGCCCGTTGATATTTGTTTTCCCTCGATGACGACGTTCTCGGTCGCAAGTACCGCTTATCACGACACTATGGAAAAGGGTGTGGCCTGCGCACTTGTATGTTGATGGTCAGATTTTGATTCGATCGTCAACGTCGTCGATGATGAGGATGCGCAGCGTTGATGTGGTTGTTGTTGTGCTCGTTCCCAAAAATCTACCGGACGAAGAATACTTTCATGTCGGCGCCGTTGCTCTGCTCATGGTTATTGTTGTTGGAAATTTGTGGACCGAGAAATAGGTCTAGTAAATGCTCGCGCATTGTTGTTGTGCTCGCGCGCAAATGCAGCTGGTGGTTGGAATGTTGTTTATTTTTGCTATGGTACCGTCGGTGTTGTGCCTTGTTGCTCTACTATGGTGCCGTCGGTATTGTGCCTTGTTGCTCTAATCTCTAACATTCCTCCCCCCAATTGAAGACTCGTCTTCAATTCCTTGTTCAGGCTCTTCAAGTGGTAGCACGCACAACTTCTGAATCGCTCGCACTAGCGTCGTATGCTCTAGTCGCACTTCGGCACTTCGCACTAGCCCGTCCTTGCCCCTGTGGACGGCCGTGACTCGCCCTAATGGCCAAATCGTAGGTGGCGCATTTTCTTGCTTCACTAGCACCAAGTCACCTGGTTTGACGTTCCTGCTCTTTTTATTCCATTTGAAGCGCTGCTGCAGGGTGTGGATATACTCGCGACTCCACCTTTTCCAGAACTGCTGCTGCATCTGGTTCACTATACCCCACAGTTTCAGTCGTCCTTGAGGCACTTCACTCACGTCGGCACTAAGAGGTAGCACCATCTGTTCTCCGATGAGAAAGTGTCCAGGTGTGAGTGCATGTAGATCTTCTGCATCATCTGAGAGCGCGTATAGAGGCCTAGAATTTAGGCATGCCTCTATGAGCACCAAAGTTGTAGCGAGTGTCTCGAACGGGAAGATCTGCTTGCCCATAATCCTCCGAAGGTGGTACTTTGTGGATTTCACACCGGCTTCCCAGATGCCTCCCATGTGCGGTGCGCCTGGAATGATGAACTTCCATTCCGTGCCCAAAGAGTTGACTTGCTCAATTGGTAGCCTGTCTTTCCATTGCTCGCCATTTCTCTTCAGCTCAGCGTCT
Organism: Eupeodes luniger; assembly: GCA_951509635.1. Classification (NCBI taxonomy): domain Eukaryota; kingdom Metazoa; phylum Arthropoda; class Insecta; order Diptera; family Syrphidae; genus Eupeodes; species Eupeodes luniger. The sequence goes on along the minus strand of OX608073.1, from coordinate 191,158,721 downwards.
GCTCCGACGAAGTTCGTCGCGTTGTCGCTCCACAGCACTGAACATGCGCCGCGACGACCAGTGAAACGTTGAAAGGCTGCCAAGAATGCGCTGCTCGTCAAATTGCTCACTGGTTCCAGATGTATGGCCTTGGTGACCATGCACACAAATACGGCTATGTAGCCCTTCTCGACGACCTTCGATCGCCCTGATCTGGCCTTGATTTGCACCGGTCCAGCATACTCTACTCCGCTATGCTTAAATGCTCTTGTTGGTTGGACTCGATCCTTAGGAAGGCTGCCCATTAGCTGCTCTGATGTTGCCTTGCTCTGACGGAAACACGTTATGCACCGTGATATGTACGTTTTCACTGCACGCCTTAAGGTTGGTATCCAAAATTTGTGCCTGATGTACTGCATGCACAACTGCACACCTCCATGTAGTGTCTTCAGGTGCGCTTCTCTGATCAGCAGCTTGCTTAGGGTGCTCCTGGCTGGCAGTATGATGGGGTGCACAATTTCGTACGACAATGCCGAATTCTGAAGCCGTCCCCCTACTCTCATCGTTCCTTTGTTGTCCAAGAATGGATTGAGTGAAATTATGCTGCTCGACCCTTCCAATAAAGACTCCTGCGAGAGTTGTTGCATCTCTTTGTGGTACGCACGATGTTGCTCGGTTCTAGCCCAGTATGCTAAAGCTCCGTCACGCTCTTCTAATGACACCAATGGAACTGACGTCACCGGTAATGTCTTCTGGTGATTGTTACGCCTCTTACAATTCCGGACAAACCGCAATATGAAGGCAGTTATTCTCAGAATGCTCTGGAGTGTTGACTTGCTCTCAATAAGACTGATATCGCCGACGATCAGTACCGCTGGTTTTGCTATTCTGGCACTGGCAACGACTGGCGCCTTAAGCTCCTTCAAGGCTTCTTCTGGCTGTTGTCGAATTGACGCTGCATCTGCACTTGGCCAATCGTCTTCGTTTCGGACAAGCCATGACGGCCCATGCCACCAGAGTTTATTGTGAACCAGCTGCTCAGCTGTGACCCCTCTGGACCCTAAGTCGGCAGGGTTGTCACCGGACCGCACATGCCTCCAGCGATGACCTCCACTCAGCTCTTGGATAGAACTCACTCTATTAGCCACAAACGTTTTCAGCTCGCATGGCATTTTACTGATCCAACAAAAGGCAATCGTGGAATCGGACCAGTAAATTTTCGCCAAATCTTGAAATGCACATGCACTGCTCACCTGCTCCATCAGTTTGCACAAAAGATCAGCTGCACATAGTTCCAGCCTAGGAACAGAAATCGTCTTGATTGGGGCTACCCTGGTTTTCGACGCGATAATTATGCAAGTAGTCTTGCCATCAAGTGAAGTTGCCCGCATGTAAACTACTGCAGCGTAAGCTCTGGTGGATGCTTCTGCGAAACCGTGAAGCTCCAATTTATGGTGCTCAGTGCTGCCTAGCCATCTCGGAATTTTTATTGCTTCCAAGTGTGACAGCTGTTCGTTGTACTTCTGCCATGACGGCAGAATGGACATGGGTATTTGCTCGTCCCATGCAATTCCGGATCGCCATAGCTCTTGTATGAGGATTTTTGCACTGATTATCACTGGCGCAAGGTAGCCATTCGGGTCGTACAACCTTGCGATTGCACTAACAACTGCTCTCTTGGTATTGGAAACGCGTTCATCTCTCGCTCTGACTTTGAATGAGATCTCATCTTTTGCGCAGTTCCACACAAGGCCCAACATAGAAGCGTTGTTGTCTTCCGGAAAAGTTAGGTCTCTTTCGCTCGACCAGGTGCTAGTTAGCTTCGATAGCACGCTCTTACTTGATGACATGAACTTGCTCAACTTGAATCCGCCTGCTCTCAATGAAGAAATTATTTGCCTGCACTTACTTGTCGCCTGCTCCTCTGTGTCTGCGCCGGTCAACATGTCGTCCATGTAGAAATTGCTCAATATAGCCTTGTAGGCCAATGGATAGGACTCCTGATGATCGCTCGCACACTGATTCATTGCTGGCACTGCATTAAATCCACTGGACGCCATACCGTACGTAACTACTGTCAGGCAGTATTCCCTCATTGGCTCATTTGGGCTCTCCCTCCAGAAAATCCTCTGGAGATTCCACTGCTCTGGATTCACCTTCACTTGGCGGAACATTTTTTCGACGTCCGCCGAAACTGCAATCTTGAAGCACCGAAAACGTGTTATGATTGCCGACAGATCGTCCTGAAGCTTAGCACCAGAAAATTGCACATTATTTAATGACACTCCACTAACGCTCTTGCAAGATGCGTCGAAGACGACCCGAAACTTCTTAGTGACACAGTGGTGTGGAATGTGGTATGCTCGCTCGCTCGTACTTGGTCCAATCACTTGCTTCATGTGCCCAAGCTCTTCATATTCGCGCATGAAGTCGACGTATTTTTGTCTCAGCTCTGGCTCTGCACATAATCGCTTTTCGGTTTGTAGGAACCTCTTCATGGCCACAGCTCTTGTGGACCCCAATTCTGCTGCTCTGGGATTTATTGGTATAGTTACCACGTAACGGCCAGCTGCAGTTTGGTAATGGGTGCTCTTAAAATTTTCTTCAACCCATTCGTCATCCGCAGACGACAACCATTGCCAGCTCGGCTCTTCGATTTCCCAGAATTTCCTCAGCAATTGGTTAAGCTCTACATCTGAAGGTTCCGTCACGATGCACATTGTCTTGCCTGCACGTTCATGCCTAGGTTGAAGCTGGCCAAAAACGATCCAACCAAGGGACGAATCCTGCGCCGTCAATCCGGAACTGAATCTCTTGATGCACTCTCTGATGATTTCCGCCCATACCTCCGCTCCCAACAACATCTCTATTCTAGCTGGCTCACTGAATTCGGGATCAGCCAACTTAAGCTCACGCATTTCGTTCGCTTGTGCTTGCGATAAGCATCTTGCAGGTAGGCAAGAAGTGATTTTCCTCACGACAAACATTTCGCATTCCAGATTGAAGCTCGGATCGATTGTAGACCGGATGCTAACATTCACCATTCCGGTCGGCCGCAAGGCAACGCTCGATCCAATGCCCTGCACAGAAAAAACGCAATGTCGCTTGCTAATGCCCAATTTCTGCACGCACTGCTCTGTGACCAAGTTGACTTGACTTCCGCTGTCTAGAAGCGCCCTTGCCTCAACGGATTGTCCTGCTCTGATTTGCACCTTGACGCATGCTGTAGCTAGCAGTGCGCATTGCACGTCATCGCTCTGAATTTGCTCTTGCTCAATGTCAGTGTGCGCCGATGCTGGGACATTCCCAACTACCTGCTGCTCTGCAGTCATCACCTTAATTGATTGCTATTGTGGTGATATAGTCGGCATATCTTTGCTCTCTGGGTTCATGGTCGGACCCGCCACAGCCGCAAGTCCAGCAGCTGGAGCACGCTGTTCTGGACAGAGGACACTGTTGTGTTTCTTGTTGCACCTCCTGCAAGCTCCAGCGGTGCAGAATCATCAGATGTTCGATGGTGAATATAAAAAAGAAACAATATTTAATTTTGCACAATTTTATTTGTTGAAACAAATGGACTGTGTGTTGCACCGCTCACTGCTCTCGAAAGAATAATACTTATAATACAGAATATTGAATAATATAAAATATAAAGCACAGGATGATATTTCGCCATATCGCACCACTTCCAGTCATTAATGTTGATTGTTGTTGTTTTGTTACTGCTGCTGCAGCTGGCCCGTTGCAGTTGCCCGTTGATATTTGTTTTCCCTCGATGACGACGTTCTCGGTCGCAAGTACCGCTTATCACGACACTATGGAAAAGGGTGTGGCCTGCGCACTTGTATGTTGATGGTCAGATTTTGATTCGATCGTCAACGTCGTCGATGATGAGGATGCGCAGCGTTGATGTGGTTGTTGTTGTGCTCGTTCCCAAAAATCTACCGGACGAAGAATACTTTCATGTCGGCGCCGTTGCTCTGCTCATGGTTATTGTTGTTGGAAATTTGTGGACCGAGAAATAGGTCTAGTAAATGCTCGCGCATTGTTGTTGTGCTCGCGCGCAAATGCAGCTGGTGGTTGGAATGTTGTTTATTTTTGCTATGGTACCGTCGGTGTTGTGCCTTGTTGCTCTACTATGGTGCCGTCGGTATTGTGCCTTGTTGCTCTAATCTCTAACAAATGCCATTAATTTTATCATTATTTACTGTGTGATTATTTTTTAATAAAATTGCTCCACCTTTTATTATTTCGATTTTTTTTTATTTCTTTTGTGTTATTACATTTTGTATGGAGTTTATTTAGTAATACTGAAAGACATGATTTTTCATTATTTATTTTACAAAAGTATACATTTATTTCTTGTTTACAATCTTTAACATTGTAAAATGATTCATTGCATTTTGCTATATTCTTATTAATTATTATTTTTTCATTATTTTGTTCGATTGCTCTTATTTCAAATATTTTACAATTCTTATAAACAATTGGGTATTTTATTAATATTACTATGACATCTTTTTCTTTAGTTTGAACAATCTTAAAATAACAAATATCTAATAGATCGGATATTGACATAGTTCCATGTTCATTATTTGTTATTTTTTGAATATCTTTTTTATTCAATATGATAGGGTTTAAAACTTTAGCTTTGCTTAAAGCAATAGTTTGAATAAGGTTTTGTAATCTTCTTGTTTTTAATGTATTTTTTTCAGTGTTTAAAACTTTGGTAATTTCTTGAATACCTTGAATTATCTGTGAATTGGTAGTTGCTTGTTTAATATTATTATGAATTAATTCATTTAATTTGTTTTCTATCTATAGTTGTTGACATTTTAACAATTTTTGTTTCACTTCTTAAAAATAATTTCTTACGATAATTTACCAATAATTTTCTCTGCTTCTTAGAATGCTGTTCTCCAATCTGTTGCTGGATACTGGCTTTATAGAGCGAACGGGAATCACTTTGCTGGTTTCTTCCTTTTAGTTCACAATTGATTACACTTTCAGGATACTTTGTTTTTCTCCTATTTATAAACAAATTTGGCTGATAGCTTCAATTTCACTTTGAAAGTTTTTTTTTTTATTTGTATTTACAAGTACTTATGTAAATTTTACTATTTTATTCACTTTCACTTTTTACGTTAATAATGAGCTATCCCGGTTGAGCCCCCAATTATATTTATCCGTCGGAAATAAAAAAGGTTAATTCAAAAAAATATATTTTTAAATATTAACTTTATTTTCTATTCAACAAGATGGAATATTTAAATAGTTTTACATGCATAGTTCTTACGTACTACTCTGTAACTACTCCTCGACGACTACTCCTCGACAACTCCAACTCGCGTCTACTCCTCGACAACTACTCCTCGACAACTTCTCCTTGACAACTACTCCAAACTCCTTCTGCGTTGTATCTATTTATATCGTTTTGGTTCCTTTATGTTTGTGTTGGTTAATTACTTTTTGTATCTTTTATGTTTGTGTTGGTTAATTACTTTTTGTATCTTTATCTTATTTTGTTATTTGGTTGGTCATAAAATATCTGTTATGTTCTATTTTTATTGTTATCTTGTTTTGTTATTATTATCTTTATTATTTTATTATTATTATTATTTCCTCTTATTTCCTGCTTGAGGTACAGTTGAGTGTTTATAACTCCCCCCATCGCTCAAAATGAATCGTCCCGATTCATCAATTTGTTTCTGAAGCAAGGCAAGTCCTTTTTCTAATGTCATCACTTTTTGTGGAGCCGTTGGTACGATTATATGTTGCATCGGTATATCGTTGTTGATTTTGATTTCTTTTTTCTTACAAAATAAGGTTAATATAATAATAATTACAATGATTATACTTATAGTACTTATTCCAATAACTGACTCGGATTTTGTTATATTTAAGTAACTTAATGTGTCAATATTCTCGAATTCAAATTTAAGCTTAGTGTTTGGGTCTATTATGTATGATTCAACAACATAATCATTAATAACATGTGTTTTTATATAACTTAGTATTTTTTGATTAGGTTTTGTGTAATTCCTATTATCTATATTAACAGTTTCGTTAAATGTTATTAAATAAATGCCATTAATTTTATCATTATTTACTGTGTGATTATTTTTTAATAAAATTGCTCCACCTTTTATTATTTCGATTTTTTTTTATTTCTTTTGTGTTATTACATTTTGTAGGGAGTTTATTTAGTAAATCTGAAAGATATGATTTTTCATTATTTATTTTACAAAAGTATACATTTATTTCTTGTTTACAATCTTTAACATTGTAAAATGATTCATTGCATTTTGCTATATTCTTATTAATTATTAATTTTTCATTATTTTGTTCGATTGCTCTTATTTCAAATATTTTACAATTCTTATAAACAATTGGGTATTTTATTAATATTACTATGACATCTTTTTCTTTAGTTTGAACAATCTTAAAATAACAAATATCTAATAGATTGGATATTGACATAGTTCCATGTTCATTATTTGTTATTTTTTGAATATCTTTTTTATTCAATATGATAGGGTTTAAAACTTTAGCTTTGCTTAAAGCAATAGTTTGAAAAAGGTTTTGTAACCTTCTTGTTTTTAATGTATTTTTTTCAGTGTTTAAAACTTTGGTAATTTCTTGAATACCTTGAATTATCTGTGAATTGGTAGTTGCTTGTTTAATATTATTATGAATTAATTCATTTAATTTGTTTTCTATCTATAGTTGTTGACATTTTAACAATTTTTGTTTCACTTCTTAAAAATAATTTCTTACGATAATTTACCAATAATTTTCTCTGCTTCTTAGAATGCTGTTCTCCAATCTGTTGCTGGATACTGGCTTTATAGAGCGAACGGGAATCACTTTGCTGGTTTCTTCCTTTTAGTTCACAATTGATTACACTTTCAGGATACTTTGTTTTTCTCCTATTTATAAACAAATTTGGCTGAAAGCTTCAATTTCACTTTGAAAGTTTTTTTTTATTTGTATTTACAAGTACTTATGTAAATTTTATTTTATTCACTTTCACTTTTTACGTTAATAATGAGCTATCCCGGTTGAGCCCCCAATTATATTTATCCGTCGGAAATAAAAAAGGTTAATTCAAAAAAATATATTTTTAAATATTAACTTTATTTTCTATTCAACAAGATGGAAGATGGTTCATCTTCTCCTCCACTCCCCTTCGATGCATACGGGACCGTAGATCACACGAAGAACTTTTCTCTCGAAACGACCCAAGGTGCTTTCATCCGCTTTTGTCATAGTACATGCTTCTGCACCGTATATTTTTTATGTTTCTAAAAAAATTCATGTTTTCAACTAGTTACGAATACAACGGTTTAAATTTTATTATTGCAGGCGGAAGTTCAGGGAAATATGGCGGAGGAAATGCAGGTAGTGGCTCTTACGGAGGAAGCTACAATCAATCCCATACAAATAACACTTCAGGCCCGGATTGGTGGGCTAGCTAAATATAGCAACAAACGGTCTTATGAATTAACTCATTATATAACAACAATCATGGAGTCATACATTGAGTTAGCTGTTTTCTTTTTTTATTATTCTTATTCGGTTGGGGCTATGCCCAAACTGTTATTTTGAAAAAATTAAATCTGTTCTTGAATTCAACTCAGTATTTCTAATAGTTAATTCGAAATTATTTTCTCAAAACAAATTTTTAATAAATACAATGTCGTTTTGGATGACATTAAAACCCTGAAATTTGTAATAAGAGACGAACGTATATGAACGTAGTGATAATAAACTACAAATAAAAGACCATGCTTAAACAATTTTGCTATTGTAAGTTCTTGCAAAGAAAATCATTTTTGTTAAAAATTTAAGGTAGGTAATTTCAACGGCTATTTATTACACAATTCACAGACAAAAAATAATATTTCGCCGTTCCGCCTTTTTTCTTCACGACATCTCAAATCCAGTTTAGACCTTTCGTGGAATTGAACAATTTTTTGAAAAAAAATTTCATTTATTTCATTGCACCTTCTATCACCGATTTTATCTCAATGACGGTTCTTGGACTTTTTTATCTTAATCTTTCTCATTTGCTGTCAACAGTTCTCAATTGGATTCATGTCCGGACTGTTTTCTGGCCATGGATGTGACGACATTTTATGCAAATCTTTATGATTTTTTACCAGAATATAAAGAATTAATCTATGTTTCTAAAATGAACCTGTGTCATCTTAGAAAATCAAATTTCAAGAATTGATTTTAAATACTTAAGAATTACGGAGTGGTCAATGTTGGTGTTAACCCAGTGCGATAAGGCTTTGAGGCGAATAGCAAAGCTTGCAGCTATTTATTTGCTAAATATATCAAGAGGTGTTATGTAGGGTAGGGTGTCCAGCGCCGCCGCAGATGAGGTCGTGCGTAGCGACCCGCTTATACACAGGCAAGCTGAACTTTGGACTCTATGTAGTTTGTCGTGATTTATAGCGTTTTCTAAAGCAATCCGCCATATTGCCCAAATTATTTGTAAGAGTTCTTTTTTGGTGTTAAGATGGTTTGCTGAAACCGCTATAGCAACTTCATCCGTATAGGCAATCGCTCTGAAACCCTCCGCATCCAAACCAGTTAGGATTTCATTTCCACCGATTTGCATTTACAGTAGGCATGTTGAAACATAGACAAAAGTCTTGTATCAATACTTGCTCTCTTACTTAAGGTGGCGCTACAGTCCTGTGTTAAGTAGGGCCTCGCCCAACAAACTTCTTCATCTAGCTCGGTCCCCAGCTAGAAGTCTCCAGTTTCGCGCTCCAAGTTGGGTGAGGTCACTTTCCACTTGTGCGCTCCACCTGATTCGCAGTCTTCCTCTACTGCGCTGCCCTCTGGGTGTGGATTCGAAGACTTTCCGGGCCGGATCATTGGTTTCCATATGCTCTACGTGACCCAGCCATCTTAGTCGTTGGACTTTTACCCTTCTGGCTAAGTCTACGTCGCTGTACAGCCCGTACAGCTCGTCGGTTCATCTTCTCCTCTACTCCCCTTCGATGCATATGGGACCGTAGATCACACGAAGAACTTTTCTATCGAAACGACCCAAGGTGCTTTCATCCGCTTTTGTCATAGTCCATGCTTCTGCACCGTATAGCAGGACATGGATGATGAGAGTCTTATATAGCGACACTTTGGTCCTTCGAGAGAGGGCTTTGCCACTCAATTGCTTTCTTAGCCCAAAGAAACAGCGGTTAGCAAGAGTTATTCTTCGTTTGATATCAGCACTGGTGTTGTTTTCTGCGTTTATAGCGGAGCCTAGGTAGATGAAGTCCTCGACTTCCTCAAAGTTACGTCTGGCGATGGTGAAGTTTTGACCGAGACGTCACGTCGGTGTTGTAGGTCTTTTCTTGACGATAGCATGTATTTTGTTTTGCCCTCATTAACCCTTAAACCCATTTTTGCCGCCTCTGCCTCAATACTCACAAAAGCACCATTCGCATCACCCTGAGTTCTTCCGATTATGTCAATGTCATCAGCATATGCTAGTAATTGGGCAGACTTTTGAAAGATACTGCCTCTAGTGTTGACGTGTGAGCTCTGCACTATTCTTTCAAGTACGATGTTAAAAAAATCGCATGACAGCGCATCACCGTGTCTAAAGCCCTTTTTGACATCGAAAAGTTCTGTTGAGTTGTTTCCAACCTTTATGGAGCAGCGTGAATTCTCCATGGTCATTCTGCACAAACGAATGAGTTTGGCAGGGTTGCCAAAACTAGACATGGCTCTATACAGCTCGTCCCTGTAGATGCTGTCATATGCGGCCTTGAAATCGATAAAAAGATGGTGGGTGTCGTTTTGGTGTCCTTGGGTTTTTTCCAGGATCTGCAGTAATGGGAATATTTGATCGACTGTGGACTTTCCTGGTCTAAAACCACACTGATAAGGACCTATCAGGTTGTTGACGATGGGCTTTTAACGTTCACATATTACGGCAGAGAAGATTTTGTAAGCGATGTTAAGTAGACTGATTCCTCTATAGTTGGTGCAGTGTTGCGGTAAACTTTACCACAACAAGTTTCACTCGCCTATTGTATATCCTTTTAACTTTTTAACCTTTCGTTGTGGCTCCAAGATATTCTAAGAGTTCAGTTGAATCCTGTCTTCCATCAGTCAGTGTCCTGCTCTTATTATATACTGGAAAAGCAACCAAAAATAGGTGTGGCCAAAATGGTGCAGTTGTGTGACGAGTGGTCCACAAAGTGACTCTTGGTACAACAGATGGTCTGCACGCATACCAGTCATGGTGACAGACAGGTGGTCTGGTCACCAATACAAACAAAGAAAAGGCACGAGTGACACTTGGTCCTCGATTGCTGATGTCACTCAGATGAGAATGGCTGCATGCCCAACATAAACCAATCTCTTATTGTAAAAGATGGAACGTTAACGAGAGTCCCTAATCCCTTAGTCTACGCGAAAGTCCAACGAAAATAGAGTAGAATCGTGAGATCAAAAATCACTGCCAACTTCAACCCTCCGACAGTTAAAACAAAAAAAAAAAAAATTGATAAGCTTCCTTCAATTTTTACTAAATTGTAATTTCGTACGAGGGGAAAAATGAACGCGTAAACACTTGAGTTTCATGCAACTTATCAAAGTTATCCAAAATTATGGGGGTGTGAATAGGGTGGCTGAATGCACCCATTGAATTCCCGCTCACTGGAAGAAGTACCAGAGGTCGGCGAATCCAATGACGGTGGTAGTGCATAAAGCTGATGTGAAACGTGCGAGTAGGAAAAGTAGTGGTGTCTCAACTGCGTTCGCTCACTCTTGCAAATATGTTAGGTGTAGCTGAATTAAAACGCGAACGAGACCCATACTTTCTGATTGGCCGAAAGCATGTGGGAATGGAAAAAAGAAGAGGTCATCAAGGCAAGGTGAAAGCCTGGAAGATCACTTTTTTGCGATATTGATTCTGAGCCGGAGGTTCAAGAGAAATTAAAGAAAAAGAAAAAGAAAAAAAAAAGGAAACTTTGAGAAGTGATAAGAAATTCAAGTGTTGTTTGAAGTAAAAATTTGTTGTTTGAAGGTGAAAATTCTTTGAGAAAGAAAAGTGAAAATTGGAGGAAGAAAACAAAGGGGATTTGAAAACAACTAGGAGAGGGAAGTTGGCAGGACGTCAGGAAAAGCTAAGTATATTATTTGGCATTTGAAAAGTAGATTTTTTTATTTGTGCGTGATAATAAATATTGAGAATTGTGTAATAATCGTTGGGCTTTCGTTTCGAAAAAGAAAAAAAGGTAGTTCCGAAAAAGCGGAACTCGCGACCCGTGTTTAAAAATTGTCTTTGTCCAGTCGGGACAAAAGGTTAACGGTCCATCTTCGGTGTTATACACCTTTTCTTTGTCATTTGAAAATTCTTAAAAGATCTTGGGTTTTAATCCTACTTGTAAGGTTTCCCAAGCAAAATTTAAAATAATTAAAAATACTTCTACCTATTTAAAACATTTTTTTTTATTTTGTTCATAAATTGTCTTGTTCGGTTCTGCTCCAAAAGGTTTGTGATTTCCTTTTACAAAAAAAATTACTGGCGCCCATTTTGATTCTTTTATTTTTTTCATATATTTCTAGAACACCCTATATTCATCGTCTTCAATCAAATTAATTTGATAAGACTTAATCATTTCGATTAATAAAACTTACCTTGTTCCAATTAATCGAACCCACCCTAAAACTGAGCTATCGGGCGACAACACTGTGTGAAAATTAACGAACAAGCCTATTCGCGTCTGACAGTTGTCTATTATTTCAATTAATCACAAATAGGTATTACTCGTGCGCGCCGGCTACCTATTTTACGAAATTATAATTCGATTCCGATTTTGGTTATCTACCTTCTTTTATTATTGAGTTTGCGGACAATCACTCCGCCATCGTATTATTCGTCCTATCGTAACATTCATCATAAATTCGGTTCGTTAATTTTTGCAACAATTGGCGCCCAACGTGGGGCTTTTCTGTGTCATTTTTGGTGGATAGAAAAGCTTTTGAATTGCACTTCATAGTTTGTTTGTGAATTCCTAGGGAAGTGTTAAGTGTTCATATTTATAATAATTTTATAAGACTTTTTACTTGGTGTTTTGTTTTTCTTTTTTATAGGTACATATCTACATTGTATGAATAGTGTTCGTGTTGGAAAGGAATTCCAAAAATATCAGAAGTTGCTAGTGGAATAAATAGCCTGGGCTAAAGGATTTGTTTACGTCACGAAGACAAAAACAAGGGAATTGAGGATTTTCTATGGAATAAGGTTTTTATCTATATTTTCATTTTATTTTCATTTTCATTCTTTTTGATAGTTATTGTACTGATTGCTATTTATTTTCTTTAAATATTTTCATTTTGTTATACATATAAATATTTGTTTTCAAATTCATTCGGGCATCCATTTTATGTTGAGGGAATATATTTTTGACAGGTGTGGGCAAATAATTTGCAGTGTGGTGAATTATCGATCGGAGTTGCCGTATCGGCATGGTACCTTTTTCTGGGTTGCAACTTTTAAAAAATTTTAAGTACTTTTTTTTAAATTTTATTTCTTATTAGTTTGTTTTAAGTAATTTAGTTTCGAATTAGGTAACAATAATCGGACCAATTATCACTTTGTTATTTTGGGACAGTGCATTCCAGTGGTAATTTTAGTGACGACTTTTTCTTAGTTCGAAATTGTTTTTGATAAATTTTGTTTATTTTGCTGTAACGTTGTAAGAATTATTCTAGGGTTGGTTAATTGATTTTATTTAACTTTTTAGTTCTTTTTTTAACTTAAAATGGAGAGTAGTCAGGTAAATAGATTATCACAAGACGAGATAATCTACGAAATACAATGTCGTGGATTGACAGTAGGGACGGTAGAAGGGATGCGCAAGACGCTTAGAGCAGCATTGAAATTAGAACGTAGGAATTCTTTTACACTTCCCGGTTATCCTTTCAAATTCGAAGAGGATTCCCAGGCTGTGGAAAAGAAGTTAGGAGAAATAGGGAAACTTTTGGAAAATCCTTCTAAAGAATATTTAAAGATTCTAACAAAGATAGAATGGGGTTTACGCAGGATTGATAGGGCCTTGCCAGAAAACGAAACCCAGGAGAAGAGTAAGGCAGCTTTGAAAAATAGTTTGATAATGGCTATGGCAGAATTGGAAGGGGATGAAGAGACCGATAAAGATGATGAGAAAAGCAATGAAGGAAAATGTCTAAAGGATTCGGTGAAGACTAATACAACGATGGGATTAGGAAATGCCATTAGTAGCGAAGGGAATAAGAGTAACAGTATTAATCAGGATAATCCGATCTTAGAACATGCCATAGAGAGTAGGGACAAATTTCAAAATATTTCGAAGTGGGATGTGAAGTTCACTGGAGAGCGCTGTGGTGCCTCAGTGAATTCGTTTTTAGAAAGAGTTCAGGAAATACGTTCAGCTAGAGGGGTTTCAGAAACCCAACTTTTTAAGGCAGCAGTTGAGCTTTTTGTGGGTAAAGCTCTTATTTGGTATAGGGCTATTAGGTTGTCGGTTAATTCGTGGCCAGAATAAGTCAGGGAGTTGAAGCTGGAATTCTTGCCACCGAATTACGATGATTCACTCTTAGATGAGATTAGGCGTCGTACACAAGGCAAAGATGAATCCATCGGAGTCTATGTGGCGACAATGCAAAATCTGTTTGGTAGGTTAACTGAACCAATTTCGGAAAGTAGGAAGTTGTCAATGATCCAAAGGAACTTGACACCTTTCTACCAAACTCAGCTTGGTTTGGCTAAGCCAAGTTGTGTGTCCGACTTGGTTGCATTAGGTAGAAACTTAGAAGCGGTTAGGGCAAACGTGGAATCTTATCTTCCACCACCTAGTGTTAGGGATAATAAGAATCTGCTAGAACCGGATCTAGCGTATGTAGGTATAGAAACTCCAATGGTTTTGGTTGTTGTGGGGAATGACCAAACCAAAAATCAGGCCAGTTCTTCAAGTCAAAACTCTTTGATGAGATGTTACAATTGCAATGGATCAGGCCATTTTGCAAATAGGTGATCCGCTCCTGGGCGTTGCTTTGGTTGTGGGCAGTTAGGGGTCAAGATACAAAATTGTCGTCGCTGCTCGGGAAACGGGCAACGGGCTCTTGCGCCAGCAGGGCGGGAAGTCCGCAGGAAGTGAATAGGTTGCCTGCTGGGAACCAGCCGGCAGACCAAATTCATTTAGGCTTTACTTTGGAGGCAAACGGTAGTGATAGGAGACTATTTTTGAGTGTTAGAATTTATGGTACTAGATTTGTAGGGTTATTAGATTCAGGAGCTTCTAGAACCATAATGGGTAGGAATTCTTGGGAAATATTACAGAATTTAGGTCTTTCAGTAAAGACAGATATGGTCCGCAGCGTACGTTTAGCTGACGGAAAAGGTGTTGAGGTTTTAGGGACAATTTCTCTTCCAATTGTAGTAGAAGACAAGGCAGTATTTATGGACTGTCTCGTAATACCAACTCTACCACTAACGTTGATTTTGGGTGCTGATTTTTGGTCCTTGTCGGGAATTGTCACGGATTTAAGATCGCGTGAATGGAATTTTTCGGAACAGCCGGTTTCGATCTGTTCTATTACAGAACGTTCTGAATTGAGTGATAGGGAAATTAAATTGTTAGACGATCTTATTGAAGAATCATTTAGGAAATTGCCAGAAGGCTTAGGGTGTACAACAATGGTTGAACACAAAATTAGGACGTCGGCGGAACCGATTAAACAACGGTATTATCCGGTTTCTCCGGCAATGCAGGGACATATAGATAGGGAATTGAACGAAATGTTAGAGGCAGGAGTTATTGAGAGATCGACAAGTGCTTGGTCATCTCCAATACTATTAGTTAAAAAGAAGGATGGCTCCTATAGGTTCTGTGTGGACTATAGGAAGCTAAATAAGAATACAGATAGGGATGCTTATCCACTTCCATACATTAATTCAATTTTAGATAGGCTTCGAGGGGCTAGGTTCTTGTCTTCGCTAGACATTAAATCAGCATATTGGCAGATTCCTATGGAAGAGGAATCAAAGCCATATACTGCCTTCACGGTACCTGGTAGGGGTCTTTTTCAGTTTAGGAGAATGCCTTTCGGTCTTCACAATTCGCCTGCGACTTGGCAGAGGTTTATCGACACAGTTTTGGGTGCCGACCTCGAACCATACGTTTTCGTCTATTTAGACGACATCATCATCATTGCAGATAATTTCGAAAAACATCTTGAAATTCTGAATGAGGTGATGAAAAGGTTAAGTGAAGCCGGATTAAAGGTCAGTAGGGAAAAATGCAATTTTTGCATGCCATCTTTAAAATTTTTAGGGTATATAGTGGATCGAAATGGTTTACACATAGATCCAGAGAAAGTGGAAAGCATGGTTAGGATTCCAGCACCGAGGAATGTTAAAGAGGTTAGGAGTTTTATAAGGACAGTTTCTTGGTGCCGTCGTTTTGTGCCAAATTTTGCCGAATTACTCCGGCCTTTATCAGACTTATTAAAGAAAAATAAAAAGTTTATTTGGAGTCAGGAATGTGAGGATAGTTTTAGAAAGGCAAAAGAGTGTTTGGTGACAGCACCTATACTCACTTGCCCAGACTTTAAACGACCTTTTGTCGTTCAAACAGACGCGTCAGATTTCGGTATCGGTGCAGTTCTTTCACAGAACTTCGATGAGGGAGAAAAGGTTGTCTGTTACCTTAGTAGGTCTTTAAATAGGAACGAGAAAAACTATAGTACAACGGAGAAAGAATGCTTGGCTGTACTTTGGGCTGTTGAGAAGTTGCGACCGTACATTGAAGGAGTTCGATTTACGGTTGTGACAGATCATTATTCCTTGGTATGGTTAAGCAATCTTAAAGATCCGCAGGGTAGGTTGGACCGATGGGCAATTAGGCTTCAACAATTCGACTTTGAAATCATTCACCGTAAGGGTAAGGAGCATGTAGTTCCGGATATGCTCTCTCGAGGAGTGCCACAGTTGGGTGGTATCTCAGATGAGGATTCAGACCCTTGGGTGAAGAAAATGATTTCAGCAGTAAATACAAATCCCCTTAGATACCCAGCCTGGCGAGTTGAACAAGGTCAATTGTTCAAACTCGTGAAGGCAAATCATGTAATAGTGCACGAAAACAATCAGGAATGGAAGAGAGTGATAGGGAAAAATGATAGGTTAGCTATTTTACAGGAAAATCATGATAGTCCATTAGCAGGACAGATGGGCGTTAGGAAAACTTTTGCCAGAATTGGGGCGAAGTTTTATTGGCCAAAAATGAGGGCCGATATAACTAAATATGTTAGGAGTTGTAAAGTTTGCCAACAAGTAAAGCCGGTGAATGAGAAACCAGCTGGATTAATGACGGAGAGGATAGGTATCAAGGCACCGTGGGAAATGATTTGTATTGATTTGGTAGGTCCGCTTCCAAAATCGAGTAGGGGTTTTATCTATATTCTGACGGTGGTAGATTACTTCACTAAATTTCCACTTTTGTTCGCTTTGAGGTCAGCCACTGCAAAGGCCATAGTTAGGGAATTGGAAGACAACGTTTTTCTTTTATTTGGCATCCCTAAGGTGATCATGAGTGACAATGGTCCTCAGTTCCGATCAAAGGAACTGAAAACGCTTTGCCAGGCGTACGCGTCACAATTGAAATTTACAGCCCATTACCACCCGCAGGCGAATCCTGCGGAGAGGATCAATCAGATCCTTAAGACGACGTTAAGGGCATACGTCGCAGAAAACCACAGAGTGTGGGACTTACAACTCAGCAAGGTGGCGTGTGCTATTCGCACGTCACAACATGAGGTTTTAGGTGTTTCACCTTATTACGCGAATTTTGGGAGGGATATGGTGACTTCAGGTCGAGAAGTACCATTAGTCGGAGATGGTTCGGGGAATGTCCAGAATCTGGGTGAGATCGCTGAGCGTTTCAAAGAACTAAGGTTAGATATTGGAAAAAAACTCGAAGTAGCATCTAAGAGAGCTGCTCAAGCCTACAATCTTCGACGGCGTGATGTTAAATATCACCCCGGCGACCTTGTATGGCGTAGGAACTTTACGTTGTCAGATGCCGCGAATTACTATGCTGCCAAATTAGCACCGAAGTTTGTCGGTCCGTTTGAAATTAAGAAACGTGTGTCACCTTGGACGTACATACGTGTTAAAAGACATTAATGGTAAAGAACGCGGAACATGGCACGTTAAAGATTTGAAACCGTATACCGATGCATCCGAAGAAAGTAGTTTCTTTTTTTTTTTTCATTTTTAAGTTATCTCTAATATAACGTTTTTGCCTTTTGATTTTTTTTTATGGAAAATCCTTAATCTTGTTTTCCATTACCTTGGCATCTTTTAGAAAATGTGTTACAGAATTGTAAGCATATTTCCTAGGAGGTAAGGGTGGGATTTGTTGCGGTAAACTTTACCACAACAAGTTTCACTCACCTATTGTATATCCTTTTAACTTTTTAACCTTTCGTTGTGGCTCCAAGATATTCTAAGAGTTCAGTTGAATCCTGTCTTCCATCAGTCAATGTCCTGCTCTTATTATATACTGGAAAAGCAACCAAAAATAGGTGTGGCCAAAATGGTGCAGTTGTGTGACGGGCGGTCCACAAAGTGACACTTGGTACAGCAGATGGTCTGCACGCATACCAATCATGGTGACAGACAGGTGGTCTGGTCACCAATACAAACAAAGAAAAGGCACGAGTGACACTTGGTCCTCGATTGCTGATGTCACTCAGATGAGAATGGCTGCATGCCCAACATAAACCAATCTCTTATTGTAAAAGATGGAACGTTAACGAGAGTCCCTAATCCCCTAGTCTGCGCGAAAGTCCAAAGAAAGAAAATAGAGTAGAATCGCGAGATCAAAAATCACTGCCAACTTCAACCCTCCGACAGTTAAAAAAAAAAAAAGAAATTGATAAGCTTCCTTCAATTTTTACTAAATTGTAATTTCGTACGAGGGGAAAAATGAACGCGTTAAACACTTGAGTTTCATGCAACTTATCAAAGTTATCCTGAGCCGGAGGTTCAAGAGAAATTAAAGAAAAAGAAAAAGAAAAAAAAAAGGAAACTTTGAGAAGTGATAAGAAATTCAAGTGTTGTTTGAAGTAAAAATTTGTTGTTTGAAGGTGAAAATTCTTTGAGAAAGAAAAGTGAAAATTGGAGAAAGAAAACAAAGGGGATTTGAAAACAACTAGGAGAGGGAAGTTGGCAGGACGTCAGGAAAAGCTGAGTATTTTATTTGGCATTTGAAAAGTAGATTTTTTTATTTGTGCGTGATAATTAATATTGAGAATTGTGTAATAATCGTTGGGCTTTCGTTTCGAAAAAGAAAAAAAGGTAGTTCCGAAAAAGCGGAACTCGCGACCCGTGTTTAAAAATTGTCTTTGTCCAGTCGGGACAAAAGGTTAACGGTCCATCTTCGGTGTTATACACCTTTTCTTTGTCATTTGAAAATTCTTAAAAGATCTTGGGTTTTAATCCTACTTTTAAGGTTTCCCAAGCAAAATTTAAAATAATTAAAAATACTTCTACCTATTTAAAACATTTTTTTTTATTTTGTTCATAAATTGTCTTGTTCGGTTCTGCTCCAAAAGGTTTGTGATTTCCTTTTACAAAAAAAATTACTGGCGCCCATTTTGATTCTTTTATATTTTTCATATATTTCAAGAACACCCTATATTCATCGTCTTCAATCAAATTAATTTGATAAGACTTAATCATTTCGATTAATAAAACTTACCTTGTTCCAATTAATCGAACCCACCCCAAAACTGAGCTATCGAGCGACAGCACTGCTTTTGCTGTCTGTGTGAAAATTAACGAACAAGCCTATTCGCGTCTGACAGTTGTCTATTATTTCAATTAATCACAAATAGGTATTACTCGTGCGCGCCGGCTACCTATTTTACGAAATTATAATTCGATTCCGATTTTGGTTATCTACCTTCTTTTATTATTGAGTTTGCGGACAATCACTCCGCCATCGTATTATTCGTCCTATCGTAACATTCATCATAAATTTGGTTCGTTAATTTTTGAAACAGCAGTTTAGAGGGTATTCTTTTTTCAGAATCAGGCAAACAATGCTGAGGTTCCAATCATCGGGCATGCTTTCTTCCGACCATGTCTTACAGATAAGTTGGTGCATGCTCCTAATCAACTTATCTCCAGCTGCTTTAAAAATCTCGGCATTCAAGCCATCCGTTCCAGCGGCGGCTTTGTTAGACTTCAGCTTAGATATGGCAAGCGTAACTTCGTCTAAGTCGGGAGGACGGGATTGTTGGCTTTCGTCGACTATGTTGAATGGATCATCCTGCCTGACAGCGGAATTCGGTTCACGATATACAGTCTGCAGAAGTGGTCCTTTCATATCCTCAGCATTGACTGCGGTTCCACTATGATGTTTCCACTTTCGTCTTTGCAGCCTTCGGTTCTAGGTTTATGTACCTGTGAATTTCGTTTCACCTGTTCATAAAACTTTCGAACTTCATTCCTTCATAAACCTCTCAACATCTTCGACCGCATGCTTCTCATGCTCTCTCTTTTTCCTTCTGAGAAGTCAGTGTTCCTCTCGCCTCTTCTCTTCCTTTTATGCAGCGCCGCTTTGCGTGCCTGTTGTTTGGTTGCATTTGCCTGCCGACATTCCTCATCAAACCAGGGGTTCCTTGTTGGGGGTTGCTTGAAACCCAGCACTTCAGAGGCGGCTTCTCTGACTGTATCTTGGCAATGTTGCCACTGGTTTTCGATACATTGTGTTGGTGGCAGAGAACTTTGAGAGAGGTTACTTGTAACTCGGTAGGAGAAGGATTTGGCGATCTCTTGCGATTGTAGCTGTTCGACGTTGTACCTGCTCCCAGCATCTCCCTGTTTATCCTTGGGTCTGGAAACCTGAAGTGCTGCCTTAGCTACAACGAGGTAGTAGTCCGAGTCGATGTTAGCTCCTCGGAGAGCTCGGACATCCATGATGCTGGAAGCATGTCTGTCGTCGATCGCAATATGGTCAATCTGGTTGACGGTACATTGATCTGGAGAACTCCAAGTTCCTTTGTAGATGTTGAGGTGTGGAAAACGGTTACTGGCTACCATGACGTTTCTCCCCGCAGAAAAATCTATGAGCCTGAATCCATTGTCGGAAGTGGGCTGTTTTTCCCGATTATTCCACCAAAGATGTCTTCCCTTCCTAGCTTGGCATTAAAATCGCCCAGGACAATTTTAATATTGTAGCTAGGACACTGCTCATATGTTCTGTCTAAGAGCTCGAAGAACATATCTTTGGTGTTGTCATCCTTCTCTTCTGTGATTGCGTGCACGCATATCAGGCTAAAGTTGCCGTATTTAGCCTTGATGCGGATGGTCATTAGGCGCTCGTTGATGCACCTATGTATAGCTCAAGACTTCTTGCCTAAGTCTGGCTTGAATGACGAAGTCGCATCCAAATAAGCGCTGACTTGTATCAATACTTGACCTTAAATTTTTATCAATCAATCTTTCTAAGGTCTTAAAAAGAATGGTGTTAGAATTATAGGTCGTAGATCTTAAGGGTTGACTTGCGAGCATTAATCTGCTTTGTGTATAAAAACAACTTTCAATTCTCTCCATGCTATGGGAATATTGACCAGATATAAACATCTGTTAAACATTGACTCAAGGATTGCTGCAATTATGTCTGAGGCTTTTTGTAGTTCGGCTGGTATTATGCCATCTGGTCCAGCAGATTTAAATGGTCTATTTATAGCTAAGGTGAGGTCACGTAAGTTTTCCGATAATTTCGAAATGTCAAAGGGTTTTCATCCACATTGATATTGAATTAGATATATCTTTGATCAAAGAACGAGTGTTCTTTGGATACTTTCCAGTCCAAGATCATATGGTGAATAGAATCGGAGACAAGAGTTTTGTTTAGGACTTCGTGTAGAGTTTTAGTAATAAAGGTAGGTTCATTTCCAACATTACTTACTAAGAGGTTAGTACCAAGGATATAATCAAAAAGCGACTCACCTCTGTCGTTAATATTTGTATTCCCCAAAAAAGTGTGAAGAGTGGTAACAAAGCTCCCAATGATTAGGCTGATATTCTGCTGTTCCGCTTCAGTGATGATTTTCTGAAGGGTCTTACCAGATAGAGGGCCAAGGTAGTCATAGCTAAGATACGTCGACAGTAGCCAGTATTTTCATTTGGCTGTTTCCAGCCTAGCTACGGTGGTATCTCTATCAGTGAAATTATGTAGTAAAAATTAATGTGTGCTACTTTTCACCTTTATCTGTCTTATACAGTGTGTAGTACCCAGGAGTCTTGATTCCTCGAACAACGGATCTCACAATCCATTGCTCTTGGATCAGGACAATGTCTTTACCGTTTCTATCCAGACGAAGAAATGCGGCCGAGGTCTTTATGGAGTGTTGGAGATTAATCTGTACTAACTGCAGCATTTTGGCTACAATTAGTCAGATCAACCTCCACCACGGTCTTACTTTGGTCTTCTGAGCCTGAGAATTAACCTAAGAGTTCGACCTCAATCAGAAGAACTATATTAAGGTAGTCCTCAGTCTCCATGGAGGTATGACTGTTGTCGACATTAGTAGAAGGTCGAATCGTGATCGGAGAGGGCATGGGTACATCACCAACCGCGAATTCTCCTTCGAGTATTTCTGGAGGCCCGCTATATGCGATAGCCTCATCTTTTTGGTAAATACGAATGGTAATCGTTTCAAACCCAAAATTGATCGAACCTTTGGTCAGCGCTAAAGGGGAATGGGATTCTTTATTGAGTACCACAATGGCACTCCTTTAAAGACCCTGCACTTTCACGAGTTCTTCGATATTCCAATTATGAGCCGGCAGCGATGGATTGCACGCCCTGATAACTTTTAGAATGTCCTCGATACCAGGAGGTTCGATTGGAATCCAAATGCGGGCTCTCTCTAGGGATGTCTTTCTTAGCAACAACTTTGAATTTCGTACCTGACCAAACTTCACCTAACCGGCTGACTTGCTGTCCTTGATGCCAACCACCATCGCTTGTGTAATTAAGTTGTCTTGGAAGCTCTCTCAAAATGCTTAAACAGCCACTCGAGAGCATTACTTTGACCAACAGCCTCCAATGATACACTAGAGTCCTTCAGGATTGTTGCAGCTTGCTGCATTTATTTATGTAGGCTTTTTGAGAGTCTCCTTTCCATTCCTGGACTTTTGTGATAGAGGTGTACTCTCAGCAGTAGTGGTAGGGCCATTGTTCACAACTTGCCGTTACTGGAATTAGTTATCGCTACCTTCATATTCTCATTGCTTCCAGCAACAGAAGAGGGTCCATGGATAGCCACTACCCCCTTCTCTGTGCTGGCCGCAGGAGAAACGACAACAGGCTTCTGCGCCCAACTACCGCCCGGACTCAGGACTCATCTCAGGACTCATCTGGAAAAAGTTCTCGAGACTCATTGACCTTACTCACCTTCTGCAGTTCGACACGTTTGACGCTGAAGTAGATGTAGTTTCCATTAAGAATCATCTCAAAAATAATTATGAGGCAAGCTTTTCTAAGACCTTTAATCTGTTGTCAGATCATAGAGAAATATACTTACCAAGAGAACCGACCGGTACCCGTCTTGCCTGAAACACCCTCAAATTTTATTTGAGGTGAACTCTCAAATTCGAGGTAAATTCTCTCAAATTCGCTATCGGTGAATATATGTGAGTGGTGCAAAAAAAAGCAAAATGGGGGACTGGGCTAAAAAGGAACGTATGCAATTTTTGTGACCTGTCAAAAATGACAATCAATTTTGCAAAACAAAACAATGGATTTCGGATTTGAAGAGTAAGTTTTTGTTAATTGTTTTGATATTTAATATAATTTGATATTTTCAGACCAAAATTCTTTATAATGAAGAAAGTATGTATATACAAGTTCACTTCATTGAATAAAAAGTAAGTCAAATTGCAGTGAATGAGGTGCAACAATAATCGATTTATTTTATAGTCTGTGTTTTCATTTTAGATACTGCCAATAATATACCATAATGCAGGAAGCAATTTCCCTGAAGAAATCTGGAAGACAAAGCAAACAAGGCGCTGATTTGCAGGCAAGTTTTTATATATTATATTTCTCTTAAGAAAATATAATTAATGTTTTTAACGATAGATACTGCCCATTGTGTTTGTATGTACATCGCAACGGCATAGCTCCCGCAGGCGTTGACGGTGGAGGTGTCACCATCTCTACCAATAGTCAAACGCATTCAATGCAACAAAACCAGCAGGAACAACACCACCAAGTCAATGATGCAAGTTGAAGGGCTCAACTTTCCATTACCGCAGCACGAATTTCGACACGCGGTTTTTTTTATGTGATAGATATGCACAAAAAAATAATAATTATAGCAATTTTAGAGCGAGGAAACATTTATTTCTATTTTAAATTAATTTTCAAAGTTCACTTTTTCACATACAAAACACGCAAAAATGGTTGATTTTGACATTTCTTCCCTGTTTTTTGTTCAGTGTTGCCATACTTGTTTTTTTTTCGTTGGGGATTTCCTTGTTTTTAGTGCTCAAATGCGAAAAGTACTTTGCAATACCCAAACTCGCACTCACCCCAAATCCTATAGTGATTCCAAGCAGGGGGGTTGCAGGGGGGCAGCATGCCCCCCTTACATACCCAGCTCTTAGTATACCGTAGTATCAATTAAAAGAACTTGTTGTAGGCTCAAAAAACGCTATACAAAAAAAGTAGGGTTAAGTCCGAAAAAGAAAATATTTTTTTATGACTTAACGGTGTTTCCTCACCTTAAAATTTAAAACATGTTCTATTGAGACCCCTACCTAACTGTACAAAAAAAATCAGAACGAAATTCGTGCTGCGGTAATCGAAAGTCGCCCCAGTTGAAGTTTTGCCATACAATAGTCGACCGCTAACGCCCTTCTCCCAGCAGCTGAGTGTTGGTGATGGAACGACATAATAGCAGCAACTGCCAACTCGGCCTATTCATCAGCTGCCAAGAAATAAAATGCAAGCGGCTCAAAAAAAACTACAGCGTGCGGAGATCAATTGTGTAAGTACGAATCGAAACATTCATATCGTAGTCAACTCGCTTAATCTTCATCTTCTAGGTGCACTACCAGTCGGTAGTTCTGCAAGAGAAGCAAGAAAAACAAGACTACAATCGCAGGAAGACTCCGAAAAATGTCCAACCTTGACTGTAAATTAAGTGAATTCAAATATTAAATCTAAAACTAATCCATTCATTTTGCTCCTAAGGATCGCACTGGCTTAACGGTGGCAATCATTCGGAGGCAAATGGGCTGCCCAGACAAGAATCCCCCAAAGGCCAAACACATTCAGATCAGTCCCTTGACATTTACTGACGATGTCGGCGAGTTGAATCCATCGATTTTCACACAGAAAATCAACATCAAAAACAGTAAGTCAACTTCCATTTGAGATTTCCTTATATAATGAAAATTAATTTCTTTATAGTCACAACAATTCAGTGTGAACAACCTCTATCCGCAGCGGAAGTGTTTGTGGGTCAAGCGATCTGTGCGTTGTTGACAATGCGAACACAATGCCATCAAGCCGGAGTACCATTCAGGGTCGATCAAGTATCGCATTCAATTGTTCGCTAACTATCATGTGCCCGACCATCTGCTTGTGCGTTGTGAAAAGCTAACTAACCCAACTATGCACGATATGACCACAACCATTATGGAGCTGCCAACCAAGGAAGAGGAACGACGAATGATCGACATTGAATAAAAGATGACCGTGCTGCAGTAACATCGACTATTATTGAACACTAGTCTATCGAGGCAGACATAACTGACCGAGGAACCACCTTGTGTTAAAAGTCCCACCAACTTCATTCTAGAGATGTTGGTGTAGAGACTCTCGTATGCGGCCGTTCACGCTGCTGGATAACTTTCAAGTGTCCCTCTTTACCTTTGTTTCTTCCTTCTTTTTATTCTTTAATATTCCTTTTCTTTATTAGGTCCTTGTAAACATGCTTGAAGTTCAATTCGTCTTGCTTGAAAAGAATAATGAAATTAGCGTTGTCTCTAATTAGATGTTTTGGTATATGAGTATAGGACTGACATAAGTAAAAACTATCAATTCCATTGTGACGACCCATACAAAAATAGTCTCTTATATTATTTTGTTTCTGGCAAGCAACATCATCGAATAAAAATATTGAATTGTTTTTAGCGTCTGAAGGAGGCATTATTTCACAATTGTTTGAAAATTCATTGTATTCCATTCCTTTGATAGATGTAATAAGTTTTTTAAGATATTGATATTTTGGTTGGTGTAAGGATTTGGAATAAATATAAATATTTTCAAACTTTAAACCATTGGGGTCAAGAAGAATGCTTAACATAACATTTGTTTTTCCGCAGTTTGATGGTCCAACGATAATTCCTCGAATACTGTTTGGAAATAAGTTTCCATGTTTTTTCTTAATTTTTACATTGGAATCAAAATTCCTTACTTTTATGACATCTGACTGCTTTACAAAACGCATAATGACGACTAAGATGTTTTTTAATAAAACATTTTGTTTTTATACACTTTTAATCATAAATGTTTCAACCTTCAACTAAGAAGGTGTGTTAATCATACTATGATTGAACATAACACTCAGAATCAGTGCAATAAAAAAAGAAAAACAATTAAAGGAGAAGGGCTTTTGAATAAAGCTATAGACAAACATCCATTTGAACTACATATTCCTTCATATAATTATTGTGGACCTGGGACAAAATTAGAGGAACGCTTACGTAGAGGGGATAAAGGAATTAATCAACTGGATGAGGCTTGTCGTTTACATGATATTGCATACTCAAAAAGTAGTTCTCTCTCAGACCGACACTTTGCTGATAAAATTCTAACCGAGCAAGCGTGGAAAAGATTTAAAGCAAACGATTCATCAACCTCTGAAAAGTTAAGTGGCCTCCTTGTAACCAACATGATGAAAGCTAAAACTAAATTTGGAATGGGTAACTGCAAGACCAATAAAAACACAATTAAAAGAACTAAGAAGACAAATTCAAAAAAGGTTTGCAAACGGAACATGTTTAAAAAGGCTATAAGCGAAGCAAGAAATGCTATTAAAAACAATATAAATTGTTGTGGAACAACATCTATTGCTAATATTGCTGTGAAGGCTGCAAAAAATGTTATTCAAAATAAGAAAAAACAAATTCAAACATCGAGAGTAATTCCACTTCCAAAAAGTGGTGGTTTTCTACCAGTTCTAGCTCCTATTCTAGCTGGTTTATCTGCTGTGGGCTCACTAACAGGTGCAGCAGCTTCAATAAGCATTGTGTATTTAGGAATTCGGCTTCTATTTTTTCTGTCTATATAATAAAATTCTAAAATAGTACATACTAAAATGATTAGATTTTCATTTTTAAAAAGACTTACCAATGATTTTTGATTCCCGTCATTTAGGAGGTGTTCTCCCAGCAGGTTGCTTCAATGTCGACATTCATTTCATCATCTACGTGGTCTGCGTCGGCCTAAGTGGCCGCAGTCATCGAGAAAGAACTAATAGAGAGAACCAACTTCGAGGGTTGCTCTCTTTTTGCCTACAAGCTGTGATTTGGCCACCAACTTGCATATGTATTAACTCCATATAAAAAAAATGTGGGGAACAAATACTTTTGCAAGTTTGTGTGCATACTCACCAAGAGAGAGAATAAACTTTTCTCTCTTTTCTTTCTCCTCACCACCTTTGAAACATAAGACTCTGAAAGCACTACAACTATTATTTTTATTATTAGCTTCGTTTATGCGTTAATTTAATTTTCGCTCAGAAAGTTGAAAAATGCAAAAAAAACTCCAGATTTGTTTCAATTTCCAGAGTTTATCGACTTAATTTTGTCGATGCGAGAGTTTCAGGAACATTGAAAACGAGAGTTACAGAATGTAAACATGGAACATTGAAAACATTTTTATATACTCATCTCTTTTTTCCATTCCTATTTTATTTGTGTGTACTCGTTGTTTATTTTCTTTACATTACTCACGACATTTCTAAAATGCTGAAAATAAGTGATTTAAGTAGAGATTAAATAAAAAGACCGTCAACTTGTTACTTCTGTTGCCAATTTTCATTGCATAAGATTTGTGAATAGGTGATAAGCTATTCTTACTGCTTTCAACTAAAGCACTTTTCACATGAGCACGACCAACGAATGGACGAATATTCGTCGATTTTGACATTTCTCTCACATGAGAGTTTTTAATTCGTCGCGAATGAAGTTTGACATTCACCACCGAAACCAAAACAAGAATGATTTTTTTAGGTTAAGTACGCGCGATTTTTTATTCGTTGCGAGTGTGGATAATGTGGAACGCGAATAAAGTTTGACAGTTCGTATTACCATTTTTTTCGCGACGAATAAATTTGTTTTCTTAAATTTATTAATATATGATATTGAAAGTAAAAGTATGCATCATAAATCAAATAGAAACTATATTGCCATCATTTAGTTAAGAATTTGTGTGGAAATATGTCTTCAAACGTAATTAAACTCACATTTTGTAATTCATTCGTCGTTCGTTGGTCGCGCTCATGTGAATGCTGCTTAACTTAGAGAAAAAGAAGAGAAAAACAAATTCACCACGAACTACCGGTATAACTTCTCCCGTTATTTTTTGACAAACAAAAATGTTCTGCTAGAATTAATTTAAATTATAGGAGTATTTTTGTAGATATAAAAACGACAAGATGTTAGTAAAATTAAAGAAAGAAAATCATGAGAATTACAAATATAATAATGAGACTTTAAAAAACATAGTCTTCTTGCCTATCAATAAACAAAAATGAGAAAGGTCGCATTTCCCGGAACTGATGTTTTTTTGTGTGCTCTTCTCCGAGGTGAAAACATGTATACACCGATACGAATTCAACACGCTATAAAAAATGAGAGTAAGAGGTTTCGAAGACACGGAGACGAGGAAATTTGGCTCTCTCATTTAGTTTTTTCTCTCTGCCGCAGTAGCCGATGACTCGGTCAGCAGTTCTTTAGTGATATATTTGGCGTTACAAGCATCGATTTAAATCTAGAAGGTGAAGATTAAGCAAGTTAATCACGATATGATTGTTTCGATTTGTACTTACACAACCGAACCTCATGTGCTTTTGCACTCAGTGAAACCAGAAGATGTTGCTTTAGTTGCAGCTGCAAGAGTCTTTTTTTTTTGGTCGGCTTGTACCATAGTTCTTGGCAGCTGATGAATGGACAAAGGACGTTGGAAATCCTAAAGAACCATAAAATTTAAAATATCCGTGTTAAGATTACTCGTAAGTAAATGAATGAACTTACCTGATTTGCCTGCATACTCTGCCGCTATTACCGCTGTTAAGTCATTCCAAAACTGGCCGGTCGACTATTGAATGTCAAAGCTTTCCCTTGCACCATTCAATTGAATTTCACAAAGTCGATGACATAGCTGTAGCTGAGGATGTTCGCTAATTCGGAATTGAATTCGTGATTCTGGTGGTGTTGTTGCATTCCATGCATCTTACTATTGGCAGAGACGTTGACACCTCTATCGTCAACGCCTGCACCCACCATAGCCGCTGAGACAGATCTCAACGATCATGATACAGCAGCAATTGGGTGTAGAAATATATACTTTACTTCAACAGGCTTCGAATAACTATTTACAAATAAAGGCGAAAGTCTGTGGTTAAAAACATTGATATTAAGAGAAATATAATATAAAATAAATTCATCTGGGTACTAGCACCCTTGTTTTGAGCAAACCTTCCAAATTTCTTGAGAGAAATTGCTTTCTGTATCATGGTTTGTAATTGGCAGCACCCGAAATGAAAACACTAAGGAGATGCTAATAAAGTCGATTTTTATTCTTATGTACATCTTCTTGAGTTGGTAGTAAAGTATATTATTGGAGCAATCCATAGCTGAAACAAAGCAACATAAATATTCTTTTGTTTACGAGATTCTTTTTTTTTAACGTACCTACTTGAGCTCTGAGTAGAGTAAGTCTCATTGTTTTCTTCTGGTTCCTGATCTATCGTTTTTTTAATTAAATGCACTTGTAGCTCTTAATCGTAAAGGTTTTTGATCTGAAAAGAAATAAATTCTGTTAAATGTTTAGACAAAACAAAATAATTTACAATAACTTACTTGTAGAATTGAATGTTTTGTTTTTGAAATCGAAATTGTGGAACTGTCATTTTTGACAAGAATTCAATCTGACATTTTGCCTTTTTTCCACCACTCACATGTATTCACCGATACGGAATTTGAGAGAGTTCACCTCGAATAAAATTTGAGGGTGTTTCAGGTAGGACGGGTACCGGTCGGGACTCTAGATAATATATTTCCTCTATGATAAGACTATGGAGTCAGTTGCTATTCAAGGAAATGGACTGTTCTTAAAACCATATAAAAATGGTCTTGGACTTTTTTTGAACTCAACAAATACAAAAACTAATTGAATTGCTACCTAACAATCCTTTAAGCAATTTTGATATTCAGCAGTTTGGAAAGAAATACTTGAAGCATTTTAGAGGAGTCTTTATGCGAAACTCTTTACCAAAAGTACCAACATTAAAAGAGTGTGGTGTTATAAATTTGGATAATGAAATTGGCTTGGGTTCCCATTGGGTAGCATATATAAGAAATAAAACAAAAAATAATATTAAGTATTTTGATAGTTTTGGAAATTTAAGACCACCCTCAGAAGTAATAAGCTATCTTGGTAAAAAAATAAACTATAATTATATACAAGAACAAGATTTTGATACGTTTATTTGTGGTCATTTATGTTTAAGGTTTTTATTAGACCAATGTAATAAAGTTTTCAAAATCTAAAAATTTATTATAAATAAATATCGTACAAAAAACAAAATGTGTCTTTTAATCAAACTCTTCTGAAATTCTCTTGCATTGTACATAATTCTAACCAGCACAACCAACAGAGGTAAGTATTTTGGAATGCTAGTTCTTATTTCATCTTAAGCATATGAACATTTACAATTTTATATTGCATACCGTGCAGGTGCTAATGATGTACTATCTTTGTATATGAAAACTAGTTTTCATATACAAAGGTACTATCATTGAATAATTACAAATAGAAGGGACACCGGGCAAATCCTGCTCTAGATGGCGACACTTATTTCTCAAATGCTCATAAGTCGCTAGTATCGCACGGCGAGTTATTGTATCTCAGTCTATCAAATACAACACCCAATTTTTCAGATTTGGTCCTTATGGGAAATTTACTCACAATTTGTTGTCGAGATAGATAACGGAATATTGTTATTTAGAATAAAAAACAACAATAACAACTGTGTAGGTACATAATGTCTGTAAAAGTGTGGCATTCAAGGCCAAATCACGTTCGCTGCAGAAAAAGTATTTTGAAGGTTTGTTTTTCTTTTTTAAATTTCGTTCTCATTCATAAAACGAAAATGATTTTGGTGCTTTTCGGTGCATTCGACATGATGATGTTTTGTGAATTTCTGTGAGTTTTTTTTCAATTTCGTTATTAGTTTGATATGGGTTGGGAATTTGGGATAGGTTTAAAAAAATAATTAAAAAATAACGGTAATATTTACAATTAAGTATTATACCTTTTTTAAAGCCAACAATTTTGTCTATTAGCTTGTTTTTGAATCAAGTCAAAACTATGCACAGTTTTTGAAAAAAATTGAATTACTGTTCGACATTATTATTTGGTTCGAATGCAGACGTCAAACAAAGACTGCAAAGACTACAAAATAAAAGTATGAGGATAATTTTAAGACTAAACGTGTATACACCAATCCGTGTTTTGCTTGAATGTTTGTGTTGGATGAATGTGAAACAGAAATTGATGTTTGATGCTATGATTTTTATTTTTAAATTGAGAAATGATATGTTACCGGAGTATTTATCGGATGGATTAGTGGAAGTGGCGGCAGTTCAACCTTATAGTTTGAGAAATGGAACCAACCCCAGACCGGAGCGATGTAGGTTAAGTAGTACCCAAAGCTCAATCTTCTACGATGGCATTAATTACTTCAATAATTTATCGAATAGTATGAAGAGTGAAACTAATATGAATGCTTTCAAGAAAAAGTTGTGTGAATTTATTAAAATTGATATAACCTAGTGCAAATGAATACACGAAAGAACATGATTTTATAAATTAATTATTAACAAAAGTATATTTTAGAGTTTTATAACTAATCTCGTTTCTTTTATACCTCTAGGGTTAGGGATGAATAGAGCCCAATCTTATATATGAGATGGGTACTCTTGGCTTTAGCCGAGATGGTATGCGGAAACTCTATATCCAATACATTGTTTCGCTGACGATATTACCGTTAGCTTTTCATATTCGTTTTCAGACTCACATCCCTCTTTTTCGGATGTGGAACTGCAACGACAAAATATGATAAGCTCATTAAATTCCGACCTAAACAGCATTGTTCAATGGGGATTAAAAAACAGCGTGGAATTTAATGCTTCGAAAACGCAATGCTGTCTTGTATCGTTAAAGCGAGATATACCCCCATTGCCGTTATCCATGGATGGCATCAATGAGACTGAACACCTCGATATTCTCGGTATGTGTGTCACCAACCACCTCTTGTGGAATGATCACATACGCGATGTCGCCAAAAATGCCGCAAGGTGATTGGGTTTCCTTAGGCGATGCAAGAAATATTTCACCCCTTCTGATCTGGATGTTATCTACAAGACTTACATACGTCCAAAGCTTAAGTATAACTCCCATCTCTGGGTTGGTGCTCCTGCAAACTTTCTTAAACCTCTTGGATAGTATTGAGCGTAGATCATTTAAATTGATAGATGATAATATCATCATAAGTTCATTTACTTCGCTTGAACATCGTCGTAAGGTCTCTTGCCTGACTCTTTTTTACCGTTATTTTAACGGCTTATGCTCTAGTGAAATAGCCAGTTGCATTCCTCCCCTTAAACAGTTCAACCGTAATACTCGCGCTTCTAGGAATGCTCATCAGTATACCCTCGAGCCCAACTTCGGCCATACTTTCAAATACAGAGATTCGTTCTTTAGCCGTACTACGCGAATGTGGAATGCCTTACCACGCTCTGTCTTTCCTAGTCATTGCAATATTCAGGAATTCAAAACCAATGTGCACCGACATCTCCTTTTAAACCCTCTCTCATCTTCCTAGTGCTCACACTGTGCCTCTGCATAATAAATAAAATAAATAAATAAATTCGGTGGCGCAACAGTCCATGAAGAACCAGGGCCTAGTGACTTACAACTCTCAACCATTCCTGTGTGCGAGTAATGTTGTCAGAGATGGAAGGGACCTACAGTTTATATGCCGAATCCGAACGGCTAATTTTTGAGAAAGCACTTTTCATGACAAGAATTACTCTTGGAGGATTTGTCAATTCCTCGCAAGAGGCAGTACCCGCGATTTTGTTTTGTTTTGTTTTTTTTTTTTTAATTAAGGTGGCACAGGCAGGGATTGAACCCAAGACCCCTTGCATGACAGTCCAACGCACTAACCATCACGCTACGGGTACTACGGCCTCTGCATAATAAGGGTAGTAATATCCCCTTGAGTGTGTGCTTATTATAAAAAAAAAATGAATTCAGAACGATTTTTTTACGTTTTCATTTTGTGATAAACGTCGAAATTTGCATTTTATTTGCTCTGCATTTATTCAACAAGTTCGCTATAATCGTTCTGATTATTTTTTTTTAAATATTGGTGTTCCTTTTATGCATTTTTATAGCAAATACATGTATGCTTCCATCAATCGAGAATGTTATGGATAAGGT
Organism: Eupeodes luniger; assembly: GCA_951509635.1. Taxonomy (NCBI): domain Eukaryota; kingdom Metazoa; phylum Arthropoda; class Insecta; order Diptera; family Syrphidae; genus Eupeodes; species Eupeodes luniger. The sequence goes on along the minus strand of OX608073.1, from coordinate 191,125,914 downwards.
ACTTTTCGATTATAACTCTTTTTTTCAATTTAATATTTATTAATCAAATTGAAAAATAGTTGCAAGCTTATATCATTAAAAACAAACTATAAATATACTTGGATTAATTAAATTGATACAGATTTTAATTACTTGGAAAAAAAAATTTGGGTCGTTCATTAACGAAAATTTATTAGAATTCAATTAATTGCGCTCGCACCCTTGGTTCTTCGAACGCATCTTTGATACAATAATCCGAAGTTAGTTATGAAATTTAAAGAATTTCGTAGTGATTGCTGTAAATAAGTGAATTTATTATATTAAACTGATGTTGAACATGCTTTTTTCAAGACAAAAATGTACATTGGTTCGCTATCAACAAAATGACTGCAAAACTAAAGCTTAAAACTGACTTTTTCATCGAAAAAAGTAAAAAGAAAAATCTGAAAAAAAACGTATTAACCTCCCCATTCTGTTTTTGCTTTGCAAAGTGCCGCTATGCCACGGCATCGATTTGTTTGCATGTTTTCACATCTATTCATGGACTAATTGTCAAAACTACAAATACAACAATGTAAACAAACGGCTTTTGGAGAGTGAAACGTACGCAAGATTCCGATCTTGGTAAATGGAGCATTTTTGCACAAGAGGGATCCTCTTGGCTCCCTTAGATTCTATTCTCGCTCTGAGTCACGTTCATTGTCGCGTACATCTCTGACAAATAATCCCCCCTCGTCATCTAAAAATGCTACATTAAAAACTACACAAACAACAGTGGCGTAGGTACCGCTGTATCAGCTTTATCCATATAACAGGGCCCCCAAAGATACAGAGCAGAAGTCGTGTGTAAAAAAATTCACTTAAATATTTAATAAAGTCTTATTACAAAAAAATGTTCCGATGATCATTTTTTACATGCGTCAAATATTTTTTTTCCTGTGTATCTTTTTCTTTTTTTCATGTCCTACCAACCAACAATACTACAACTTCAAGCTGCAAACACTTTTTTATTCGAGCTTTCAAAATATTTCGTCCCGCCTGACACAGCCACCAACTCCAACATCACACAGAAATACAAACTAGGGACCAGTGGTATATTAAAAAATACTAAGGTAATTGCATGAACTAACACCTGAAAAATTCGAATACTCCATTCCGAACCCTGTATGTATCCAAAAAAAAGTCCCGTTAATTGTCTGACTGAACTAGGCAAAACGAATTTCAACACGTTAACTGAATTGTTTAATCTGTCTGTGTATAATTACATTTTAAAAATGTACTCTAAAGTTTTTTGTGATTATTTGTAGATATTTGTGAATATTTGTGCATTGCTTAAAATATTATTTTTGTGGAAAAATGAGTGAAAATAAAAGAGAGTATCTACTTCAGATTGTGTTGGTATGTAAATTCTTGGTCGGATTTTGTTATAAGTATGTAGATAAAACTTCAGACAGTGGTGAAAAGTTTATACAAATTCTATATTTCTGTAAAGACAAGCATAGCATTAAGTATATTATTAATCTTGTGAATAAATTCTTGTTGCTAGGTAATGTCATGTATTTGCGTTTCTATCTTTTGGATGTTCAGTTAATAGAAATGCAATTCTGGAAAATATTCCTACGTTTGTTTTTATGTAGGTAGGTATGTAACTAGGTAAACGATATCGTAGTAGGTTCGATCATTAGTGCTAAAAAAAAAGGGTTGGGGTGGCTGGGTGACTTGATGCGAACCATAAAATTCTTCAACCTAGAAAAAAACTAACACTTCTGAAAGTTTTTCGATTTTAATAATCTTTACCACAATTTAATTTAGTTTGCCTGTATTTTTTTTAATTTAGTTTTTATAAAAATTAGAATGAAAAAAAAAATCCTAGAATACGTACATAGCTACAAAATGTACGTATTTTTTTTTTTGTCGATAGAAGCCAGTATGAGAATTTCTATACGTATATTAAAATACTAGTGGCCCGTCCCGGCTTCGATCGGGTAGACATAAAAAGGTACAGATATTTAAGTTATAAGCATGCTAATTAAAACGACCATGAATAACTAAATTAGAAAACATTTTTTTGCCCTATCATTAATACTCTTCGCAGCATATGCGATAAAAGACATTTTATGGCATAATATTAATGTAGATTAATAAATTATTATAATTCCAGAATTAAATGGGATTTTCGTTTGGTTGATTTATTTTTTTTTATCCATAAATTGATTTTATTCGAGACAAAACGAATAAGTTTTCAGATTGATTTTTATTTGCTTTGGTTTTTGTTTAGGTAGTATATTTGTCTGTAAACCGTCTGGCGGTATCAGTAGTCAAATATCTACTTACTCGAACATTGTTTATAATGTCAAGTTTGTAAATTTATAATGAGATTTATTTATATATAAAATTAATGAAGTATATTTGTTATTTAAATTCAAATCTATTTGAATTCTTTCTTGTAACGAAATAAATTATCAAAAAAAACTTTTCAAGCTGTTGATCACTTACAATGCATAGTGGTGTAAGTGAAAAGAGGGGTACGGTACGTGACTGTTTACCTCCGCCGGTTTACCTCTGCCAGTTTACCACCGCCAGTTTACCTCTGCCAGTTTACCTCTGGACAGTTTACCACCGCCAGCTTACCTCAGGACGGTTTACCTCCAGAGCAGGTAAGGTAGTTTGAAATGTGACTTATTTTGCTTACAGGGTGCTTCTTAAGTAATGCAAAGGCCGATATTTCTGAGTTTATTTATTTTTAAATACTCTTACTCATGAATATTTTTATGGTTAATTTGACGTTTTGTCTATTGAAGAAAAAGAGACATTTGAGCTTTGTTTGATTAAGTAAATTGATTAGATTTCTTTATTACAAACATTTAGTTTACATAGTATATATACAAAATCATTGAGCATGGCATTGCAGTCAGCCGATTGACAAAAATAAAATTTACATGTATTAAATCTCTTATTTTATTAGAATAATTAATTAAAAAAAAGAACTGAATAACTTGCAATTAACATGACTACCTTTACGCAAGGATTAAAAGTCTTGATCTATTATTCTTTGTCGATATCTTAACGCAGCTTTGCAGTACATAAATAATTTTGGGACGTTCATCTCCTTGAGGAGATCTATTATCTGGATAACCGATAAGATATTGGCACCTAGGTAATATCTCCTGGTTTCAGCTAAGACCGGACTAAGTAGTAGTTGTTGATGTGATGAATGGGTTTTTTTATTGGTAGCTCGGAGAAGAAGTACTGTTAAAACTAGATAAATCAATGGATAAAATATACTACTGTACCTATAGTTATATGCATAATTTAAAGTAATTTTTTGTTATCAATTAAAAAATGTATTATTATTATTAAATGAAAACTTGAAGTTGTATTAACGTTTTCCTTAAATAAATATTGTTTGTTCTTTTGTAAAATAGTATTTTATTTGGAAAATTCTTATCGAGTACCAATTGAACACTGTTTACTATATCTATATATACATATTTTATTTTATTATTTTTAAAATAAAAAAGCAACAATTAAACATAATATAAATTTAAATAAAAAAAATGTATAACACTTTAAATATAAAATGCTATTGTGAACTAACAAACATAAGCCCATCTGACATTTCTTGTCAGATTAATAATTGAATGTAATTATTATAAAAGCCATGGTTTTAACCTTCATGAGAAAAGAAGGTTATATCATTATTATTCCGATTCTTTTGTTCATTCAACACGACACCATTTTGAAATACATACGAATTTTTGTTTGCGAATTAAAGTAATTATGACGAAGTATAAAAAAAAGAAATCGAGTTTTTATTTTACATTAATTGGAAATCTAAATAGAAAAATTTAACTGGCGAGAAAAACAACACTTTTATCGATTCCAAAATATAAGTGCTTCTGGTTGCGATTCTGAATTCTTCTATCGAAAAGAAGAAATGACATCTTTGCATATAAAATCTATAGTAGCCGCATTTTTTATGATCCATAAGTGTTACTAGATGTCTACTTTTTGTATCAAACAGTAAGACATATTGTGAACTGTAGTTGAAAGAAAAGAGGCAAACAAATTTTCAAAACTAAACATACTTAAGAAAAAAGAGATAGCTGCATGAAAGTTGTATGTATTGTATCCACATCCTTTTATTTCCGCAAGATAACCTACATAGGTCATTGGCGATATTAAAACGCAGCTGGTATTATCATGGAGCAATATTTCTTAACCGCAATGTGGTGTTGGAGTACTTAATACGAAGATTAATTCAAAAATACAAGATAAGTCTAAATACAAAGTTTTATTAAGAAAAAGCCTGGAAAAGCTAAAGTCGTCGTAGCCACAAGTCTCCCGATAATAGTCTTATTGGTTTATATACAAAAGTGGTTAGAAGTGAAAATGAACCCTCAAGTTGAACAAGCATGTCATCAAATTCTATTGAAAGCTTACATAACAAACTTAACTAACTAGTATACACGACTGCAGACGCATTAAGTAGTAGTAGTAGTAATAATTGACTTTATTTCATTATAAAAGTTACAAGCAATTTTAGTTTTCTAATGCCCAATTTCATAAACAACTTTTAAACATTTATCAGGATTTTAAACTGTAAAAAGGGATATTTTGGTTTCACCAAGTGTTTTTAAAGTAAACAAGCTTTTAAACACCTTTTAAAACTAAATGCCCATTTTCGGCTCACTAAATTTTAAAAGTGTCATTAAAAAATGAATATGACAGATTGACGGCTGATGTTTTGTTTTGTAAGATTTTTATTCTCAATATTTGGAGATACAGAATGAATAGGTAAACAAATTCAATTAATTACTATTTATAATAACATTTTTATGATTTAAATTTTTAATTAGAATATTAGATTGGTCATCTTCATCTGACGAAGAAGAAGAACATATAGTTATTCGCCGTTCAAGAGTATTCCGCGTTCACAAGAATCCATTTTCAGACTATGATGATATTGACTTCAAAATAAGGTTCCGACTTTCCAAAGCATCTGTGGATCAGTTGTTGAGTTTGTTTGGTCATCATTTGGAGCATAAAACTAAGCGAAATAAACCCGTCAGTGCATTAAATCAAGTGCTTATTACTTTAAGATTTTATGCCACAGGATCTTTCCAAATCTGCGTCGGAGATATGTTTAATATCTCAAAATCAACTGTTTGTCGCATCGTACGAAAAGTAACCCACCATATAGCATTAATGAGACCGCAATTTATTACACTTCCTACTGATCGTCATGATATGATGAACGTTCAAAACAAATTCTACGGCTTGGCTAGATTTCCGAAAGTTATTGGTGCAATCGATTGCACACACATCAGAATTCAGTCACCGGGTGGAGCGGAAGCAGAAGTTTATAGGAACAGAAAAGGATGGTTTTCAATTAATACTCAATGCGTATGTGACAGTAATTTGAAATTCATTGATGTTGTGGCACGGTGGCCAGGAAGTGGGCATGATGCTAATATTTTTGACGATTCACTTCTCCATGCTAGATTTGAAAACAATGAATGTTCAAATTGTTATCTACTTGGTGATGATGGCTATCCGTGTAGAAATTATTTATTGACCCCAATACTAAATCCTAATACTTCAGCTCAGATTGCCTACAACAAATCTCAAATAAAAACTAGAAATGTAATTGAAGGAGCTTTTGGGGTTTGGAAAAGGCGTTTTCCTTGCCTTTCTATCGGTATGCGCATAGAAATAAAAACAATAATGGCAGTCATTGTTGCAACAGCAGTTTTGCATAATATCTGTATTGAAATTGGAGACGAAGAGCCTCCAAATGATGCAGAAGTATTAGTACCAGCTTTTACAAACTTTGAATTACAAATCGCAAACGAAAACAATACTGCAGCACGGAACCAACTAGTAGATACATTTTTCAACGGCTAAACGTATTTGAACACGTTTCGTATGTAATATTGGTTCTTTTCTTTATAAAAATAAAAAAGCTGTTGAGATTAACGCAATATATAAATAGGTATCTTTGTTTTTGGATATATGTACATATAGAACTATTGGTGAGCTTGTTTGTATAGCTCTTTTTCTTTAAGTTGAAGCTCGATCTCCTTGAATTTTAGCTCTACTTCAAGGATCTCTAGCTCCTTCTCCAATTTGTTTTTCTTAAGGGAGCAAATTTCATAACATTTGTGAAGGTTGGTTCCAACCCTTTTGGTCATTCTTCCTTTTGCTCTTGCTTTATGAACGAAGTTCTTTGAAGTTGATGGAGCAGGTGGCGATAACGCAATGATTTCACTAATGTCGTTCGACGGAGTAAGTATTTGGAATTCTTCTAAGTACTCCAGAAGAATATCAACGGAATCGCTTTCTACTTTGCTGTTAAAGTCCGCATTGGAATCGTATACGTTGTCTTCCGGTGTAAACTGCAATCCCCCCATTCCAGCGCTTTTTTCCTCCAGGCAACTCAGGGCTGAAGTTAATGGTCCACCACCAGTTTTATAGACTTCGGTCTGTAGAAAACAAAATATCATCAAACAAGTTAGGTACATAGGTACATATGTTGGTATATAATTATGTACTATTTATAAATCATAGCACAGAAAACTTTGATTCAAATGCATTCACCTTTGAAAAACGTTAATTTAATTGTTGCTCAAATGACTTTATGTTTTTGAAAGAAAAACAAATTTTTCCTTGACTCAAGTTTTGAGTGTTGAAATTCTTTTGGTTCTTACCTTATGAGTGGACATTTTTTTCTTCGTCTTATGCTTCAAGGACTCATATGTGCTTCTTAACTGCACAAAACTCCTTTCGCCCGAGGTTGCTACTGTGGAGTTAAAGATATTTGTAATCTCCTGTCAAGTTTTGTTTTTTTTATCCACAGTCACTCCATCTGTGGCTTTATTTTCTATTGTGTTCTTAAATTGGGCAACAATATCTATCAAACCATTTTTTTCAGCCTCGGTATAATTTCTTCCTCGTCCTCTTTTTTTTAAATTCGTTGTCATATTTTATTTTTGAACGACACTATTACTGAAACGGTTTGTTTTTGATTTTGAAGTAGTTTATACTGTTGTATTTTGCGATTCTTGTCATTTATTTCAACATATAATGCTTTCTCTTTTTTTCTCACACAATTCAGTTAATAGAAAGAAAAAAGGAGTTTTATTTTTACAGAGTTGTGAAGAGGACTCTATTTTAACAAAAATATCCCTGAAATTTCCCATTTTAAGCTTGGTGAAACTGACAAAATTTAAAGGCCTGATAAAATTTAAAAAGCTTTTAGATAAAAGTGCTTTTAGTGTTTCTTTATGAAATCGGCCATAAGTCTATTTTGGTTTGGCCCAAGGCCGTCTACCAGATTGGCATTGATTTAAATAAAATGTTAAGTCTATGATTTATATTTATATTATTTTATTTATACGGATGGATTAGAAGTCAACCTCGATTATGCGCTTTCTGTAGTGAAGTGCGCTTACGGTGTAGTTGTACAATAGGTCCCAGCCTTGTTCTCCGTTTAATATATCGATGGCAGCAACGTCATTCAGAACATATGAACCGAAGAATTGTTTTCGAATTACCTTTAAAATTGGACATATTGCTAGAAAGTGTAAAACTCCTTCCCTTACTTTCATATTACATATGTTGCATAATATAGGTTAGTTCTGGTCGGTGTGGAATGTAATTCAAATTAACTAATTCTCCTCTCATTTTAAGAATAGTGCTTATTTTATCAGTTGTATAGCAGTTTAAAAGATATGTTTGTTCTTCAAGATTGTATTTAAGTTTGCTATAGTACACCCTGTATTGGGAAGCTTGGGCTTCATTGACAAATTTTTGATATACAGTGTTGCTAGTTTTTTCTAGTAAGTTATCAAACTGTCTTCTTAGAGATTCAGAATTAAGATCTGGCGTAATGTCAAGGGCTACTCTACATTCAGAAGCTAGATGCTCCCATTCTTGCATTAGATTTCCTTTTGTTCTTATAATATGCTTAAGGACTTTTTTAGGTAACCTCTCGCAATCACATAGGAGCCGTTCCTAAATGTAGAATGTAGTTGGGGGCACTACTTGGTAATCTAAATATTCGCTTAAGAAAGTAGCGCAGAAATTTTTCAACTGCTTCAAATGAACAGTATCCCCACACTTGGGCTACATATAAAAGAATTGTGGATGCTGTCGATTGGAAGAGCTGTTGCTTAGCACTGTGACTTACACGTCTATTACTTATGCATTTGCCCCAAACTGAACATATCGCGCGTTTAGCTTCAGATAACTTGCTTTTAAGATGTTTGTTTAAGCTAACATTAGGGGTGTTAAGAACTCCAAGGTACTTGTATTCTCGAACAATTTCAATGGGCTTATCTTGCAAAGTCCACTTTTCATTTCGACTGTATCTTCCGCCACCATTTCTAAATATTATCATTTTGGATTTTGTAAGGTTTACAGAGAGATTCCAAGTGTTGCAGTACCCATCAAGCCGGTTTATCATAAGCTGCATACATTCTACAGTATCTACGAGAAAAACGATGTCATCTGCAAACATAAGCGTTGGAATACTTGTTCGGTCTATCTCAATCCCACCTCTTACAGCCTTCGTTATGTCGTTTATATATAGTATAAAGAGTAATGTGCTCAATACACAGCCTTGCTTCACACCCATTAAAGTCTCAAAACCTTCAGACAAGAAGTTTCCATCCCAAACGGAAGCTATATTATTTGTATACATTGCTCGCAAAACGTTTATTACTTTTGTTGATATTCCATATCCATAAAGCTTATAGAAAAGCGCCTCTCTAGAAACAGAGTCGAATGCTGCTCGAAAATCTATAAAAAATGCGTAAAGCTTTTTGTGGTTCCTCTTGTAGATTTCAACGATGTTAGTTAGCGTAAATATTTGGTCGATTGTGGAATAGTTCTTCCTGAAGCCCGCTTGAAATTCATGAATGATTTTCTCCTTATCTGCCCATTGAATAAGTCTGTTAAAAAGCACTGCACCAAAAAGCTTGGTTGAAGTATTTAAAAAAGATATTCCTCTATAGTTTCTCGGGTCATTACAATCACCTTTCTTGTGCAGTGGATATATTATTGATTTCAAAAAACTCCCTGGTATATCAGCATTTTCAAAAATGCGATTGAATTCAGATACAAGAGCTGAAAGGAATTCACTCGTACAGTTCTTATAAAATTCAAATGAAATGCGGTCGTCTCCTGGGGCTTCGTTATTTTTAGAGTTGAAGAGTACATTTTGAATCTCATCTAGAGTTATCGGTGAATCTAGGAGTTCATCAACAATCCAGGGTGCTGCATATTGAAATGGCTGGGAGATTTGTGTTGTATTGAGCAAGTTTTTAAAGTGATCTTTAAGTTGTTCCGCTTGCAAGCTTAGTGCGATTTTGTTTTTTCTACCATTGACATGCTTAACAGCTTTCCAAAACTCTGCTGGGCATTTTGCTTTGTTTAAAAGGGCAATATTTTCCTCGTTAAACACTTGTTTTTTAGAAAGGCATACGTTTTTGAAATGCTTATTTGCTTCTGCATGTTTTTAACGTATTGGTGTTGTTCTTTCTAACAAGCTTGAGAAATGCAAAAGATGCATCTCTAGCTCGCTTGCAGTCTATATCAAACCATTCTTGTTTGCTCCTACCTTTGGCATTTTTTAATGGTGTTATTTTGGGTACGGCTTTTTTTCATTATTTCTACGAGTTCTTTGTTGAGGTTTATTTGATACGATCTTCGAAAACTATCTCTCCATAGTAGTTTCGGTAGGAGGCTCAACTGTGTTATGCTGCTAATTAGTGGGTTTTCGTGCAATTAAAACGTAACTTCAGAATATGTCTTCCTACCTTCAATTCCTTAAGAAGTGAGCACAAGTTTTCGGTTATAAAACAGTAATCTATGACAGAACATGCTGTCCCACGTAGAAATGTGAACTCCCCACGCGAATCTCCCTCACAGCTTCCATTGAGTACTCGGCAATCAAATGCATCCATTAATTCCAGAATCGCACCACCTTTGGCATCACAGATCTCGCCCTTAGAGTCGCCTTCTGCATTTTTTAAAGATGTACCCAATTCACTGACAAAGTTATTTTGCGACATGCCTATCCTTCCATTAAAATCGCCGATAAGTACTAAATTCACCGAATCTAATGCGTTCAGTAGGTCGTTTATTTTTTTGTAGTCATGCGCCCAGTGATTGCAGTTTAAATATATCGGCACGATGTGAGAGGTGTTAAAGTCCGTTTTCAGTTCAAGTACGTACGATTCTTCTATGTTTTTAAAGCTAATGTTTGCTCCTTCTATCTGCTTACGAATTCCGTATAGTTCACCACCGCTTCCTCTTCCATACACGCTTGTTTTTATTGCAGGTATAAATTTTAATTCATAATTCTTCAAAATATTCTTAAATCTTACATCTTCATTATCTAGTAAATGTGTTTCAAATAGTAACAAAATATCAAATTCTTTAACATAATTGAAAAATTCTACAAACAACTGTTTTTTTTTTTAGCCCTGATACATTATAAATTAATATTTTTAAATTTAATAGATTATATTATTGTTTTTCTGGTAAACGGATTTATCTCAAAAAGATGGCTCGTGTAACTTCCCACTTGTGTGTGCGCCTAAATTGATTACAGCGGTTGTTCTTGGTGAGCTTACGCCTTTAGGTGCTGGTTGACTTATTGTACTGTCAGATCCAGATGACGTTGACATTGACGTTTTGTGCACATTTGTGTTGTTTTGTGTTTTTGTAAGGATGCCGGTACCTCTTCAAAAACTTCATGGATTATTTTCACACCATTTTCTCTACCACATTTTAGTCCCTCTGATGAATCCCAAGTGAATATTTTCCCCCCTACATGCAACTTGTTGTCTCTCAAGGCTATTTTCATTTGTGTCTTCGAAAACTTCTCGTGCAACTCAATCATTAAAGGGATTAGCTTTGCCCTTCTTTGACGAACGTTGGGCGGCAAATCCTTACGGATGCTGATATTTGTGTTTCTTAGTTTGTTTTGCGTAGAACATTGATAGCTGTGTCTCGAGATTTCATTTTGACGATTATTGTAACTGTTCTCTCGTCCCGGGTATTTATCCTGTAGGCAGATTCTACAGCAGTACTTGCTTCGCCTTCTGCCAGCAAGCCAACACATACAGATTTTGCCTTTTCTGTGGGATCGTTGACGTTTTCTGAAGGGAAGCGTACCACAACATTAGTTTCGGTGCTTTTCATCGCATTAATAAATATATATAAGCCCCTAGGAAAATAAGAATGAATCCTTAAAAAAATTACATCACGAACTGTAACGGCAGAGATAGGTAGGTATTGTTATCTAAATTCAAGTCCAAAAATAATAATAAACCCAAGCAAAAGTCACACCACAGTTTTACAAATTTAACTCAGTTTTATTGTTAGTATTTAATAAGAATAAAGTAATCATAGGTATAATTATAGTTTTCAAAGTTTTGTCAGATGAATTTAAAAAATTGTCTTTTCTTTTCGATAATGGACTGTAGGGACTGTCTTCGGTCGAGTTAAAAATCGGACTGACTATTTTCTTTCAATTGGTCTCTTCTTCGTCGCGTCTAAAAGTTGTACATAAGCTATTGTAGTGTGGGTCACTGGAATTTTCCCCAACATCCTCCCCGGCGGTATTGGAGTCCGGAGTATCTTCAATACCATTCTGGTCAAAATTGAAGACACACACTTTAGCTATTGGTCGTTGATATGTTCCTGATGCAGTTCGAACCTCAACGACTTTCACCACACCATCTTCACCAGGAAATACTTGCGTCACTACACCTTTCGGCCAGGATCCACGAACTGAGTTGCTGTCTACGATGAATACCATGTCTCCAAGTTTGACTCCTTCACCCTTTTGTAGCCATTTGGTACGTCTGTTGAGCGTTGGTATGTATTCTTGTCTCCATCTTCGCCAAAAGTTGTCTGCCAAATGTTGCGAAGCCCTCCAATGTTTTCGAAGGAGAAGAACGCACCAGGCGTTCCCAGCAACAACCCATATGTGGCGATGCTGGCGGAATAAAATTCCATTTAATGTGGTGAGCTGTCATAAATGTTTTAATTTTGTCCTGGTTTAGTTCACAAAGACCCACCCGAAGCTCCTTGTCCGCTCCACGAAAATTGGTCCCATTGTCGGAAAACAATTCTCGGGGACATCCTCTTCTAGATACGAAGCGTCGTAGTGCCATGATCAATGCATCAGTGGAGAGATTAGTGGCTATCTCCAAATGAATGGCACGGATTGTCAAGCAAGTGAAGAGGACACCATACCTCTTTTCATGACGTCGTGCGACTTTGACCATAATGGGACCAAAATAATCTATTCCGGTGAAGCAAAACAGTGGCATTCCTGCTATCACTCTGGCTGAAGGAAGTTGCCCAATCAGTGTCGTTCTTGGCTTCGAATTCAGCAGCTTGCATTTGTTGCACTTCTTCTTAACATATTTTAAAGTTGGTCGGACTTTGACAATCCAATACTTCTGTGGCCTATTTCACCAACTTACAAATTGTAAATTACAAGTGCTTTTTTAACAAATTTGTAGAAAAATTTATTTTTTCTGTTTCACGAGATAATTGTTTTACAAAATTGTAGTTGTAGATTACAAAGGGAAATTTGTAGAAATTTCATTATTTGCGTTTCACCAAAACGTTTTTTTGTTTGTAGTTTACAAATACAAATTTGTAAAATAAATTTTTGTTTTGTAAGTTTGTGTTCCACCAAATCAAATATATTTACAATTTTGTTCAGTTTATTAAAATTTCTTACAATAGAAAGATGATGTGTAGATTTCATTACAATTTGTAATTTGCAATAAGAATATTGTCTGCATTTTAAGAATGTCGTTACGTCGTCGCAGGCATTGTAGCACCGATAGCGATTTAAGTGACCATTTCGTGCAGGTTAGGTTAGGTTAGGTTGAGGGGCTGACAGTTGATGTCTTAACCGTCACACTTAGATCAATACAGATCCATTGTGATACCCGTGAGTATTGATACTCAAGCTAATAAGAAAAACCTATGTGATCAGTTAGTCAAGCCATTTAGAGGCTTTGACAAAGTTCAGAATTTTAGTACCTGGCGTACTAGAGAGTTCTTTTAAATCCCCAAAGAAAAAGTTGCCAAGCAGTTTCTTCCTTTGATGGGAGAGTGCGGGACAGTGACACAGAAAGTGCGAAGTGTCTTCATGCACCTCCTCGTCACCGCATCCTCTGCATAGATCATCTGAACTGATTCTCATCTTTTTCATATGAAAACCTAACAGATTATGTCCGGTGATTATGCTTACCAGAGATCGGAGTGATCCCTTTTGTAGCTGCATAATTCTTTCCGTTCTTTGTTTGTTAAAACAGAGCCAGATCTTTCTTGTAGTACCGCAGGTGTCAAGAAGGTTCCACCTTTCGTCGGCCTTAATAGTTATTCTTTTTGAGATTCCCTGTTTTAAATAACAGGTAGGGGTGCTAACTAGCTGAGCTTGGCTTTCGTCAAGCATTGACCCTAGTCTTGCTAATTCATCGGCTTTCTCGTTGCCTAGTATATCACTGTGGCCTGGGACCCAGCAGAGTCTAATATTGTGCTGTGCGCCAAGAACCTTAAGCTCTTCGCGGCAGCATGAAATTTCGTGCAACATATATGTACGTAGACGAAGACAAATTTATCGACCGCGTATAAATTATGCAATTTCTGATACTTTTACATTCAATGAAAAGTTTCGCTTGAAACGTGTAAAGGCGGAGGAAATAATAGGACAAATTGCAAATGAGACTGAAAAAAACATTTCATTGGCACCGATGCAGCAATTTCTTACAGCTTTACACTGGCTTGGAAATGGAAACCAATATCATGGGATCGCAGATATGCACGGTGTATCTAAATCTACAGTTTGTAGATCGGTACATTGTGTTTGTGCGGCTATTGTTCATGTTTTTTTGAAAATAGTGTACGGTGGCCACAGGAATTCGAAAGCATTTGTGAAAGGTTCTATAATATTGCAGGTAAATACAATCTTCCTTAAAAACTTATGTATTTGAAATCAACACGTATTAAGCTTGCAAGAAAAATTGTATGTTGTTTATTCATAGCTAACTCTGTTCTCTGTCCGCCGACTTACAAATTTGTCAAAAAAATTGTAGTTTACAAATCTGGAAATCAAACGGTGAAACGGTTTTTTTTTTTTTGTAATTGGAAATTACAATTTCCCATATTTTGTGTCTCTTTTCTTACAAATTTGTTGGATTGAATTTTGTAGTTTGTGAAACAGAAAATCAGTTTACAAATTTGTAATTGTAGTTTACAATTACAAATTTGTGATTGTAATTGTAATTTGGTGAAATAGACCACTGGTGTAATTCGTTCAACACACTTTCGTGGCCGATGTGATTGGCTCGTACATGATAATATCGTACAAGGAGTCTTGTATACGCATCATGTCCGTGCAATATAAAGGGAAATTTATAACAGCTCTCTCTTTCGTCTAGGTTACGAAGTCTTCCATCTAGTACAATTGTCCCATTGTTCGATATTGATGGTGAAAGTAAGTATAACTTACTGGTTCTGTCAAGTTTTTGGTTTGCGAGTAGTCTTCCGTATTCTTTTCCAAACGTTTTGCATTGAGATTGTCTTATCCAAAGTATTTTAGCGTCATGAACCTCTTCTACGGTAAGTTCTCCTTCAAGTCTTGGTCGTCTTCGGTTACAATTCCGAACATATCGTAACATCCAGGCTCTTGCTCGTATAAGTCTGGACCAATTAGAAAATCTCGTCACGTCTGGCAGTTCATATTGAGGGATGGAAGATTTTTGGGAAACGATTCAGTAGTTGTAACTAGAGGGTTCTAGGCCACCGGGGTTCTGATCTATGCTAATCACCGGTGCACCGGCATCACCAGGGTTCTGGCACCGGTGCACCGGCATCACCAGTTTTCTGATATATGCTAATCACCAGCATCACCGGGGTTCTGATCTATGCTAAATCCCAATTGGGATGCATTTCCACCAGTTTGATTTTAATTGGGAATAAGTGTCAGTGGTTGGATTTGCAGCACCATTTGTATTTTCATTTGAATATTGGTTGTGGGATTGGATTTTCAGTGATAAATTGGTTGTGGGATATACTTTTCTAGTTGGATTTCTAGTTCAAAAATTAAATTTCTAATTGGGAATAATTATCAGTGGTTGGATTTCTAGCACCATCTGTATTTTTTTTCATTTCAACATTGGTTGTGGGATTGGATTTTCAGTGATAAACTGGTTGTGGGATATACTTTCATAGTTGGATTTTTTGGATAGCACAACCTTTGTATATGAAAACTATAGTACTCTCATGGGCAGACATTTTTTTGCGTGACCGGACGTCGTTCTTGGCGGTAGTATCGGGGACCGAGAGAAAAATATTATTTCCATTCCCATGAGCAGCCAGCAGAATAAGGGAGACAGTTAATTTCATTCTATTTGAATCTATCCTTGTATAAGTTTTCATAAACTAAGCTTCCATATGAAGGTCGATGAATTTGTTTTTGTAATTTCTTTATATCAATGCATTTTTATATGAAAAACGGCAATGATTTAATATTGTGTCTAATAAGGGGATGAATGAAATTTTTGTATGCTTACATCAGCTGTTTAAGATCTTGTACCGATTTTTGTTTTTATTTACATTCATGACTCTGCTTACAAAAAACATATTGGGATAGTTATACGTTTGGTTATAGTTATGGGTGATTATACAAAAGTTGGGTAACTCGATGTCATCAACCAATATATACAAAGTCTGATTATATTTTATTGAGATTGCAATTTATTTTAAAACAATGGAAAGGCCTTTATTTAGTCACCCAATTTCAGTTCTTCATTTTGAATACAAGTTATTAAAAAAACACAATTAG
The DNA here is from genome assembly GCA_951509635.1 of Eupeodes luniger. Taxonomy (NCBI): domain Eukaryota; kingdom Metazoa; phylum Arthropoda; class Insecta; order Diptera; family Syrphidae; genus Eupeodes; species Eupeodes luniger. The sequence continues at coordinate 191,110,055 of OX608073.1, read as the reverse complement.
TTCTTAAAACGTCATTCCTCTGGCATGTCACAACCCTGCAAACCAACCATTAAGTGACTGTCTATTTATCATTGATTTGAGAAAACTTATCAATTTACTACAATCTGTGATGTATATAGTTAAATATATACTACAACTTTCATAATGCAGTGTTCTCCACTTTATTTAAAAAAATAAGAAATTTTGTGTTCAGTTTTATTCGTCAATTTCTTGTGTGTTATTTAAATTTAAAATTCGTGCGAAATATCGCCGACTCAACGTCAAATCCCACTTTGAATTTTAATGTTAATAGTAAAGTTAGTTGCGGGTCGCACAATTTGACGGCCACCATAACTGTACCAGAGTTTGGGTTATATTTGTTGTCCATACACGTGCTTAGCCAGTCAACACGTCAGTTTTATGGTGAGTCGTTATTTTTTTGTTAATCTAAAGTTTATTTTTATTTATTCGTATTAGACTTTGATTTGTTAAAATGTAGTTTGTTGATATTTGAAATTACAAAAAAAAACATTAGTCCAGATTATAATCTCAAATTTCGTCTTTTTCGTCAGTAGTGTGGCGTCAGTTCTGTGTCAGGTAAATTGTTATTGTTTTTCATTTCTTGATCATTAGTACTTTTAAGATAAATATTGTTAGATTTTGTTTGTTGATTACTTTGAAATATTTAGTAAAACTATGTGAAAGTAGTAAAAGATAAGTGAATAACGTTACGTTAAATGTCAAAAGTCTGTTTTGAAAACTGATGTAGTATTTTCTCCTAGTATTACATATTAATAATTATTTTTAATTGTTACTAAGTGATTTTAAGTGATCATTATTGAATCCTAAGAGATTCTTACTAATTTGTATTAAATTTCATTATAATACTTTCAAAACTGTGTATACTCGTCAGTCCTCTGGCAGTCAAATTCCGAAACTTTTAAATATCTTACAATGTACTCAAAAAAGTGACTGACCCGATTGGGAACAATATATTAATTAGATTAGCTATCATATACACCCGCATTTGTAGAAGTTTGATTTAAAAACTATCGTAAACAAAATATCCTCAAAAGTTACCCAACTTTTGTATAATCACCCTTATGTATATTTTGGCTGGTGGGTATTTTGCTTTTATTTGGCTTTAAGTTTTCTGCAATATTTGATTAGATTTGTTTGACCTTTAAAGTTTTTTTTTTTTATGGATAAATATCAATTGATAGGTGATTTTTTTTGTTCAGGATGTAGGTTTGATTTTAAATTCAAATTTTAGATATAAAAGATATTGGTAGGTAGGCAGGTAATTTATGAAATTTCATAGGGAATTCCTACTAGTATCCGAACAGTGCGATAATATCCGTACATTTAGCACTTTGTTTGAGATTTGTAGAATGGTAGGCACAGTATTTATAAATACCTACATTTATATAGTTTAAAATAAAAACAAAAATGCATTCTTTATGTTGGTTCAGATAATTTGATTAATTTGATAATTGAAATTTGTGTCTTTTTATGTTCCAATCCTCCTTTTGTTTTATCATTTTTAATAAATAAATGTAAACAATAAAGCTGGGACCTTTGGCATAAACAAAAAAAAAAAAATAGTTTATATTTAGGTAGGTAGGTAGGTGTATGTTGTTTGCTGTTGTAGGTATCTACCTTTAATACAATTTTGTCAGCTCTTCTATTTTAAGATGTTTGAATCTTAGGAAAATCCAATTGAAAGTTTTTTTAACTTATTAACTATTAGTAAGTATACCTAGTTTCGTAAATGTAGTGTCGAAGTAGGTATTTTTGTATAGATTTGAAATTTTTTTTTATACGATTTCACAGTTTTTTTTGTGCCACTTACCAACCAATAATTTTTTAACATTAAATGCAAAATTATATCAATGATAATTTCTCATGTTATTTCACAACCTTGGTGTTATAACCTTGTTAAGATGAAGGATTCTTCAGATATTTAAAGTCAATTTAAGACTTAATTTCACAATTTAGAAAATCATGGTCTGAAATTAATTTTTTTTACTTGCGTCATATAGGCAAGTTTTGCATTCGTAAAAAAATTCGAACTCAAGAATCAAAAATGACATTTTGATGGTAGAGAAGTAGAGAAAAGTGAGTCCACTGATTCCGTCCTGGCCCGTACCTTCACCCCAAGGCATTAGGTTGATTGACCTAAAATTTGGAAAGGGTAAGAGCCGATTCGCGTTAAGCGTTCTTAAATTCCCATAGGAAGTTATTGTAATCGGTCCGTTTTCTCGACGTTTCAAGGTCCCTAGAGTCGAAATAAAAGATTTTTAGAGAGATGTCTGTGCGTGCGTGTGTACGTACGTTCGGGAAGTTTTATTCGCCGTCCATAGCTCAAGAACCAATAGAGATATCGACTTCAAATAAATTTTGTTATACAGATAAAAATGCAGAAAGATGCAGAAAGGACTCTAAAAAAAAATTGAGTGGGTGGCAATTTAAAAAAAGGTGAACATTTTGGTTAACCCTAAATATATCACGAACCAATAACGCTAGAGACTTGAATTAAATTGTATATTATATGTATATTGTAACGCGATACAAAACTAGTATATTTAAAAAAAAAAAAAATTAACGGTTTTTTATAAATCAAAAAAACTGAACAAAAATATTTGTCACCTCGAATATTTTACGAACAAAAAATATTGTTTTCAACTTTCACTTAAATTTTGAGAAAAATCGAATTGACAGTTTTCTTGCAAAAAATAAAAACATTACTAAAAGTTGGTAAAAAATTACTTTCGACTCAAATATCTTTACAAAAATTAAAAATATTGGCTTCAAACTAATTTAATCTCACAGTGATTTTTTATAAAAGTCCAACAGTCAGTTTTTTCATAAAAAATTAAAATCTACAAAAAATAGTACGCAACATTGGTAAACAATAATGTTCGGTTCTCGAAATCTCGCGAACAATAGAAGATATTGACTTCAAATTACTTTAAATCATCCAATTTGTATTTGTTTATATAAGATCGCACACCAGGATCTTTTTAACTTCCCATAGGAAGTTATTGTAATGGGTCCGATTTGTCAAATTGAAAATTTTGACATTTTCCGACGTTTCAAGGTCCCTAGAGTCGAAATAAAAGATTTTTAGAAAGATGTCTGTGCGTGCGTGTGTACGTTCGCGACGTTTTTTACGTCCTCCATAGCTCAAGAACCAGAAGAGATATCGACTTCAAATAAATTTTGTTATACAGATAATAAAGCAGAAAGATGCAGAAAGGGCTCTCAAGAAAATTGCGTGGGTGGTTTTTTTACCATAGCAGTTTAAAAAAAAAGGTGAAAATTTTGGTTAACCCTTAATATCTCATGAACCAATAACGCTAGAGACTTGAATTAAATTTTATATTATATATTGTAACGTAATACAAAACAGGTATATTTTTGGGAAAAATCCAATAAACGGTTTTTTTTATAATTCAAAAACACTGAACAAAAAAATTTGTCACCTCGAAAATTTTACGACCAAAATATGATTTCATCTCCAAAACAATTTTGTGCAACGAAGAATAATGTTTTTGACATCTGATAAATTTTTGAAAAAAATCTAATTGACAACTTTTTTTATAAAAAATAAAAACCTAAAAAAAACATTACTCAAAGTTGGGAAAAATTGAATTTCGACTCAAATATCTTTTCAAAAACTTAAGACTAAGGCTTCAAACTTATTTTATCTTATAAGAAATATTGTTTTCAATATTCAGTAAAGTTTTGAAAAAATCGAATTTAAAATTTTTTTTTACAAAATATAAAAACCTAAAAAAAAAATTATAAAAGGTGGTAAAAATTGATTTTCGACTCAAATATCTTTTCAAAACTTTCAGATATTGGCTTTAAACTACTTAAATCTTTCAAAAAATATTGTTGTCAACATTCAGTGAAATTTTGAAAAAAAATGGAATTGACATTTTTTTTTATAAAAAATAAAAACCGAAACAAAATTTAACAAAAGTTGGTAAAAATTGATTTTCGACTCAAATATCTTTCCAAAACTTTGAGATAATGGCTTCTAACTAATTTTAACTTATAAGAAATGTTATTTCCAACATTCGATAAAATTTTGAGAAAAATCGCATTGACAGTTTTTTTTACAAAAAATAAAACCTAAAAAAAAGAACAATACTAAAACTTGGTAAAAATTTACTTTCGACTCCAATAGCTTTTCAAAAATTACAAATATTAGCTTCAAACTTATTTTATTTCACAGAAAATATTGTTTTCGACATTCAGTAGTTTTTTTTTATAAAAATCCAACAGTCTGTTTTTTCATAAAAAAATAAAATCTATAAAAAATAGTACGCAAATTTGGTAAAAATTGATACATATAGACAAACTTTTAAGCAAGACAAATCGACAGACTTGATGGGAAGTTATCAGTGTGGGTCGCATCCCAGCCTCTTTTTTATTTTATTTAATATGAAATGTAAGGCTTTTATTTATATTACATAAATTCTACTTTTTGCTTCATTTTTAACAAATTAATGTGGACAACAAAGTTCGGACCTTATAGAGGGCATAAACAACATATATGTAAATATGGTATATATTTAGGGAGGCATCTATGTGTTGCTTAAGCCGATAGATTTTTGTATTGCTCCAGAAGGGTATCCCACGTTATTTTGGTTTTAAGTTTTCTCAAGAACAAATCAACTGATTTCAATAGTTTTTTTTCTCCACAAGCTCTTATATTGGCTTTATTTTTGGATTTTTTAAAAAATAGTACATTTTGTTCAAAATTCGATGTATCCAAAATGGGTCATTAGTTTTTTACGAAACTGTATATTAATTAGTTCAAAATAACTGCATACCAAAAATATATATTTTAACTAAAATTGAAAAATAATTGTATGTGTACAAAATTAATTTAAAAAGTAAACTGCTCTAAAGATTTTCAAATAAGAGTTCTGAAACAAATTTTGGAAACAAGCTTTTTTAACAGGTACATTTTTAAATTTAAAAAGAGGCTGGGATGCGACCCACACTGATAACTTCCCATCCCATCTGTAGATTTGCCTTGCTTAAAAGTTTGTCTATATGTATCAATTTTTGCGTACTATTTTTTGTAGATTTTATTTTTTTATGAAAAAATGGACTGTTGGATTTTTATAAAAAAAATTACTGAATATTAAAAACAATATTTTCTGTGAAATAAGATAAGTTTGAAGCCAATATTTGTAATTTTTGAAAAACTATTTGAATCTGAAGTAAACTTTTACCAAGTTTTAGTATTGTTTTTTTAGGTTTTTATTTTTTGTAAAAAAACTATCAATTCGATTTTTCTCAAAGTTTTTCCTAATGTTGAAAATAATATTTCTTATAAGATAAAATGAGTAAGAGGCCATTATCTCAAATTTTTGAAAAGATATTTGATTCAAAAATCAATTTTTACGAACTTTTGTTGAATTTTTTTTAGGTTTTTAATTTTTTGTACAAAAACTGTCAATTCGATGTTTTTCAAAATTTTACTGATTGTTGAAAACAATATTTCTTATAAGATAAAATAAGTTTTAAGCCTTAGTCTCAAGTTTTTGAAAAAAAAATTTCAGTCGAAGTTCAATTTTTCCCAACTTTGAGTAATTTTTTTTTTTTTTGGTTTTTTTTTTTTATAAAAAAAACTGTCAATTAGATTTTTCTCAAAATTTTATCAGATGTCAGAAACATTATTCTTCATTGCAAAAAAATTTTTTTTGGAGATGAAATCATATTTTTATCGTAAAATTTTTGAGGTGACAATATTTTTGTATCAGTTTTTTTGATTTATAAAAAAAACCGTTAATTGGATTTTTTTCCAAAAATATACTTGTTTTGTATTACGTTACAACATATAAAATAAAATTTAATTCATGTCTCTATCGTCATTGGTTCATGAGATATTTAGGTTTAACCAAAATGTTCACCTTTTTTTAAACTGCTATAGTAAAAAAAACACCCACGCAATTTTCTTGAGAGCCCTTTCTGCATCTTTCTGCCTTATTATCTGTATAACAAAATTTATTTGAAGTCGATATCTCTTCTGGTTCTTGAGCTATGGAAGACGAAAAAACGTCGCGAACGTACAGACGTACGGACGTACGAACGTACGTACACACGCACGCGCAGACATCTCTCCAAAAATCTTTTATTTCGACTCTAGGGACCTTGAAACGTCGAGAAATGTCAAAATTTTCAATTTGTCAAATCGGACCCATTACAATAACTTCCTATGGGAAGTTAAAAATACAGGAAATATTTTAAATAGTCTTGGTTTGTCAATTGAACTGATTCGTTCTAAAATTGCCTCTACCTCCTACACGAAGAGACATAGACCCTCATTTCGCTAGTCAAAAGTGCACGTACATACGTATATTTTTAAAACAGTAGTAAAACGTTATGTTTATTTCAAATTTATAGAAAAATTATTCCTAACTTAAAAACTTTGCTCTGGCATACAAAAATTGGATTTGCTAGAATTTACAAAGATATATCTTTAGACTGAGACAAAGACATTAAATTTATGTAAGTACAATTACAAATGCTAATACTTCTCTAAAAATAAAGATTCAAATAAAGTCTTTTACTTTATTAAAAGTAAACATTTCCATATACCCTTGATCATTCAAAATTGTTAGTAGGAAGGTCCTTCTTTTAATAAATACCTAAATGGGTATATCATAAGAACTTACTTTAAAACGCAAAAAAACGTAAAATTCACGGTAAAACGTAAAATTCACGTTCACGTTAAAACGCAAACAACGTAAAATTCACGTTCACGTTAAAACGCAAAAAACGTAAAATTCACGTTCACGTTAAAACGTAAAAACGTAAAATTCATGTTCACGTTAAAACGCAAAAACGTAAAATTCGCGTTAAAACGCAAAATTCACGTTCACGTTAAAACGTAAAAACGTAAAATTCACATTCACGTTAAAACGCAAAAACGTAAAATTCACGTAAAAACGTAAAATTCACGTTCACGTAAAAATGTACGTTTTTACGTGAATTTTACGTTTTTTGCGTTTTAACGTGAACGTGAATTTTACGTTTTAACGCAAATTTTACGTTTTTGCGTTTTAACGTGAACGTGAATTTTACGTTTTTACGTTTTAACGTGAACGTGAATTTTACGTTTTTTGCGTTTTAACGTGAACGTGAATTTTACGTTGTTTGCGTTTTAACGTGAACGTGAATTTTACGTTTTAACGTGAATTTTACGTTTTTTTGCGTTTTAAAGTAAGTTCTTATGATATACCCATTTAGGTATTTATTAAAAGAAGGACCTTCCTACTAACAATTTTGAATGATCAAGGGTATAAGGAAATGTTTACTTTTAATAAAGTAAAAGACTTTATTTGGATCTTTATTTTTAGAGAAGTATTAGCATTTGTAATTGTACTTACATAAATTTAATGTCTTTGTCTCAGTCTAAAGATATATCTTTGTAAATTCTAGCAAATCCAATTTTTGTATGCCAGAGCAAAGTTTTTAACTTAGGAATAATTTTTCTATAAATTTGAAATAAACATAACGTTTTACTACTGTTTTAAAAATATACGTACGTGCACTTTTGACTGCCGAGTGGAGGCCAAAAGGGCATTATTTTCTCCAATGAGAACTATCGGTTGTCCACTATAGCTTTCGAAGTCAATTTTTTGTAGAAACGGCCATTCCTTGACCAGCGAATCTCTGTTGATTGATTGATGAACCAGTGGAAGTTTCTTGACTGTCCTGACGTCTCTGAGCTGGTATGATTTAGATCCCTTGTGAGTACCTTGGACCATTGGCGAAAAGCAAATTGAGTCAGCTTCTTCAGACATGAAAAGCAAAGTCCTGCTTTGTTCACAGATTTCCATCGGTTGTCAATTGTCATCTCCTGGAACTTCTTGTAGATTGGTACATTTTTGCAATTTGAAGAGCAGATGATGCACTTTGCTTCGTCGTCATTTTTTAATGTCACAGTGTTGACTCGCCCGGTTCGTCGTCTCAGTTTTGCTCCTGTTGCCGGTGATTTATCTGCAAAAACTCGAAGCGAAGCTGCCTGAGATTTGCGATCAAGCCAGTTTGAAAAATCTCGGAGATTATATCTTTGTAAATCATAAATTGAGTCAGACCATAAGATGTGAAGCATAGGTGGAAGTTTTCTTTCTAGTTCTTCAATAAGTTGAGGATTCGCAAGATATTCAGGTCTGTCCAACAACTCAATCATGACGGTCAGGTTTTCAACAGCTGTAGCAAAATTAACAATCGATGACGGGTTATCTTCTTCGAGGGAGTCAATGTATGTTGTCTTGGCGATTAATGAGTTGATGATAACATCTGGCCGCCCATACTTCCGTTCCAAAATAGTCATCACTTTTTCTGCACTGTTGGGCAGAATCAACAACGAGCTCACTGTTTCAAGTGCTTTGTCTTTTATAGCAGTACGGAGCAGGGTGACATTTTCTCCAGAAGTGAATTTTCCAATTTTGGTCGTGTGGAAGTATTCATTCTTGAAGAGCGGCCACTCTTCTGGATTATGGCCATCGAATTTCGGCAAATCTATCTTCGAATGTCTGGCCATAAATGTTGTCATCAAATCCAGGTGAGATGGTCTGCTTTCATCTCCGTGTGATTCGGGAACTTCTTGAATATAATTTCTTATAGGCAAATTATTTCGCATGGTTGCTTTCTTAAGCTTGTCAGTTAAATTTTTAATTTTATTTTCCAATTCGAATATTCTGGAACCAGAGTCGAAGCTTTGTTTGTCTTCTTGGAACATTGTGGATTTACGCCAGTTGTCAATTCTTTGGAAGTCACTTTCCAAGTCGAGATGTCGTCTCTCTCGCATAGTATCCATATCGTTCATGCTGAAGCAGGTTGTTCTTTTTGGCTGAATCACAAACACGCTTCAGCTTCGGCTTCGTCTGCGTTACGGTGGGCCTGCTTCGAGGTTGCTTTAAATGACATTTCTATTATTTCTTCCCTCCAAAGAGCAAATATTTTGTTTGTTGACATTTTTTTACAGCTGTTGAGCTGTCAGGCTAAGCAAATGTTCAGATAATTGAACTAGAGCTTCCGTTTGGAGTCACATCACGTTACATTACGTTCTTTTCCTTACGATTGTCAAACGAAACGTAAGGTCGAAGCTTCATTGTGATAGCATGCATTGAATTCCTATGGCTGAACTCGTAAACGTCAGGCGAAGCCGAAGCTGAAGCGTGTTTGTGATTCAGCCATTTCTTCGTCGTCGTTTCTCTTGGTGTCCTTCTTTTGTTATATACTTCCATGTCGCAGAAGTGGTGCGTATGTATAAGTGACTGTAGTTGTCTGTCCCCTGATTTACTACCATTATGATAGTAAGTACGACCATCATCACTTGAACATATATCACCATACATACCGTCGTCGTCTGCATATGCCTGTTTGTCGTACAAGCCAATTGCATTGGTATGATTCTGGATTAATCCTTGTGATGTTGATGGCCGTCCCTTGGCAGCTGCATTAACGTCGCCACTGGGATTTTTTGTCGAGTCTTTGGCGTCACTGAAACCAAAGCATGTAATCAACGACGACGATCTTTTTTGCACTTTAGGGGTTGGTTTTTTTGTGATTTCGTGGTCTCTTAGGCGCAATGACAAACAGCCTTTATTTTTACCGGCGACGACATTTCAGAGATAATTATTATTATTTTTGTTTAGGAAAACAATAACCACGTCCAGAGAGTTGGATCTATGTGCCTCGAAGGATCGCGCACGAATGTTATCTAAATTCAAGTCCAAAAATAATAATAAATCCAAGCAAAAGTCACACCACAGTTTTACAAATTTAACTCAGTTTTATTGTTAGTATTTAATAAGAATAAAGTAATCATAGGTATAATTATAGTTTTCAAAGTTTTGTCAGATGAATTTAAAAAATTGTCTTTTCTTTTCGATAATGGACTGTAGGGACTGTCTTCGGTCGAGTTAAAAATCGGACTGACTATTTTCTTTCAATTGGTCTCTTCTTCGTCGCGTCTAAAAGTTGTACATAAGCTATTGTAGTGTGGGTCACTGGAATTTTCCCCAATAGGTTTTGTATTTATTTTGTTTGCACATACTAGAAAATCATTCCATTTTTAGAATAGTAAAAGATTTGGTAGGGAATAAAGATGATTTCTTCAAAGAAAATACATACACAGCTTCTCTAAAAAAAATTAACAAAATATATTTAAATTAAAGAAGTCAGAATATTATAATAATAATAATAATATACATATATATATATAATAATATATACATATAATATAATATAATATTTTCATCAAACTAAATTTGACAATCGAATTGAATCGTAGTGGGTTGTATATATTGGGCACGAGTACGATAACTTAGGCGACAAGATATAATTACGATTTTTGGTAGAGGGGCTTAATACAAGCATTTTTTACTATGGGAGGGGGGGGTCTATCTCCCTCCGTTTAGGCGGTAGGGGCAATTTAAAAAAATTGTTATTTAAAATGAAAAAAATTAAATAAAAAATAACGGTAATGCTTACAATTAAGTATCATACCTTTTTTTAAAGCCAACATTCTGTTTTATTAGCCAATTTTTAATTCAAGTCAAAACTATGCGTAGTTTTTGAAAAATTTAATTTTAAACTCAAAATTTGAGTAAAAAAAGTTAAAAAAAAGGTTCAAAGTGTAATTTTTCAATACTTCAAAAATACCTACCATTGTTTTTATTTCAAAATTTATTTCTCTTATTTGTTTTTGATCAAAAACTGAAAACTAGATGATTTTATGTCTTTTAGTTTTTGAGAAAATTGAAAATAAAAATTTAATTTTAAACTCAAAATTTGAGTAAAAAAAGTTAAAAAAAGGTTTAAAGTGTAACTTTTTCAATACTTCAAGATTATCTACCATTGTTTTTATTTCAGAATTTATTGCTCTTATTTGTTTTTGATCAAAAACTGAAAACCAGATGATTTTATGTCTTTTAGTTTTTGAGAAAATTGAAAATAAAAATTTAATTTTAAACTCAAAATTTGAGTAAAAAAAGTTAAAAAAAGGTTTAAAGTGTAACTTTTTCAATACTTCAAGATTATCTACCATTGTTTTTATTTCAGAATTTATTGCTCTTATTTGTTTTTGATCAAAAACTGAAAACCAGATGATTTTATGTCTTTTAGTTTTTGAGAAAATTGAAAATAACCACAACTACTATTTTAATTTAATTCTTTTTTTTTGCTTGAGTGGTCTTATTTTGATAGTAATAATGGTATTTGCGTATGCGTAATGCGTGTTTGGGTGTATGCAACAGTAAGGTGTTCGCGAGTTTGGGTGTATGCAACAGTGGGATCTGTAAGGGGGGGCATGCTGCCCCCCTGCAACCCCCCTGCTTGGGCACACTATAGGATTTGGGGTGGGTGCGAGGTGGAGTGGGTGCAAGGTGGGGAGGGTGAAAGGTGCGGTGGGTGCAAGATGGGGTGCATGCAAAGTTTCTTTTGCATTTAAATAAGCTGGATTTAAGAAAAATTAATTTATCCTTGGTATATCTTAATCCATATTCGATAATTACTATCAAAATAAGACTACGTAAATACTCAAGCAAGGAAAAAATAATTTAATTAAAAGATTTTTTTTCTTGCTAATTTTCAATTTTCTCAAGAACTAGAAGACATAAAATCATCTAGTTTTCAGTTTTTAATCAAAAACAAATAAGAGCAATGAATTCTAAAAAAAACAGTAGTAGATAATCTTAAGGTTTTGAAAAATTACACTTTAAACCTTGTTTTTAACTTTTTTTTGTCCAAATTTTGAGTTTAAAACTATTTTTTTCAAAAACTATGCATAGTTTTGACTTGATTTAAAAACAGGCTAATAGACAAAAGTGTTGGCCTTAAAAAAAGGTATAATACTTAATTGTAAGTATTACCGTTATTTTTTAATTATTTTTTTTCCATTTAATGTACATATTTTTTAAATTGCCCCTACCGCCTAAACGGGGGGAGATAGACCCCCCCCTCCCATAGTAAAAAATGCTTGTTTTTAACTGTTCTATACAAATCCGCCATTAAACTTTGTCGCCTAAGTTATCGTACTCTCCCCATATATTGAGTCGCCCTGTCCTGTTCTCAATGCTGAACACGTTTCAGAAACTACCTTATCTGACAGCTTGAATGGTTTCATTTTTCACTCATTTTGCACTGCCTTTTCGATATGTCAATGTCAAGTCTGAGCTATTTGTTGTCATTGTTTTCACCTCGACCAATTCTAAGTCGATTAAAATAATATACAAATAATAATCTGGATCGATTACATCGGCAACATCTTTTAAATCAGCTTCATTAATGAAATCCGTATTGAATAAGTCGGGTTCGGCAAGTATGCAAGGATGTGGAACGAGCAGTATATCGGTCGAAGCGCGTAAGTTCCCGTTCATTAATAGCATCATTTAATTCGAATTAAGATTCCTGATAGTCTTCGAGATCGGGCGCAATATCTCGCAAAAAATTCATGTCACCTGCAAGAGGAAAATCACGAAGTTCAAGGAACTAGTGTGTCCAGTGCTGGTGGAAGCTTAGATGATCACCGCGAAGACGGTGCTATTAACATGCGAAACGAAGACATGAGTGATGTTACCGAAATGGATTCTAAAAGCCTGTCAATCAAGCGATCAAAAAAACCACTATTGAGGATGAAGCTGCGAACGAATCTGTATCAAATACAAATGAAACCGAACGGCAGAGATAGAGGAAAAGGAACGTAAAGAGCAAGTGACTGAAGCCATCACGAAGACGACGATGATGATGATAATGATGACGAGGTGAAATTGTTGTAGAATCTAAGAAAGATGACGACACAAAAGCTTAAGAAGATGAAAAGAAAGATGAGCAAAACCCAGAGCCCATTATAACAGATTTATTTCAAAAACTTGACAAGAAAAAAGATTCCGAACTAAAAGTACCAGACAAATTGGAAGAAGAAATTGAATCAGCGACTTTGAAGCAAAAGAAGAAGAAAAGTGTCCCCAAATAATTTTGAAAAAGACAACTACTTCATCAAGGACAGAGATATTCCACCAGAAGTAAGTTCATTTAAAATCAAAAACGAATTTTAATTGGTTGATTTACTTATTTAAAGGTTGTTCCACTATATTCAAGGAACAAGAATTTTCAAACCAACCGCTGCTTTCTGATTTCACCTGCAAATCAATTTGCCCGAGGACCAACACTACCAATCAACGATGATTTAGATTCTAATGGCCACAAGATTTGAAACATACCGAATATCGCTTTTATATGGATGCTAGAAAGAAAATTATAATAAAGTTCCCTTATATATCAAAATTCAAACAACCAACTTTATTATAGAAAATTAGATATGTTTGGGATAACTTTTTTAGTCGGCCATATCTCAAGAACCAGTGGAGATATCGACTACAAACAATTTTTGTTTTTATTTATTATAATTCGTTAAATACTAACGTTAACAATTCTTATTAATATAATATATACGTATATAAAATCTAAAACTTAAACTAGATTGTTGAAAATTAATTTGCAATTCATATTTTTTATATTATCATTAGGTGAATTAATACAAGAGTGAAATTTATTATAGATTTCAATTAATTGATTTAAAGGGCTATGTACACCATACTTTGATCTACTAAAATTACTATTCAATGGTTTCTGGAGTCTTATACTTGAACGACTGAAACTAAAGTTTAAAGTACCAAGAACTGATGGTGATGAAATTTGTCCGTTTATTATACCAACAATAAAACAAAACTGCAAGTACATCCTATGATTTGTCAAAGAAGGAAGATTTATGAGAGAAAGTCTTTGAGAATAAGGAGGTAATGTATGAAAATCATGAGGCCACGGAAGGGATCGTAGACAAAAACGCAAAAATCTTTTCTGAATGGCTTCGAGTCTTGCGACGTGTACGGCGTAGTATGGTGACCATACTGTACAAGCATATCCCTGGACTGGTCTCACAAATGAAACAAAAAGTAATTTTAAAACATATGGATCTCGGAAATCACGGCCAAATCTCTTAATGAAACCCAGAACTCTATTTGCTTTTTTAACTATGAAGTTAATATGTTCATTAAATGTTAGTTTCGAATCTAAGACAACACCCAAGTCAGAAAATACATATACTCTACTTAAAGGACAAGAATCAAACATATAACTAAAAACGATTGGAACTTTTTTGCGTGTAAAACTCATGGTTTTACATTTGTCAACATTTAGAACAAGACGATTATTATTGCACCATTTCCTGAATAATATTAAGTCTTCTTGCAAGAGAAGACAGTCAGATGTAGAGTTAATTTTTGTTTTAAATTTTAATGTCATCAGCATATATTAGGACAGACGAATTTTGTATGATCGAAACCAAGTCATTTACATATAAATAAAACAAATAGAATAGGACCAAGGTGACTACCCTGGGGGACACCAGAATTCACAACAAATGAACTTGAACACTCATTACTAAATTTAACACTATAACGTCTATCTTGCAAATATGAGGAGATCCAGTTTATGAAACAGTCGTTAAAACCTTGCTGTGATAGTTTTAAAAGTAATGTTTTATGGCACAATTTATCAAAGGCCTTGCTGAAATTAGTAAAGATACAATCTACTTGTTCACGTTTTTCAAAAACATCTAAACAAAAGGACGTAAAGTTAAGCAGATTAGTAACAGTTGAACGATTTTTAACAAAACCATGCTGGTTATCACAGATAATTGAACTACAGTGAAAAGAAAGGACGCTACATACGATTGACTCAAATAGTTTAGGTATCACAGATAGTTTAGCAATGGGAGGAGGAGCTCTTCCAGATAAAAGGAAACAGCGAGTTACTTAAAGACGTGTTGAAAAGAACACATAACGGGTGTGCTAAATACGCAGCACATTTCTTTAAAATGGATGATGGTACACCGTCAGGACCAGGACTAAAACATTCGTCAAGTTGTAGGATACTATTAAGGACACAAGGACATTAAGGCACAAGAATTTTCAAACCAACCGCTGCTTTCTGCTTTCACCTGCAAATCAATTTGCCCGAAGACCAACACTACTAATCAACGATGATTTAGATTCTAATGGCCACAAGATTTGAAATATACCGAATATCGCTTTTATATGGATGATAGAAAGAAAATTGGCCATATCTCAAGAACCAGAGGAGATATCGACTACAAATAATTTTTGTTTTGCGGATAATCAATCATCCAAAGATGAATGCAGACGTACGAATGTACATATACACGCACGCACAGACATCTCTCTAAAAATCTTTTATTCAGGCTCTCTACCTTGAAACGTAGAAAAATTTCAAAATTTTCAAATCTTATTTTCTCCTCAAATATCTTGGCAACGATTAAAATATTAGGTTTAATATAATTGTATCTTAAAAAAACTACATTGTTCTCAATAGTTGGTAAAATTTGTATAAATTGACAATTTTGTTCTCAAGAATAAAAACTTACAAAAAAAATACTAAAAATGGGTAAGAACAAAAAATGTTACTGACTTAAAAATCATTTTATTCTATACAAAAGACTTTTAGGAATTCTAAAAATTGAATTTTGACTTTATTTTATTGAGAATAAAGAATTGTATCCCATATAAATGTTGTTATTAATATTTTGTGGGATTTCTTAGAAAAACCAGTGGAGATATCGACTACAATTAATTTTTGTTTTTCAGATAATAACATCAAAATATGAAGAAAGAGTTTTCAAAAAAATTCAGTGGGTGTATTTTTTAGAATACAATTTGAAAAAAAAGCAAATATCTTACGAACCATTGAAGGTAGCGTCTTCAATTAAATTTTATATTATATATTGCGATGGAATACCAATCAGAGATCTTTTATACCATATAAATATTGTTTTTAATATTTTGTAAGATTTCTTAGAAAAATTAAAATTCAACAAAAATCTTTAGCGAGCATCAATGGGAAGTATGGGAAGTATGGGAAGTATGTAGAGACTTAAAGGGTTATTGCTCACCTTGACATTTTAAACACAAGTGACGAACGATATATGATCAATGCTGGTCATGTGTTTTACTAGCCTTCATTGTACAGTTTTATTAAAAATATTGATACGGCGAAGTGGTGTATCGTATACTTGCATTACTATTGTGAGCCGCCCCAAAAACAATCTTCAAACCAAAGAACAAGTTGTGTATATAGTCCTGACTTAATTGGTTTGATTAAAAGGGGCTTGTTAAAATATTATGCTCTTAAACCTTCACTGAAAGTAATCACCTTTAATTAAACTTGTACACTTAGTTTTAAGTGCACTAGTCGTCTGTTTTCTCTAACAGAGAACAACATACAAAAAAACACCAAAACAATGTACTTACATATTTAATCTGTTAGCTACAATATGCAAACAATAAATATTTAAATTTTTACTTTTCTTTTTTATGAATATACTCTTGTTTTATTAGACATACATATTAGATATACATATAAAATAGAATTAATGTTAAAATAAAACAAACTTCAAAACATTGTATGCACCTAATTTTTAAATTGTTTGATTGTTTTGAAACAATATACAATCCCGAAATCATTTGAATACTTAACAGCTTTCAGTAATATTTCTTCTAAGTTGTCTATGTTGCTTTACTGGGGTAGGAGTTAAAACAGATATGACTTGTTAGTAAACGATAACTCTACGTTCCATGATCCATTTCAGACGACTCAGACCACCACAGATAATCTCAAAAGTTTCTTCATTCATTTGGCAAAGAATTTACAATATTATTTTTGAATATTTGGGAATCGATTTTTCCATCTCCATAAAATTGAAATACTATTTAAAAATTAAATGTTTATTTTATTAATTCAATTTATAATTTGACTTTTAAAATACCATTTAACATCTTCCATATCGTTTCCATTGTATTGAAGTATTGATTTAAAACTACGATAAAGAGTCTTATTCCTTTTGCAATGAACACTTGTGGTAGGCATACAACATTGTGTAAAGGATGCCCTGCCTGTCCTATAGAAACTATGGAGGATATGGGCTTCCTCAAGCCGATTATGGATGATGGCTAAAGAGCCGATCTGTTTAGGCAATAAAAGAAGGCTAATCAGCCGAATATCTTTCTTTGACTCTCAAATTGAAAGTGAGTTTTATTTAATCAAACTTAGGCTATTTATACAAAAATAATGTACTTACACACTAAGAACTTAAAGCTATACATATAATTACTAAAACATATATACATTATATTGCATTCTAATTTGATGGGAAACAAATGACAGAATCGGGCAGCATACTTGCTATGTCATCAAAATCATAACCAATATGCATGCCCCTTTCATAAAGGCATATTTACTACACAGCATGCAGTGCGTTGAACCTTCATAAATAGGTAGATACAATTGACCATCGTAAAAGTAATCTGAGACTCAAGTGGCATTGAACATTTTATTAGATAATTTTTTGGGGTGAATGAAATGAATGAAATGCGAGTACATATTATAAGAAATGGATTGGCTATAGGAACGTGGAGTATAAATCTATGGCAATGACCTGCAATAAAATATAGTGCATTGTATGCGCACTACATCCTCACTCTTTTAGAGAAAAAAAAAATTTTGATTAAAAAAAAAATTTTTTTTTGTTTTTGTTTATTTTTTTAATCTATTATTATGTACCTCTTTGGTTTCATTATTAATCTTTATTTTACTATTTACACCCTTTAATTCAATTACTTCGTATGGTCCTTTATATGGGTTTTCTATTTTTTTCTTATTTCCTACTTTTAAATATACCTTATCTCCTACATTTAATTGTAATGGGTTGGCAATCTTATCGACTAATTCCTTTCTTTCTATTTTACTTTTATCTAATAATCTTTTAGCTATTATTCTCATTTGACCTAATCTAAATTTTAATTCTAAACTGTAATCATCTATGTTATATATAGGGCTTGTTATGTTATGAGCTAAGTCTTCTGGTAGTTTAGCTAATTTTCCATAAATCAATTCAAAGGGTGATATGCCTATGCTAGAGTGTGGTGTTGTATTGTAACTAAAGACAAAATAGGGAATCCACTCATGCCAATTGTTTTCTTTTGCAAAGGCAATTAGATATTCATTTAATACTCTATGGTTTCGTTCTATAGATCCTAATGTTTCGTGATGATAGGATTTATCCCAAATAATGTGTAAACGTTTTTCATTACTTCGTTGATAAATTCTGTCCCCATGTCTGTTCTTAATGTTCTGAAACTACCGTGTCTAAGAAGGAAATTATCTACCAATGCTTTTGCTACAGTATTTGCATCTTTGCTTTTAATAGGAATAGCTTCGACGTATTTTGTTAATTCACATTGTAGAGTGAGTATATATCTAAAGTCGTTTGAAGGTCTTAGTGGACCTACGGTGTCTGCTGTTACTACTTCAAAACTTGTTGTTGGTGTCTCTGTTAATACCAATCTTTCTTTTGTATTCCTGATTTGTTTGCTCTGTGCACATATTATGCATTCATTAACGTATTTCTTCACCATTTTGTTTAAATTTTTCCAACAATATCTTTGTTTTATTTTATTTATCGTTCGTTTTATGCCTGAGTGCCCACCGGCATGTGGTGTATTATGAAAATTTTCTATTATCTTTTCTTTCTCTTTATCATTAATAACTCTTATTGGGGGAATATATATCAATATTTTTAATCGTGCTTTTTTTTTTAATTTTTTGTTGTAATTTATTATACAATTTTTAAATTCATATATACTTATGTGCTTGAATATTTCGTCATTATTAGCAATTGCTAATTGGTTAATATTTTCTTTATCCATTCTGAATACCAGTTTCTCCAAGATCAGACCTTAATCGAGATTCGGATTATCACTGTATTCTATTACCACATCTGTAGTGTTTACATGAATTCTTGTACAGGCTTCTCCTGAATTAAACCTTAGTTTATATGAAGATTTTCGCTGATGTACTTCATGTTTTTGTAGCACTTTTTTGAATTTTAATTTTTTATTATTTTTATTTATTTCTGTTAGAGAAGCACATTCCCAAATATATATAGGTGTATCATTGGTTTTTAACTCTATATTTTTAACATTTTGGTTTTTTAGATTTTCATTTGCTATTTTAGCTGACTTTGATCTAGTCATAATATTCACATTTGAAGTTGGGATCATTTCTTTTAAAATTTCAGAATCAAGCTTGATACGTGATAACGCATCAGCATTTGTGTTTATTGATCCCTGTTTATAAATAATATTAAATGTGTAATCTGCTAGATCCAATCTTATCCTTGTTAACTTTGATGATGGATTTTTGTGTGTAAAGAGACTTACTAATGGTCTGTGATCTGTTACCACAGTGAATTTTCTTCCATATACGTATGGTCTGAAGTAGTTTATTGCCCAATGTATGCCAAGCAGTTCCTTCTCGATTATTGGTTTATTCAGCTCATGCTTGGTTAAACTTCTACTGGCATATGAAATTGGGAGATCTTTACCTATCTCACCTTGTGATAGTACTGCTCCTAAGGCAACATTCGAAGCATCAGTTGTTATTATGAAGGTTCAAATTCAAATTCAAATTCAAATTCAAACTTTATTTTCATAACTTACACAGTAAGATACAATATCTCATTTAATAGTGCAAGCTTCATTGATAATTCTATTTATAATATTTAAGTGAATGTGTTACAATTTATAATAAAAGATATTAAGTTTAAAAATGACAAATAAATATATTTATAAGTATTACTGCAACATATGTAATTATTTTATTTTTTTAAATTAGCAAGTATAGCATTACTTTTTGAAACAAAAAATAAGTAAAGAAGGAAAAAAGAAAAGAAAGAAAGAAAGTAAGAAAGAAAGAAAGAAAGAAAGACTCGAATATCTAATCATCATCTGGGTGCCTCCAAGTATTGTCTGAGCTTAATCCCAAACAAGGTTATACTACTTATTAGCCTAATGGCTCGGGGAAGGGAATTCCATAAACGTATCGCGTGGATAAAGAATTGTCGTTCGGAAATCAAACAACTATGTCGTATTGGTATGAGATCAAGAGTTCTCATTGATTGGGAGAAACAGATCCTGTTATATAGGTACCTTGGTAGGCGCGTTTGGATGACGCTGTGGAGTAAGGTCAACGTTTTCTTTTTAAACAAATCATCAAGTGTGATACCAAAAATAGATTTTGAAAAAGTGGAAATGTGGTCATATCTTTTCAATCCAAAAATATAGCGTGCGATACTGTTATATGCCACATTGAGTTTCCGCTTATGTTCATAGTCACAGTTGTTAAATAGCTCACACCCAAACATAATAATTGGTATGATTAGCGTTTTAGCTAAAACTAATCTGGTTTTTAAAGGTGTTACCGACTGTGTTGCCCAAAGTGTGCGAAGACCTGCGTAAACCCTACCCAAAGTCAACCTGATGTGGTTATTCCATGTAAGAGTTTTGTTAAAAGTTATACCTAGATTTCTTGCAGAATCAACAAAAACGATAGGACTGTTATTAAGATAAATATACGGAAAATATGAAGTATCTACCGGTTTTCTGGAAACAACCAAACATTTTGACTTGGATGGGTTTAAATGGAGACCGTTCATGCGAGACCATTGAAGAATCCTGTCAAGATCTTCATTTACTTCACAGGCAGCGTTTTCCACTAGACCCAAAGGAAAACTTTTACGCATCTGCACATCATCTGCATACATATCAACCGAAGAACTAAATAAAAACTTAGGCAAGTCATTAATGTACATAGTAAAAAATATTGGGCCAAGAATCGAGCCTTGTGGAACACCTGAGGATAGTGGAAGAAAGTCTGATATGGAATTATTAGAAACAACTGCTTGAGATCTACAATTTAAGTAAGAAGATATGAGTTTTGTGGACGATGAAGAAAAATTGAATTGGCTTTGAAGTTTTTTGCAGAGAACATTGTGATTAACCATATCAAATGCCTTTGAAAAGTCAAGTAAGATAAGAAAAGTTACTTGATCATTGTCTAAAGCTTGTCTTATATCTTCTGTCACATTTATTAAAGCAGTTGTACAACTGTGTTTTGGTCGAAAACCCGATTGATTGTCACACAAAAGATTATTATTTTGAAGAAATCTTTGTATCTGAGAACTCATAATTCTTTCAAGTACTTTAGATAAAAACGGTAGAATGGCAATTGGTCTGAACTCATTTTGGTTTTTGGGTACTGGTATTATTTTAGCACGTTTCCAAGCTAAAGGAAAAACTCCCGTCATAAATATGGAGTTAATGATGTGTGTAATGTATTTTAAGGTAAAAGGAAGAATAATTTTAATGAAAACCGGACTTATTTCATCAAACCCTATCGAATTTGATTTAATAGACAAAATACTTTTTAAAACCTCAACATCATCAACAGCTGAAAAGCAAAAATTAGGAGAGGAGTTGTTAACATTCGCAAAATGCTCTTCACTGTACCTTACATTCGAAATTTCACCGTCGTCGTCGTTGAGAGTCGGAAAGGAAACAAAAGACCTATTTAACTCATTACAGTCAATATTATCCATATTCCTTTTGATTTGTTTGCCTAAACCAATTTCCTTTAAATTTTTCCATAAATTGTGTTTAGCCTGAACAGGATCAAGGCGTGGGGCATAAAAGCGCATTTTAGCCTCGCGTACTTCACGAGTTACCTTGTTTCTGAGAGTACGGTACGCACTGTAAAGTACGTCTAAACGAAATCTTTTCCACCGATTGTATGCCTTGTCACGTTGGGATATTAGATTTTTGATACCTGTTGTAAACCAAGGACATGAACTTACTTTGGGTCTTGATAACTTAGTTACTAGTGGAACATGAGTATTAAAAAGACTTAGAATATTGTCTTGAAAGAAGCCTACTTGGTCATCAACATATGGCATTCCATATATCCTATACCATTCTACTGCAACAATATCTTCTTTTAGTTGATCTATATTAATGTTCTTAAAATCACGGAACGTAATTTTCTGTTCAATGTTAACAGCATCACACTGGTATGTTAAGTGAATCATGTCGTGACGGGAGAAACAAGGAACTGAAAGTTGATTGAAGTGTAGAACTTTGTATGGATGACTCACGTAAAAAATATCAATAAGTGTACTACTATCCTTAGTAAAATGGGTAGGAAATGATGTATTCACTGGAGTTAAATTAAAAGCTTTCATACTATGTACAAAGGATGAATCTTCAAGAATATTGCTGTTGAAATCTCCACACATTATAACGAAAGGTGATACGTACGTTAACTCATCTAAAATAGCAATCAACGGAGAAATTTGAATTGAAGAATTCGGTCGATATACAGAACCCAATAATATTTTATTGAATTTACAAGTTATTTTTATAAAAACATATTGCATTTCACTACAATGAGGGGCCTTCTTTACAAGTTGACAATCGAAACTTTCACGAACATAGATAGCTACACCTCCACCAACACGATTGATTCTGTCAGATCTGAAAAGTTTATAACCACTTAAATTATAAATTCTGTCATCAACATCACTTAAAAACCAAGATTCCGAAACACATATCACATCAACTTTAGAACTAGCAAACAAGTATCTAAATTCATCCAATTTTTCTCTTGATCTCAAACTTTGTGTGTTAAGATGACAAACTTGCAAACCAGTATGTTGATTGCTTATAACATTAATCATTATCCGCGTATTATCCCTACTGATAGCTTCTACAGAATCCCTTATATGCTGCTCATTAGGATCCTCCATAAACGTCAATGACATAAATAAGAGGTGCCCAATAAACTGCACCAAGCATTGCATAACCCGTTCCAGAAAAAGAGCAAACTAAGACACGAAGAGGACAAAGATTAGATATTAGAAAAAGAGAAAAAGAAAATAGAGACATGAAAAAGAAAAGTTTACATTCTACTTTATGTTTTAATTCAAAATAAAAGAAAAATAATAATACAAAAAAGGTAGAATAATATAAGAAAACATAATTATTAGAAGCTTGCAAAAAATAAAAAAAACAAAATTTACAAGTAGCGAAAAATATTTTGTTCAGTGTACTATTTATCTGCATCATTTGTTGTCGTTGTTGGCGTCATCATGGCAGTATCAGCTAAGTCATCAGTGGTCTCAATCAATTGTGCCTCCTCATCTTTACTCTTCTTCACATAAACCAGGCCACGAATTGTAAAAACCGAATGTAACTGTTTATTGCGTTTCATTTTCAACGCATTCTGCATTATGAAGCGATTTTTGGGTGTTAAGCTCTCATGAATGAAAACATTTGATTTTCCCGTTGCATTCTCACTGTCAGTGCGAAGGCCAAGATCATGAAGCTGGAGCGGTACTTTTGTTGTTCTTCTGTATTCGGCAATCGATCGCAAGACAAACAGCTTATCGTGTGGTGTAAAAAATTTAATAATAATTGGTGGCGATGGCGATTCGGTGTCGGTTTTCGGTCTTATACGAAAAATACTTTTTATCGTTGGTGATTTAAAATTAAGGTTAGTGCAAAGCTGATTAAAGATCAAACGAAGATTTTCATTTGGCAAGAGTGGAACGCCGTGTAAGAGTGCATCACTCATCGTTTCTTTAAGCAGCTGGTGTTCATCATTGGATTCCAGTTGCATGGAAATAGTTTTAATTTTTTCATCTTGCTCAAGTATTTGTTGTTTAAGCTCGCGAATTTCCTCTTTTAAGGGTTCAAACTCTGCTTGTTTTGCTTCAATCAGGGATAGCCGTGTATTTATACTTTCAATAGAGAGTTTTAATTCAGTTACATCTTTGCTTATTTTATCAGTGATTGTTTTTTCGGAATCAGCAATCTGTGACGTAATCTGTGACGTGATAGCTTCGGTTTGTGCAAGCATAGATTTCTCAATTTTAGCAATCAATTCCATAGTGGAAGAGTTTTCTTCAATTTTTTTTTTTTTTTTTGCTATCTCTAGTCGTTGTTGCCGGTGATTGTGATAGTGGTTGCGCTTTTGATAATGGTGTTATTTTCGGATTAGATGGAGAAGGTGAATCGGAGGATCGTAATTTGCTTCGTGATCCCATTTAAAGCTTTAATGTAGGTTTTAAGGGGAAATGTTATGTGCAATAATTGATGAAAGGTGAGTGAGACGGATACAGTTTTTGTTTTTTTTTTTTTTAAATTTAAGATTGACAATTTGGGTAGAATTTAAAATTAATTTATTTAATAAACCAATTAAAGTTATTCTAAGTTGCAACACAAAACGAGTTCGGTAGTTGTTTTATAGTATTAATATTCAACTTAAGGGACTTGGGACGGAAAATCAACCACTTTAAACTCAACTTAAAACTCCCACTCAGTCACGCACGTCCGCTTAGTAACACATCACTTGTTTTTTTTTAGGTCTCTTTATGATTTGGGTACTTGAGGATAGGTGGATTTATAAGCTTGTTTTTCAAAGTGATAAAGGCATTTTCACATTCTTCGCTCCAAATGAATTCTACTCCCTTTTTAGATAGCATATTTAGTGGTCTGGCTACTGTTGCAAAGTCTTTTATGAATCTCCTATAATAGTTGCAGAACGCTACAAATCTTTTGACTTCCTCTGCATTTTTTGGTGTTGGATATGCAGTAATAGCTTCATACTTTTGTGGATCTGGTTTTATTCCCTCATTTGTTATTAAATGTCCAAGATATGTTACCTGCGTTTGCAGCCAATTGCATTTTTTGGGGTTCAGTTTGAGATTGTATTTTCTGAGCCTTTGAAGAATCTTTATAAGGTTACTGTTGTGATGATTCAGGCTACAGCCGAATATAATTATATCGTCAACATATAGGAAAGCCTCTGTGCTAAGACCTGCTAAGGCTACAGATAGCATACGTTGGAAGCTATTTGTTGATATTTTTAGTCCAAACGGTAACCTATTGAAGTTAAAATGTCCACGGGGTGTTGAAAATGCTGTTTTTGGTCTAGATTCTTCATCCAATTCTATTTGATGGAAGGAGCTAGATAAATCTAAGGTGGAAAAGTATTTAGCTCTGCCTAGTGTATCTAGTACATCATCCAGTCTTGTCAAGGGAAATGTATCATCTATTATTTTTTTATTCAACTGACGGAAATCCACAACTAAACGCCATTTCTTTTCTCCCTGGGAGTCTTTCTTCGGTACCACGAGCAAAGGTGAGTTAAATGGGCTAACTGAAGGTTCAATTATGTTATCTTCAAGAAGTTTATCTACTTGTTGATTGATTTCTTCTATCTGTCCATTGGGGAGTCTATAATTTTTAATGTAAACAGGATTGTTGTCTGTCATAGAAATTCTTTGTTTGTAGAAATTATTTACTGTCAATATATCTCCATCTAGATGGAAACAATCCGCAAATTCCTTACATATGTCTAAAATGGAATGTTTTGCTTTAGTATCTGATATGTCGATATTCAGTTCCTTTATTAATCTTTCATATTGATTTTCTTTTTTGTTCTTTTCAAAATTCTTTTTTAGATCAATAAAATGAAAATCAGTAAGTGGGACTACATCTGGCTTGAATGGTTTTAAAGTAACGTCATGTTCTAAAGTGTTTAAAAATGCTATTTGAGTGATGCCTTTGCCGGGATAATTGAATTCGCGATAAAAATTCCATTTTGTATTTCTTGATTGAGTACGATGCTGTCTTCCGGTACTTCAAGATTTATTGGATGCAGTGACTGTGTTCTTGCGGGTAAAATAATATTTTGTGATTTAGGAAGCTGTGTGAACATTGGAAAAATGAATTCATCATTTTTGAATAAAATAGATAGGGTAAAGTTTTCATAATCTATTTTACAATTGTTTTTTATCAAAAAGTCTCTTCCTAGAATACCATTTGTATTGATTGGGAAACTGTCATCTACTACTTGGAACTTTTGCTCGATCTGCTCGCCCTCAATTCTTAATTGCCCTAGTATTGAACCTATAGAGTATACTTCCAAATCTGTGACTCCTTTAATCGTTATTTTATCTGTTATATTTATGTTATTTTCTGAATTTAAGCTACTTCTCTTCAGGATTGAGATATCAGCACCTGTATCAATTAAAAACTTTTGATCTTTTCTTGTTATGTCAGATTGAGCTATTATATAATTTGTAAAATGGAGGTTAAGATTCAAGATTGCCTTTATTGGTTGTTTTCTAAACTGAGGTCTGAGTCTCTCTGGGCTTCGGAGACTCCTTGTGTGTTTTCCGAACCTTCAATATAGTTTATTGTTCTTGGGTTTCGTACATTGTTGTTTGCATTATTATATCTATTATTATTGAATCTGTTATTACTATTATTGTTATATCTATTGTTATTATATCTCATATTGCTGATATTATTACTACTATTGTAACTGTTATTGTTATCTCTATTGCTATTATATCTTGTGTTGGACCTAGTATTGTTGTTTTGATTACCTGATCTACTAAATCTGTTGCTATTGTTCCTATAATTGTTGCCCCTGGAGTTATTTACTCTGAAATGATTAACTTGTGCAAACTCATTAGACGAGTCTAACTCTGCTGCTAATTGAATTGCTTCATTGAGTGTTTTCGGTCTAGCCGAGAAGACCGTTGACTTTGTTGGTTGTTGCAGCCCATTTTTGAATGCATTTAAATCTAATTGGTCATTCATTTTGCAGATCGTTTCCCTACTTTCATTTCCTAGCTCTAACAATTGCAGTGAAGTGAGCTCTGATACCAGAGTTTCTATTTTTGTTGCAAAGGTAGTAGTTGTGCTTGAATTTTGTTGTATAGTGGAGAGTTGTGAAATTATTTGAAGAGAATTTCTTTTACTTTTAAAAAGTTGAATAAAGATTTCTTTCAGTTCTTTGTTTCGGGTTCTTTAACCATTTTTAATTCTAGTTTATTTTCTTCTTCGATTAATTTTTGATCAATTTCAATATATTCTTCGCCTATGTCTTCTGTATCTAATAGTTTCCTTTTATCATCTAATATTTGTTTCAATCTGACCAACAAATTATCTATAATTGTTTTCAATGCCTGCTGATTTGTTTCCTTAGGTGAATCTTCATATTTTCTATTAAGTTCTTCTTCTAATTTTAATATTTCATCTCTTTTTTCGTTTAAATATTTTTGAGAATATTTTCTTGTTGGAGTTTTATTAAAGTTTGCTACTATTTCTTTTAATATTTTTATAGTGTTTAACATATTTTTAAATCAATAAAATTCTTATTTGTTCAAAATTTCTCTTTTTTTTTATATTGTTATATTTTTCATTTCATTGTTTACAATTTTTTATACGTTAGTTCTAAAATAAAATTTAAAAATTTTGAAAGAAAGGTAAATTATGAATATAATTAAAATAATAATTAAAATATCTATAAATAACAGGTTTGAACTAACTAGAGTGTTATTATTATTATTGTTTGAGGCATTAACAATCACCTCTTCTTTGGATGATTTTCCTCCCATTTGTGTAAACAAACATTTTTTTTTTTATTTTTGGTTTTTATTATTTTTTCTGTTTGCCTGTCGCTGCAAATTTCTTGCTTGTTCGATGAAATGCTCTCTTTGTTCTTTGTTGGCTAATCCAGCTAATCTGTACAGATTGCCAACTTCCTGTCTAGTTTTTACTTTGCGCCCAGCGCGTTTTCTTCTGTGCTGCTGTTGTTCCTGCTGTTCCGGCTGATGTTTTCTAATCTGTCTTGTTTTGTACTCCTCAATCGTTAAAGGCTTTGGACCCGATGTTTTGGAAGTAGCAATGTATTTTGGTATGTCTTCGGTTGGCTCGCCCGGATGATATGGGCTATCCATATACTCGAACAGTCTGTCAAGTTCTTCGGGATTATACGACATACTATTTTATTTAAAAACAAAATACTGGCAAGATCGCCATGTAAAGGATGCCCTGCCTGTCCTATAGAAACTATGGAGGATATGGGCTTCCTCAAGCCGATTATGGATGATGGCTAAAGAGCCGATCTGTTTAGGCAATAAAAGAAGGCTAATCAGCCGAATATCTTTCTTTGACTCTCAAATTGAAAGTGAGTTTTATTTAATCAAACTTAGGCTATTTATACAAAAATAATGTACTTACACACTAAGAACTTAAAGCTATACATATAATTACTAAAACATATATACATTATATTGCATTCTAATTTGATGGGAAACAAATGACAGAATCGGGCAGCATAGTTGCTATGTCATCAAATTCATAACCAATATGCATGCCCCTTTCATAATGCACAAATGTATCCAAATTCATTCAGGCATATTTACTACACAGCATGCAGTGCGTTGAACCTTCATGAATAGGTAGATACACTTGACCATCGTAAAAGTAATCTGAGACTCAAGTGGCATTGAACATTTTATTAGATAATTTTTTGGGGTGAATGAAATGAATGAAATGCGAGTACATATTATAAGAAATGGATTGGCTATAGGAACGTGGAGTATAAATCTATGGCAATGACCTGCAATAAAATATAGTGCATTGTATGCGCACTACAATTGTTTTAAATAGCTAAGCCTATGGCTATTCCAATAATTGTTAATTGTTCTTCATTTCAGATGGCGAGTTCAACATGTACATACATGGAGTATTAGAATTTCTCATTGCAATTTTTGTTCAATAGATATGTATATGGTAATATGCTAAATACTTACTACCAAAATCTGGATTGAAAATTTCCTCTACGACTAATTGAGAAATTTCATTGTAATACTTTCTTCATCAACACCTTTTTCACCAACAAATTTAATAACAAGTTGTTTTTAAAGTACATACTTTGGACTTTCTATGGCAATCATTTTCAAATTAATTTCAAGACAAAAAGGAAAAATGTACTTCTCGTATTTGTATTGAATTTATTTTAGTTTGCAAACTCAATACAACATAATACGCTCTCTACGAACGTTCAGTTTAAATTATGGACTGGGTCGATTTCATTCTTTAGTCATAGTAAACGTAGACATAATTGCATGTGCTGACATACAGCATATATTTAAAATGAAATTCTACAAATATTGCGTTTGTTAATGTTAACTAGATTTGTTTAAACAAAACAAACCATATTTGCATCCTGTAATAAATTATTGTAGGCCAAGTAGTCTCGATCTATTAAATTTTTCGTCAAAGGTTCACCCGGCACCCGGCAGTGGTTTTGTAGGTTGCTGAAAGAAGAAGTATTCATCATCTTTCATCATCAATTATACAGTCCACAAACAAAAAGGAAATTTAACACAAATAATACAAAACACCACTTAATTCAGTTTTTTTTTTAATTCAATGAAAAGCTATTATCCACTAATTTCATAATTGACCAGGGCAAATCTAATTTTGGAAAACCAAAAAGAAATGTTTTTCGTGGAAAAAATTACATTTATTTTTATTTGTTCTAATTACTCAATAACTTAAATACATTTTAACATCTATAATCTTTAAATAACGGCATTGAATTTCAAAAACAAAAACTATGCTATTAAAAATTTTGAATGAAACAACAACAACTTGTGTGTGCTACCACCAAGTTCATAGGCTGGAGTTATAGCTATTTCACGGGGACCAACCCGATCATCAGACTCCTTTAGTGGTGCTCAATCGCTTTTATGTTCAATTTAATTTTTTTAAAAACTTTTGCCCGAGCTGGGCTTGAACAAGCGACCTAGCGTGTGAGGAGCTAGTGCACAACGCCACCGCACCCACATGAAAGTTGTAAGCCAATTACAGGTTTTTTAGTTCTATCGAACTATACTGAACCGATTAGCATTTTTCTAAGCACACACAAGTAATTGTTGTTGTTTTATTCAGGTTCTTTCTATTATCTCCTCTCTTTTTCATAAGCCAACGATTTCGATTGGATTCGTATACATACATACAAAAACCTCCTTAACTATGCTAAATAACATACAAATTTGCGCCTGCCATCATGAGCCTTCTGGTCAATTATTGATTCAATTATAATTATATAATTATTGGAATAGAGCTCGTAAGTCGGTCATGAATACAAAATCTTGGCTTCCTAGGTCATTTACATTGATATTCTTTTCCGAGCCAAATTCCAAAATCCCAATTCCGTAGGTAAAGGTTTCCGGCTTGCGCAGCCACTGTTGGAACATCATAAGGGCAATTTTGTAGGAGTTGACATTATGAATTCATGGAATTCAGCTTCTATTTTGCCAGTCTTTAAGTTTACTAAAATTGCCTGGAATTCTAAAGTAGGACATTCAAAAAGGATGATATTATTCTTTATTTAAATTAATTATAATTTATTTTTGAAGAAGACTTGCCAATGATATCCGACTCCCGTCATTTATGTGCTATATTCTCAGAGCAGGTTGCTTCGAAATCGACCTTCTGTCTAGTTACATTTACATACCTCATCTGCATGCGTCGTCTGTATAAGCCTCAGTGGCAACAGTAGTCCCTACCTCAGCCAACTAAGTGTGCAAGTTGTAGTCCTTTAGCGGCAGCGTGACATTTGGAGCTACAAGCCTGGACTTAGACCTAGAAGAAGATGTGGATTAAGTGAGTTGATCACGATACAAATATTTCAATTCTTTTCTTTTACTTTCACAACTAATCTCCGCGCGCTGTTGCACTCTGTGGAATCAGAAGATATTGCTGCTGCAAGAGTAGTTTCTAGGGGCAGATGTCGCCGATCATGGTTCAGCAGCAATTGGGGACAGAAAGATGCATGTTTTAGTTCACAATCCATACAAATTGTTTAGAATTTATTGTATTCCTATTATTTCAACTAAAATGTTCAGACAATGTCCAGCGTCTTTCGTTAAAAGCATTTATATTATTTTGATAGAGAAATATGATATAAGAAACTTACTAGTAAACAGCGGCCTTTTTTTGAGCAAAGCTTTGCCTCCCGGATTCCTTGAAGGAAGTTGCTTCCTGCATTATGCTATGTAATTGGCATCATCTAAATGAAAACGCAGACTATACAAAAAATCAATAATTGTTACACCTGCAATTTGACTTACGAGTACTTTATCGTTTATTCCTTGAAATGGACTTGAATTACTTCATTATAAAGGGTTTTGCTCTGAAAAATATCAAAACAATTTACAAAAAACTTACTCTTAAAATCCCAAACGAATTGTTTTGTTTTGCAAAATTGAAATTTTGGAATTCACTGGACTTTTTTAGAGGATACGCTGCATTTCCTATGAACATTTTTGTGCTGAAAATGATTGAATTCTGTTAAATATTCAAACAAACAAAAAAAAATACAAAAACTTACTTAAATATCATATAGAATATTTTGCTTTGAAAAATTGCACTGTGGAAGTGTCATAATTCATTTCATAAAGAATGAAAATTAAAAACAACACAAAACTAAATGTCAAAAGTTTTCAATTAGAAGGTATAATAAATAATAATAATAATAAGTAATAAACTACCTTACCTACTCTGGAGGTAAACCGTCCGGAGGTAAACCGGCGGTAGTAAACTGTCCAGAGGTAAACTGGCAGAGGTAAACCGGCGGAGGTAAACTGGCAGAGGTAAACTGGCGGTGGTTAACTGGCTCAACTTAACCTCAAAATTATACCACTCTTGTTTTGTTTTTGTGTGAAAGATGATGGCTGAGGAAAATATGTAGAAAAGGGTTGACAATTCGTCGCTACCTGCGAATATAAATAAAAGCTCATGTGAAAGAAAAGTCAAAATATGCGAACATGCACAGTTCGCAGTTCGCAGTTCGTTGCTCATGTGCAAGATGCTTTACTGAAAAAGTAATGAATTGTTTAATAAAAATTGTATGATCCCGCAAGTTTACGTTGGGAACATATTTTGTTTTCGTTTTGGTTTTAGATTCTTCTGAAGCACAAAATGCATCAAGAGCTCCTGAAATAGAAGAAACTCATAATGAAGATTCTAATGAATCCAACGAATTGAATAATATCTCTTCACCAGATAGAGGAAATTTTGGTGACAGTCTTACTGAATGTGAACGAAAAATTATTTTTAAATTAGGTCCCTTTCAACCTGAAGGACCATTTCCAAATAATTCGGAAGCAACTCGATGTTTTTCAAACTTTCATTACTCATATTCAAATAAGGCTGGTATTCGAATTGTTAGACCATGGTTATGTTATTCTAATATTTTGAACAAACCTTACTGTCACTTCTGTTGGTTGTTAGAAGATCGTCAAAGCAAATCGTACTCTTCCGCATTGATAAACGGTGTCCTAGTTAGAACCAATTTAACTAAAAATATATCTGATCATGAAAACTCTCAGCACAAAAACTCTGCTTTAAATTATAAAAATTGGTTACAAGAAGGTACTATAGTTACCCATTTAGGAAGTGAACTCAACAGTAAAATAACTTTTTGGCGAAATGTTTTGCACCGTATTATAAATGTCATAATTACTTTGGCCTCGTGCAATTTAGCTTTAAGAGGACATGATTCAGATTCTGGAAATTTTATATCCATTATTCACTTAATATCTAATTATGATCCTATTTTGAAAGAGCCCATTTTAAAACCAAAAGGTGAAATAATAATCAAAATGAGATAATTAAATTGCTTGGTATCACATTAAGAGAAAACATTGTTTTACAAATTAAAAAAGCTCCTTTTCTATCTACATATAATTTTGGATACAACACAAGACCTATCAAGAATTGACCAACTGTATGTTGTTATTAGGTATATCTCTATAGCAGAAACCGATGAAAAAGTAAATAAAGATATACAAATCTGCGAGCCATTTTTAGGGTTTGTACCAATTACTGATGCAAGTGCCGAAGGGCTTAAAACAGAAGTTTTTAAAACAATAAGTGAATATGGATTTGATTTATCCAAATGCAGAGGACAAGCTTATGATGGAGCGAATGTTATGTCGGGTGTATATGGAGGATTACAAGCCCTTATAAAAGAGAACACTCCAAATGCCGACTATGTTCTTTGCGCAGCACATACATTAAATTTGATACTTAATGATGCAGCAGAAAATATACTTGAAGTGTCAACATTTTTCGATAATTTAGAGAAAATATATAAATTTTTTGGTAACAGTATGAAGCGCTGGTCTTTGCTGCACAACGATTCATTAGAAAAATATAAAATTACCACTAAAAAGGTTTGTCCTACGAGATGGTCGTCACGAAACGATGCACTATGTGGTATAAGATCAAACTATACATTGATAATAAAAACCTTACACCAAATCAATTTGACCTCAACAAAAAAAGACGAACGAGACGAATGTAAAAATGTGATAAACATTTTAGAGACCTACGACTTTATTGTGTTGATATTATTTTTTTCTTCGCTGTTTGATATTATAAGTCCAGTTTCCAAAGACCTTCAAGTTTTAGTTTTTAGTTTTTATTTCAATAAATGCTAACACATTAAGACTTAAATTATCTTATAGCAAGTGAAGCTTAAAAATTTGATTGAGTTTGAGTTGAGCTACAGAACATATATATGTGTTTATGACAATATAACATTATATAAATATAAAAAATTAAAAATTACAAAATAACAATAATAATAATAATTTTCAAAAATGTATACGTTTTTTAAACATACATCTCCATTTATGTTTTAATATAAGAAATAAGAAAGAAGGAAAAAAAAATATTAATTAGAGTAGTGAGCTTTAAGTTCGATCCTGAATCTCTCAGTCCCGCCGCACCTTCGTATATGCCCTGGTAGAGAATTCCATAGGTGAATAGAGTTAACTAGGAATTGACGCTCAGATGTTAAGCATGTAAATCGTGGATGAATGAGTTGATGAGATCTGCTAGATGATCCAAAGCGTAGCTTATCAAACAAATAACTAGGTTGACGAGTTTCAATCACATTCGAAAGTAAAACCAATGGCCTATAGGCAAGGAGGTCATCAAATGACATATTTAAAATTAACTTCGAATAGTTTGAAACTCGATCAAATCGTCTCAGATTAAACACATAACGCACGGTATTATTAAACGCAACATTAAGTTTTCTCTTGCTAGATGCATCGCAATTTCTAAAAATTTCACAACCGTAAGAGAATGGGAAGTATGAGCGTTTTTGCTAGCAACATACGTATTTTTTGTGGAGTGTAATTATGAGACATCCAAAGTTTCCTTAAAACACCATAAACTTTGCCAATTGTAGAATTAATGTGGTCATTCCATGTAAGGGTTCTATTAAACACTATTCCTAAATTTTTTGCTTTTTCAACATAATTTATTTTTGAACCCTTTAAATTAATGTCAGGAAAGTAGGAAAGATCCAACACCTTTTTGCTAATAACCAAATATTTTGTTTTTAAAGGGTTCAAAAACAATCCATTTTCTTCAGACCAGGTCGAAATACTATCCAAATCGTTATTTATTGCATGCGCACCATCTTCAATCATACCTAGAGGACAACTTTTATAAAGTTGGACATCGTCAGCATACAAGTGGACAGAAGATAACACTTTAGAGGGAAGTTCATTCACATACATCGAGAATAAAATTGGCCCCAGAATTGAACCCTGGGGGACTCCCCTAGTTGTGCAAAGAAAATCAGATGTGCTGTTCTTCACTGAAACCGCCTGCTTTCGATGATTTAGATAAGATGACATAAGAGTTACAGCTGAATTCGAGAAACTAAACAGAGATGACAGTTTGTTGCACATCTTAGTATGGTCAACAGTGTCAAATGCTTTTGAGAAGTCGAGAAGAACCCACTCAGCACAGCACATCACAGTGAGTACCATCCCATCCTTACTTTCCCCTTCTTCCACAGTTTCACAGCCTAGTTTATGTATCAATTGCAATTGGAATTGGTGCATATGCTAATCTGTGTTTCAGGAGATTATTTGAATTAAATTTACTGTTTTGCATCACAGGGTCGGATCGGTTCTCGTCACTGCTAAGGCATAACACTAGCAGTGAAGGGTATTGATAATTATTCTGTGTTTCAATTCAGTGAATTTAATTTTTCATCTCTATCTGTATTGGTTTTAGACATTTTTTTATTTGCAATGACTGGACAATTCAGAGTAGACTATTGTAATATTCGTGGGCTAAGGGCAAATTTTTATTGGCATACCGCCATACTGTTTCATACAGGCCAGCTGTCTTGGCACTAAGTGAAACCCAAGTAGGTGAGGATTCTGATCCTGCTGAATTTTTTATTCATGGGTATAGCTTAGTGCCCTTATTCTTTTCCCACCATGGCCTCGCCATATACATTAGGAATGATGTTGCTTATCAGCTCTTACCACAATATGGCCTTTGCACCAACTCCTTTTTTAATTATATGTGGTTTAAATTCTCCGTAAATAAGCAAATCATTCACTACTGCTTCCTTTATCGAATCCCAAATTTAGACAGAGTATCAACTTCTCGTGAATTTGATGCTTTGTCTGACTCCATCCAAAGAATTGTTTCGCCCTATCCTCGCACTGAAATCGTTGTTACGGGCGATTTCAATGTACACAATTCTTCATGGCTTCAACATTCAGGCCAGACAACACCCGATGGAGTGTGTGCAGAAATCTTCGCTGAGTTGAACCACCTTACTCAGCTGGTCAACGAGCCCACTCGAATATCCGACGTTGAAGGTCGAGCAGAAAACACTCTTGACTTGTTTCTTACCTCTGACCCTGATAAGTACACTGTTAGTGTTCTATCTCCTCTAGGCACATCTGACCATTGTGTCATATCAGCAAATTTCTCGTGTAAAAACTCTCCAGTTAAAGAAAGAGCTCCTAAGAGAACCGTTTGGCAATACGAGAAAGCCAACTGGGACGGTCTCAATAATTACTTCAGGATCTTTAACTGGTCACTATGCTTCCTCGATAGTGACGTTGACGCCAGCGCTGATATGATCACAAGTTTAATTCTCCTGGGAATGAGAACTTTTATTCCGAATAGGGTTAAAAGTATCAGACCTAAGGAAAACGCATGGTTTGATGCGAGCTGTAAAGAGGTTATTAGGGTCAAAGAGGTATGTTTCCGTTGCTATAAAGCCAACCGTACTGAGGAAAGCCGGAAAAAGTTCAAACAAGCCAGGAAGGCCTGCAACGCCCATATTCGACGGACCAAATTTTTACACGACCAAAAATTACGGCAAAAAATACTGCAATGTCCCAAAGGCAGTAAAAATTTTTGGTCATTTGTAAAAAACATGAGGAATTCTTCCTCGGTTCCTACGCTCGTTGTCAATGACACTCCATTTGTTAGCTCTTTAGAGAAAGCTAATCTCTTTGCTAGGCAGTTCGCCGCCAATTCTACGCTGCCAGTGAGTGTTATGACTCCGCCTGTACTTGAGCGAGTTAGTGATTCTATGGGACCAATCTTTTTTCGCACTCGTACTGTGGCAAGAGTCCTAAGAGATCTAAACACACATAAATCCGCTGGTCCGGATGGTATCCCCGCTATTGTTCTGAAGAGGTGTTCTTCAACGTTGGCAAAACCACTGCGTAAGCTTTTTCATCTGTCCTACTCCTCTGGTCTCGTTCCGAGCGGATGGAAAACTGCATTTGTCCAGCCTATTCCCAAAAAAGGCGAATCTTCCTCACCCTCTAATTATCGACCGATTGCACTTACGTCCCTTCTTTCCAAGGTCATGGAAACGCTGGTAAATTATCAGCTTAAGAAATATCTCGAAGACCGAAAGCTTCTTAATGACCGGCAGTACGGCTTTCGCAGCAATAGGTCCACTGGTGATCTCATGGTTCATCTCACCGAACAGTGGAGCAAATCTTTACATCGCTTTGGAGAAAGTAAGATTATTGCACTTGATATTTCTAAAGCATTTGATAGGGTTTGGCATCAGGCTCTCTTATCGAAAATGGGTGTTTTCGGTTTTCACGAATCCCTGCTTCATTGGATTAGTAATTACCTTTCGGATCGTTCAATACAAGTCGTATTGGATGGATTCAAGTCTGAAAACCACAAAATAAATGCTGGTGTGCCCCAGGGCTCTGTTCTATCTCCAACACTCTTTCTCATTTTTATCAATGATCTCCTGTCTGCAACATCTAATCCAATACATTGTTTCGCTGACGATAGTACTCTTAGCTTTTCATA
The DNA here is from genome assembly GCA_951509635.1 of Eupeodes luniger. Classification (NCBI taxonomy): domain Eukaryota; kingdom Metazoa; phylum Arthropoda; class Insecta; order Diptera; family Syrphidae; genus Eupeodes; species Eupeodes luniger. The sequence continues at coordinate 191,073,096 of OX608073.1, read as the reverse complement.
TTCGTTTTCAGACTCACATCCCTCTTCTTCGGATGTGGAACTGCAACGACAAAATATGATAAGCTCATTAAATTCCGACCTAAACAGCATTGTTCAATGGGGATTAAAAAACCGCGTGGAATTTAATGCTTCGAAAACGCAATGCTGTCTTGTATCGTTAAAGCGAGATATACCCCCGTTGCAATTATCCATGGATGGCACTTGCATCAATGAGACAGAACACCTCGATATTCTCGGTATGTGTGTCACCAACCACCTCTTGTGGAATGATCACATACGCGATGTCGCCAAAAATGTCGCAAGGTGTTTGGGTTTCCTTAGGCGACGCAAGAAATATTTCACCCCTTCTGATCTGGCTGTTATCTACAAGACTTACATATGTCCGAAGCTTGAGTATAACTCCCATCTCTGGGCTGGTGCTCCTGCAACTTACTTAAGCCTCTTGGATAGTATTGAACGTAGAGCATTTAAATTGATAGATGATAATATTATCATAAGTTCATTTACATCGCTTGAACATCGTCGTAAGGTCTCTTGCCTGACTCTTTTTTACCGTTATTTTAACGGCTTATGCTCTAGTGAAATAGCCATCCATCGACTCTTATGTCATCTACTACACCGATTGTAGTTGTTATACAACTGTGGAGTTTACGAAACCCGGATTGCATTGGAGTCAACAAACAGTTTGAACGCAAATGTGAATTTATTTGCCTCTGTAATATTCGCTCAAAAACCTTTGAAAGAAAGGGCAGAATTGAAACCGGTCTATAATCATTGCTATTATGTTTCTTAAAAGGCAGTATCTTAGCGATTTTCCATTGGGACGGGTAGCAGCTAGATGTTATAATATTATTGAATACATGAACTAAAAATGGAAGAATTACTGGTAAAATTATTTTTACAAATTTAGGATGAACTTCATCAAAGCCTACGGCATTTGATTTAAAAGATATCAAACAAGAAACAATTTCAACATCGTCTACACATTCGAACTCAAATCTTGGAACAGCGGAGTTAACTAGAAGCAAGTCTGTCGTATCTACACTTACAGTTGGTAAATTAGAATTAGTAAATTTTTGATTGAGTGCATTTAAGTCCAGGTTTTCATCGGGGATAGAATTTTGTTTTCCGATTCCTATATCACTTAAGTTTTTCCAGAGCTGGCGACCTTGAAGCGATGGACTTAACTTATTGCTATAAAATATTACGTAAGGATCGAAACAGCTGTAAATGACTGTCTAACCGATACCGCTTCCAAAGTTTATAGGCTTTATTACGTTGATCCATAAGAAGTCGAATTTCATTTGTAAACCATGGATGATGTCCATATTTTATAATTTTAGTTTTAATTGGTACATGTGCATTAAAAAGAGAACGTATATTCGTGTTGAGGAAGTTTACTTGATCATTAGTCGATGACATGTATAACACATGGTCCCATTCGCCATTTCGAGTATCTATTTCCAATTGACTGTAATCAATTGCATTGAAATTTCTAAATTGGAAACTTGGAACTGAATAGTTTACCGAGAAATTGCATGTCAGGAAAAGAAGATCATGTTTAGAAAATCCGGGAGCTGATAATTGATTATAAAAAAGTACGTCATTGCAGTTACTAACAAAAAAGACATCTAATAGAGTACTTGAATCGGCGGTAAAATGAGTAGGGTTGGAAACATTGACCGGGGTCAGATTAAGTGTACTCATACTATCAGTTATACTTCTCTCTACTAGAAGGTTACTATTTAAATCACCACCTATAATGATATTAGGACACGACAATGAAATTGATTCTAAAAGATCGAAAATTGGATTTGGGTCGATATTCTTGTTGGGTCTGTAAACCGATCCAACAAGAAGATCTCCAAGTATTGATTTGATCTCAACAAAAACATAATCTATTAAACTACCTACTGTGGATGCACATTTAAAACGACATTTTATTCCCTCTTTCACATAAATTGCAGCACCACCACCCACTCTTCCCACTCTGTCTCCACGAAAAACTCTATAACCTTGAACCTTGTACAATACATCTTCAATTTTGTTAGAAAACCAAGTTTCTGATACGCAAATTATGTCTACTTTAGAGCCTTCAAACAAATCTCTGAACTCATCTATTTTAGGAGCTAAACTTTGAGTATTCAAGTGACATACCCTTAGTCCATTCTTTTGTTTGCTAAAAACATCTAACATCGAACGCATGATTCCGTTATCAGCTCCACTCGCCGAAATTCCTCTTTCAGAAGTTGACTGCATATTTGTTGTAAATCAATAAAAATAAAGGGAAAGACATAACATGAAGGGAAAGCGTCGATAAAAGGTTCAGAAAAGAACGTTCCCTCATCAAACCCATAATGAAAGACAGTGAATATAAAAATTGTAAATAAAAAAAGTAAAGTGTAAAATGGAGATGTATTAAAATAAAAATAACTTTGTTTTTTAAAACCATTTTGGTTTAAAGAATAATTTTAGCAAATGTAAATTAAAAAAGAAAAAAGGAGAGATTAAACAAAATTTTAAATGAATTATATGAGATTAATATTAAATTAAAATAAAAGAGAAAGAAAACAAAAAAAAAAGGAGTAAAATTAAGTAATAGAAAAGTTTGAAAACAACTGGATTAAAATTTTAAAATAAAAATAATACTGCAAAATTCATGATTTTAGGCTGGCAATGTCATGTAGTTTGGCGATGTTTTCGATTTTAATTTCATCTTCGTTTTGGTGACGTTTGACAAATACATTACCACGCATAGTAAACACAGAAAAAAGTGACTTCTGTTTTTTTAGCTGAAGTGCCGTATGAAGAATATTGTTATTGGTTTTTGTTAGACACTCGCGCAAGTAAATATTCGAGTTTGAATCCAATCCAGCATCACTTAGTTTTGATTGTCTATTTTGATCTTTGCAGAACTTTGCAATCGATGCTAAAACATAATTTCGATCGTATGCAGATTGGAATTTAATGATGATGGTGGAGGTGTTGCTGTTCGGGTGCAGGCGTGTGCGGAAGATGCCTTTTAAAGTTGGTGGTTGTATACTTATAACGTGGCAGATGTGTTCAAAGTATAATTTTATGTTTTCATTTGTGATATTGGGTATTCCAAATAAAATTGCATCGCGTGACACATTTTTGTGTGAATGTGTTAATTTGAGAATTCAGATCCAAGATTGTGAATGTGTTAATTTGAGAATTCAGATCCAAGATTTGAGATTGTGCGTTGGCCAGCGCTTTGTGTACATTAGATAGAGAGGTGTTGATATCGTAAATATCGGTTTTGACGGTCTTATGTTGACTATTTAAAGTATCGGGTGATTTTTTAAGAGCTTGAGAACTTTTTAAAAAAAAAAAACGCATACAATTTGCAAAATCTCATCGCTTCTTTATTTGAAACGTTAGATTGGTTCATGACATTTACTTTTTGAAGATAATTTCATTTAAATGTTGACCGCGGCTGCGTCTTAGGTGGTCCATTCGGAAAGTTTTCTTCGGAAATGTTGTCTTGCAAAGCTGGAATAGTTGCTGGCTTATTTGTGTAGACTTTAGACTTGACGTAGTCCCACAAAAAATAGTCTAAAGGCGTCAAATCGCATGATCTTGGTGGCCAACTTACCGGTCCATTCCTTGAGATGAATTGTTCTCCGAAGTCTTCCCTCAAAATGGCCATAGAATCGCGAGCTGTGTGGCATGTAGCGCCATCTTGTTGAAACCACATGTCAACCAAGTTCAGTTCTTCCATTTTTGGCAACAAAAAGTTTGTTAGCATTGAACGATAGCGATCGCCATTCACCGTAACGTTGCGTCCAACAGCATCTTTGAAAAAATACGGTCCAATGATTCCACCAGCGTACAAACCACACCAAACAGTGCATTTTTCGGGATGCATGGGCAGTTCTTGAACGGCTTCTGGTTGCTCTTCACTCCAAATGCGGCAATTTTGCTTATTTACGTAGCCATTCAACCAGAAATGAGCCTCACCATAAATCGGACGTAAAGTGCGAAACACATTTCGAACCGAACACTGATTTTGGTAATAAAATTCAATGATTTGCAAGCGTTGCTCGTTAGTAAGTCTATTCATGATGAAATGTCAAAGCATACTGAGAATCTTTCTCTTTGACACCATGTCTGAAATCACGCATGATCTGTCAAATACTAATGCATGAAAATCCTAACCTCAAAAAAATCACCCGTTAGATGCATTCGTTTCCAGCTGATTAACTCTCGCATTAATGTCAGAAATCGACTCCTTCAATTCGGCAAATTGTGTTATCATTTGTGATTTCAAGGCTTCATTATTCTCCTTCAATTTAGTTGTTATGAGGTAATTATGAGATCACTTTGACGCTTGAGTTTCTCGTCCATTATTGTTCCCCATATGTTTTCGTCTATTGCAACTTTTTTAGGATTTTGTTGCAATGAAGTTGGTGATGTTGATGTTGCAGGTGACTCGAGGTTGGACGCGGAGTTAGATCTAGACAGTTTTGTGTGCGACATGCTTTTTAAGGTATGACCGAGAGAGAAAAGAACAGTAAGGAAACCAAGGGAATTTAACAAAATTATTTCAATGAAAATTAATTTAAAGTGGATTTAAACAACTTTATTTAGTGTCACTGTCACTGATTTTGTTTGTTTAGATAGTAAACAGATTTAGAAAGTTAATATGGTTGAATCGAGTACAATCGAATACAAAAAGAGTTGATTAATTTGATTACTTTGCCAGCCAATAGATAACACGTCTAGTCTGTAGTTCGATACATACTTTTTTCTTTTTTTTTTCAAGATGAGAAAAATTACTTACAAAAAGCAAGTATTTTGCTTCAAAATCTTTTAGACGGTCTAGAAAAAGAAAGAAATTAAAAGAAATTCAGTGATTTACTTAAAAAGTCCAAGGATTTAGCCAACGGGCAGTGACGGCTGTCTTCAAAAATAAAAGGAGGAAAATAACGAAGCGCTTTTTTGATGAGTTGGCAGATCATAGAATTTCTGATCCGGAAATTTACTTTAAAGTCAATATTTACTATTCCTGCTTGGACATTTTGATTGGACAAACTCAGCAAAGATTTCAAAGCCTTCATAATCTTAGTAGTATGTTTGAAGTGTTGGAACCGGATAAGCTTTGAACGTTCTCAAATGATGAAATAAATCAAGGATCAAAAAAGCTAGTGTAGTACAATACAGACATATCTGGTGATTTCTGCAATCAACTAAAAAAAAAATTGGATACAGGGCCCCCAAAGGTCTAGCTACGCCACTGACAAACAATACCGTCTGTGAACAAGAACTCTTCTAAATACCTACTCATTGACTTCTTTTTCTAATTAATTCTAATTACTAAATCTAATAAACATTCATCGAAAGTCTCAGACACAGATAAAATCAATACACAAATCGAATCCATACTACTAACCACAGAGAAAAAAACTAATGGAGAAAATCAACTTCGACGGTTGCATTCTTTTTGCCTTCAAGCTGTGATTTGCACACCAACTTTCATATGCATTAACTCCATATAAATAAAATGTGGGGACAAACACTTATGCAAGATCAAAAATACTCCATTTACCAAGGTCGGAATCTCATACTGGGCGTTTTTCTTTTTTAGTTCAGAGCTGAGCTCTGAGCAGACTCTGAGCGAACAGAGTAGAGTAGAGTAGAGTTCTGAGCAGAGTATGTTCAGAGCTCTCTGATTTAATTAGAAAAAACAACTTGAGCACTAAACTGTCATGATTTGAAATGTCGTCTGTTTGAAGGCGTTTAAAATTTTCTTTAATCAAATGAATTAAAAAAACAGTCATAGCGTTGGTCCATTTGAAGCCTGAAATAAATTTGATTCATAAAAATGCTATCTGCAATTAGTTTTTCCTAAATTATCTTTCCTTCTGCACCAGAGCAACCAGCCTCTTCCGCCATTTTTATTGTTTTGATGATGATTTTTTTTTTATTTCCCGGCTTTCAGATATCAAATTGTTTGTGCTCAGCATTTTACTCCGTTTACTCTGTTATTTTATTCTGAGCTCACAGAGCGCGCTCTGAACATGTTCAGAACTAAAAAAGAAACACGAATTTGAAGCTCTGAACGTTCAGAGCTCAAAAAGAAATACAATTATTTTTTTGACAGTTCGAGCTCTGCTCTGAACTAAAAAAGAAAAACGCCCACTGACATTTCGGTTTGCCTACAAGCTACTGAGGACTAAATGTGAGAAAGTGTGCGTGAAATGATGCAAAAAACCAAACACATTCTCACATTTAGTCATCAGGCCCATTAAAATGCTTCATTTTACTACTCAGCCCCATCTAAATGCTTCATTTTAAATGTTTCATGGCCTCGTTCAAAAACTAAACAATCCTAACCAACAGAATTTGAAGTGCTGACATGGTCTTAAATTGGAAGATTTGTATAGCTTTTTAATTTCAATCCAAATAAATGTTGTTAATGTATATTAAATAAAATAAAATTGACCAAATACATATTAAATGATTTATTAGTGCTGTATTTTGTTTACTTAAATTATTTGCGAACGCAATATGAGCTGCAACTGGTTAAGTAAAATTGGGAATGGACAAAAGTGTAACTCAATACTTTGTAAAACAACAAAACAGACAATTTTTCAGGTGTAGTTTGTTTAGAGCATTTTTTTGGCGAAGTTAGAAGTTCAGGTGGAAATAATAGGCGGGTGCCTCCGTATTTGTTTGTGCAGAAAATGCTACGAGAAACATACTTGTGAAGTTCCATTGCCAACTTTAGCTAGTTCAGATTCCTCAATTGGATTAGTATTTTCATCATTTAAGCAGTTCGATAATTGCAAGACCAAATTTAATTTTGTTTGTTGCAGAAATATTCCTGAAAATTTCTTTTTGAGGGACTATGTTAGAGTTAGATTTTTGTTTGTAGTTAGATTTTGGAATACAAATTTGAGGGAACCATGTTTTAAAAATAAGTTGTTTTGTGTAAAGCATCTTTAAGGAATAGAAATAGGCAATATGGTTACACACAATACCAACTAAATGAGTGCAATAAATAGATTTAAGTAACTTTTTTTATTCCAGTATGGGGAAACCGAACACCCAATAGAAAAAATCGGGGAACGCACCAAAATGCATACATCTTGACTAAATAATGTTATCTTCTATGCTTAGCTTACGCATAAAATTACGAATTTTGCAGCATATGAACATTTCTAGACATTTTACAATGTGAAAAATTTAATATGCTATGAAATAATTGACTGCTTTTAATGCTAATTTGTTTGTAAAAAGTTGATGAAGGTTAGCCGAAGCGGAAATTTCTTTAATATACATACCTAAAATATTATTGGCTTTCTCAAAAATATTTTTCTACGCTAACATCTGCTTTATATCTGAAAACTATTGTTTACGTATATTTTCCTCTATGTTCTGCATTTATAAAATATAATCTACGGTAGTATTTATTATATTAAGAAAAAACATATACGTAAAACTCATAAATTTTTTTTCATTATCAGCATCATTTTTACTAAACATACCCTTCAAACAACAATAAGTTAACTTGAACTTTGGTAAGTGCCTGGTTACACGAGCGCAAAAAAGAATTAATTCACGAAAGAGAACGGATGATTTTTAGAAAGAAGGAAAGGGATGGAAAAAAATGCCAAGTTTCGTCTTTTTCTTCATTTTCAGATATGAGTTTTGCGTTAAAAATCATGTTCTTTCTCAAAACGTTCTCCTTTTGACAGACATTTTCATTTCTAATTTGCCGGCGAAGTAGAATGTACAGCAAATTTGCTTTTGTTTTGCTCGTGCTGTTCCTGCGGCTGAGTATCCAACGAAGTTTTTTCTGTTTTAATTTCCGACTGTTCCTCTATTTCTTGCATGACCACTTAATCTTGTTGTCTGTGTGTATCCTAAAAAGTAATTCTTTTTTGCGCTCGTGTAACCAGGCACTAACTAAACATTTTTAAGGAAAGAATCAAAATTGTATTTTGCGTTAAACTGTGGGAATTCACTAAAAAAAAACTTCTGTACGTCAACAATAAACATTCATGTCGATTACATGATGTATTGAATGAGTTGTGCATGAATTCAGAACGATTTGTTGATGTTTTCATTTTGTGATAAATGTCAAAATTTGCATTTTATTTGCTCTGCATTTATTCAACAAGTTCGCTATAATCGTTCTGATTTTTTTTTTTAAATATTGGTGTTCCTTTGATGCATAGTTTTTTTTGATAGCAAATACATGTATGCTTCCATCAATCAAGAATGTAATATATAAGGTATTTTTGGCTTATAACTCTTTCTTTAAATTTAATATTTATTAATCAAAATCAAATTGAAAAATAGTTGCAAGCTTAAATTAAGGAGAAAAAAAACTATTAATATGCTTGGATTAATTAAATTGATACAGATTTTAACTACTTTTAAACAAAATATTTGGGTTCTTCATTAACGAAAATTTATTAGAATTTAATTAATTGCGCTCGCACCCTTAACTTGATGGTTCTTCGAACGCATCTTCGATACAAAAATCCGAGGTTAATTATGAAACTTGAAGAATTTCATAGTGATTTTTGTAAATTAGTGAATTAATTATAATAAACTGATGTTGAACATGCTTTTTTCAAGACAAAAATGTACATTGGTTCGCTATCAACAAAATGACTGCAAAATTAGCTTAAAACTGACTTTTTCATCGAAAAAAGTAAAAAGAAAAACCTGAACAAAAATTATTAACCTCCCCATTTTGTTTTTGCTTTGCAAAGTGCCGCTAACCCACGGCATCGTTTTTTGTTTGTTTTCACATCTATTCATGGACTAATTGTCAAAATTACAAATACAACAATGTAAACAAACGGGTTTTGGAGAGTGAAACGTACGAAAGATTCCGATCTTGGTAAATGGAGTATTTTTGTGCAAGAAGATGTGCATACCTACTCACCACCTTTGAAAAATGGCGGATGTCAGCTGTTCAGAGGTGTTCAAAGAATATAGATTGTGGATGAATAACTTTTTGGTACTCTCATTCTCATTGCGTTCGATTGAGAGTAATATCATTTGAATATAAAGTGGAATTAATAACTCTAGTTAGGTGCGAGAACAATGAAGATTTAGAAACAATTCTAAATTACGCATTTAGAGAAATATTAGTTAGTTATTTGAAGTCAGTTTTAATCATTAAGTAAGTAAAATAAATTAGGTGGCGCAATTGTCCAATTAGAACTAGGACCTAGAAACATACATACAACTCTGAAAGCACTTTTCATGACAATTTTCAGCGTTTATCAACTTAATTTTGCCGATGTGAGAGTTACAAAATCTAAACACAGATCATGAAAATAAAACAACACAGGAACATTGAAAACATAGACACATCATATCAAGACCGGAATCTTTCGTACGTTTTACCCTCCAACACCCATTTGTTTACATTGTTGTATTTGTAATTTTGACTTACGTCCATTTTGAAATTTGAAATCCAACAACAATTCGATGCGGTGTATTTACTTGTTTTGACAGATGTTTTTTTTTTATTAAATTGCTGTGGTGAACATAAAAGTATCAGCTGTTCGGGAAAATGAATTTCTGTCAAAATAAGAAATAAAATAAAAAAATACATTTTTACGGAAAAATAAATGCGCAATTACACTTTTTTTTCTCAAAAAAAATTCTTTGTATGATTCCCGATCGATCAGTATATAATTTTCATTTCTAATCAAAGGGAAACACCGTTAAATATCGATTCAAATTTTTAAATTTGCAGGTAGACACAATATGTTATCCTCATTTGAAACAATTTCCGCACCACATTGGAACTCACTTGGAAGTGTTCTTATAAGTTTTTTTGATTGTAACTAAAAAGTGTGAATGCAACTTTCTTACTCACACTCCAAGGATTCCAGGAAGGTATAAACTATTCCTGTAGGTACATTATTGTACCAAGGACACGACCGAATAAGTTCGAATGTTTGCATTTTTAAACATTTTTTATAGGAAAATACAAATGTTGGAACTCACTTGGACGTGTTCTTATCAGTTTTTTTGATTTTAACTTAAAAGTGTGAATGCAACTTTCTTACTCACACTTCAAGGATTCCAGGAAGGTATAAACCATTCCTGTAGGTACATTATTGTGCCAAGGACACGACCGAATGAGTTCGAATGTTTGCATTTTCAAACATTTTTGATAGGAAAATGCAAACATTCGAACTCATTCGGTCGTGTCCTTGGCACAATAATGTACCTACAGGAATGGTTTAATCCTTCCTGGAATCCTTGAAGTGTGAGTAAGAAAGTTGCATTCACACTTTTAAGTTAAAATCAAAAAAACTGATAAGAACACGTCCAAGTGAGTTCCAACATTTGTATTTTCCTATAAAAAATGTTTAAAAATGCAAACATTCGAACTTATTCGGTCGTGTCCTTGGTACAATAATGTACCTACAGGAATGGTTTATACCTTCCTGGAATCCTTGAAGTGTGAGTAAGAAAGTTGCATTCACACTTTTAAGTTAAAATCAAAAAAACTTATAAGAACACTTCCAAGTGAGTTCCAATGTGGTGCGGAAATTGTTTCAAATGAGGATACCATATTGTGTCTACCTGCAAATTTAAAAATTTGAATCGATATTTGACGGTGTTTCCCTTTGATTAGAAATGAAAAATATATACTGATCGATCGGGAATCATACAAAGAATTTTTTTTGAGAAAAAAAAGTGTAATTGCGCATTTATTTTTCTCTAAAAATGTATCGGGAATAAACTCAAAGAATCCACCTTCACCTTGTGGCATGAAGTGTTTGTCGGTGATTGTTTTGCCAGCGGCATCCTTACGCAGATTGTCTAAAATCATGTTGGACTTCTATTGCTGTGACCAGCTGAAGAGGGAGCTGTAGCAGCAAATGTACTGCATGAAGGTGATTTTCTGAATTGAGAATGACGATGGTGTTGTTCCTGAAACGATAAAATATCTTTTACCCAAATGAACTTGCGACAAAGTGTTGTACACAAACCCCTTACGAATCCCTCGGTATTGGCCAATACCGCTGTTTTGCATCCAAAATACTGAAAGTATCCAACGATGTAGTGTGACAAATTGATTTTACTCTTGGGCGAGAAGATTTGTATGAAATTTGTTTTCCTAAAATTGCAAATGAAAAATGCTATTTGATATTTAAGAAATCTGAATTTTTGTTGACGTTTTCAAACTCACCTCAAAGAAATAAACACTTATGTTATGTGTGATGTTGAGGTGTTGTCACACTTTTATAATTTTTTTTATTTGAAAAACTTAACTTTTAGTGAAATTGTTAAAACTTGGTCACTATTTTGTAATTATCAAAATACTTTTAGGAAATAGTAATCGTTTTTAAATTCGAGAAAAAAAGAATTATTATAACATTCAAAAAAGATAATTTTTGGAATGTATAATTTTACCTGAATCAGAAGTCTTTGTATTACATTTAAATTAAAAAAAACAACAATGTTTTACAGTTTTGCTAATATATTTCAAGTTTTCTTCACATAATACAACAAATGCCTTGTTCAGACAATTATAGCTTCTTATTGAATTGAAAACTGTATTATACGTAGTACACACTTTTGAATACAGTGAAGTTAAAAATTAACAATTTCTTGCCACTTTCAATCACAAAGTCTTCTAGCCAGAGTTTCTTTTGTATTTAAATAAGCTGGATTTAAGAAAAAATAATTTATTCCGGGTATACCTTAATCCATATTCGATTATGACTATCAAAATGAGACTACGTAAATACTCAAGCAAGGAAAAAATAATTTAATAAAAATATTTTTTTATTTGAAATTTTCTCAAGAACTAAAAGACATAAAATCATCTAGTTTTCAATGTTTGTTCAAAAACAAATATAAGCAATGCATTCTAAAAACAATAGTAAATAATCTTATGTCCGATTTCATAAACAAACACTAAAAGCACTCAAAATGTTGAGAACACAAATTTTACAAAACAAAACATCAGCTGTCAATCTTCCATATTCAGTTTTTAATGACACTTTTAAAATTTAATGAGCCAAAAATGGGCATTTAGTTTTAAAAGGTGTTTAAAAGCTTGTTTACTTTAAAAGCGCTTGGTGAAACCAAAATATCCCATTTAACAGTTTAAAATGCTGTTAAATGTATAAAAGCTGTTTATGAAATTGGGCATTAAAGTGTAAAAATCACACTTCAAACCTTTTTTTGCCCAAATTTTGAGTTTAAAACAATTTTGTTTCAAAAACTATGCAAATTAACACACGTCTGTTCCATTAGTAATTAGAAAATATGAACAAAAATATAATAATAAGCAATAAGAATGATCCTCTGGATCATAAAATATGATATTAAATAATATGTTACATTTCAATATAATCACGTGGGAGCATGTTGTTTTACTAATAAGTGATTCATGTATAAGAAACCATAAGATCTTTGTTTAACCATATTTGATGACAGTTTACAGCAAAAATGTTTTTCGATTTTAGTCTTAAGTTGGCATCTGAGATGATCGGATTAATAAATATTTATTAAAAATATAATATCTCAACGAACTATTCTAATTTACATAGTTTTGACTTGATTTAAAAACAAGCTAATAGACAAAATTGTTGTCTTTAAAAAAATGTATAAAACTTAGTTGTAAGTATTACCATTATTTCCATTTAACGTACATATTTTTTTAAATTGCCCCTAACGCCTAAAAATAGAGAATACACCCCGCTCCCATAATAAAAAATGATTGTTTTTAACTGTTCTATACAAATCCGTCATTAAACTTTGTCGCCTGAGTTATCGTACTCTTCCCAAAAAATGCAATACCTAATGTCGATGTAGCCACTAGGTGCCTCCCCTAAAGAATTTCTTATCACTATACCGGATTTTCATGGTGAATTGATGTTAGAGGGTGGTGAATTGATGTTAGCTGTGGTGAATTGATGTTAGAATTCGAAATAAGGGTGCGTGAGAAGAGGCGTTGCCAAAATGTGCCCGATCGGAAATTTGTACAAGTTTGATAACTAATACTGTGAACAAAATGACCTGAAATATAAAAAGTTTATTTAGAAAAGACAAACTGTTATTATTTTCTTAAACAAATTTTGTCCAGGGTAGTGGGCGAGTGGTCCGCACATTTTGGAAATGGCCCTCAAAATTGCCCTTACAATTTTTGTCTTCGCGGCAACGCTGATAAGAATTGACGTTTCAGCTTGTAGGCAAAACCAGAATGACAGATTGGTTTCCGGTCTTTATATGGTGTGTCTATGATTGAAAACATTTGTACATACCCATCTCTTTTTCCATTCCTGTTTTATTTGTGTGTACTCGTTATCTTTTTTCTTTACATTACGAACGACATTTCTAAAATGCTGAAAATAGGTGATTTAAGTAGAGACTAAATAAAAAGACCGTCAACTTGTTATTTCCTGTTGCCAATTTTCATTACATAAGATTTGTGAATAGGTGATAACTTTGTATATATATTTGAATAGTATTATTATGAAACACAAAATTTTGTTACGGAAGGCGGACCATTGGGCGCTGCCTGTACGAAAATTAAGTGTGGAATCTAAGAGCGACTGGAAGTATAAAAATATTGAAATAAATAAATAAAATAAATTACTCAAATGTAAACAAAAATCAGTCGTTGCCAACGTTACCTGAGATTTTTTTATTCATACCTATCAATGTATAGAAGGTTTGCATATACAATACATTTAATTGTATGTGGTTTAGATTAGTTAGCAGAAAATTGTATTCATTTGATTTTGATTTTCTATTTTTGTGAAATCTGAAAATTTAAAAGCAACGTTTTCAAATTAAAGTTGTGATACAATGCTTCGTTGCCATATTTTGAATTTTTAAATAGCAAATACATTCGATGTAGGTTTTTTTTTAAGTTTATATTTTTTATTGTAATGTAGGTAGTGGGTGGGTAGGTATGTAGAAAAGTAAGTATTAAGGAGGGTAGGTTGGTGTGTATTAAGCAGAATTGTAAGGACTTAAGTCGTTTCGTTATTCGAGTTATGTTGACTCAAGCTAGAATTAAACAATCAACTTAAAATGTCAACGCGTTGACTCTCTGACGTCATAAAAACATCTAAACTTTCCGTGTCAACGCACCGTCAACGTTCACAGCGTCAATGCTTAAGACGTTGACTAACAAATGATTAGACAAAATAATATTTATTTAAGCTAACGTTATTTTTATTTTTTTCATATAAGGGTGTGAAAGAATGTTAAAATTGTTACAATGTAAGTATATAACATAATTATTGTGTAGTTTTTAATTGTAGGTCTACAAATGACGTCATTTGTACGTCAATAGTAGCTTCAGACTTTTTTCTTTAATATTTTGCAGTGCGAAACAACTGTGCTAAAATTGAAAAAATTGATAATTTATGCATATGTACCCATTTCCGAACATATTTTCCCATATTTATACTTTTGGAAGCAGATAGGTCCAGGGTTTAAATAGGTACATGAATAAGTACGATAGTATCTGTTTAGGTTGGCCGGTTGTTGCGTAGATAAAAATGTAAGGCAGTTTTTAGGGAATAATTTTGTTAAATTAATGTATTAAACCAAAAAAGTAACAAAATCAATTTAAGAACCTACAATCCTCCTCACCCTCATTTTGGTTGTTTCAAAAAACGGACAAATAGCTAAAGATAGTGTGATAGCTTTTTATGTAAATTGAAATGAAATATTATCGTTTACACGGCTTTTTAAAATGGGTTTGCATATTTGTCAGGTGTAATTAATTATTTAAATAATCACGTTACAAAAAACATTTTAATTTTCATCTCAATTATTATTGATTTATTTGTATGGTGCTGACATCACATCAACTAAAAAGAGTTTTTAAATAAGTGACCATAAAAGCTGTTATTGAACATGAACATATTTTCAATATACAGGGTGTCCCATAAGTAATGGTCCAAACTGTATATGCTGAATGGTCAAGTCATGGCCTACCAGAATTTGGTAACTTGTCTATACCGCATCCTAACGGTTTTCGAGTAACGGTTGTTTTAATGAAATTTTCAAAAACACCTACTTTTAGTCGGTTTTTCAATCACCCTGTCCACAAATGATTTTTGTTTTAACTATATGTTAATATTTTACAATTTTGAATAAACATTCAATATTTTGCATTTAAAAAATTTCAATTTTCGGCACTGTTTTGCAAATTATTGATAGTTAAAATCATATTCTTATCAAACTTAATTTTTAAAATCGAACTTTAAAACAGTTTTATTAAAAAAAATCATATTACACACATATTACTTTTACATGTTCATGATTATTTTGCATGGTACTCTTTTCAGCTTTGTTTAAACCTTTGATTAAAATTAATTTTTATACAAAAAAAATCAAACTTTTTGTTCATTAAATAACAACTTTACGAACAAATTAAGAAAAATGATTGTTATTAAAGTGAAATGCGGTCATGCTAAAGCATGTATAACTCGAGCATTATCATTTGCGCAATCCATTAATAATTCCACAACGCTTGGCTCGTTGGAAATTCACTTGGTACGTCTTACGGAGGCCTGGTCTAGTTTCACAGCTCTACAAGATAAGTTGTTTGACTTTTGTGATGATGAAGATTTCACAGATCCTGAGCAAGAGTTTGCCGAGTACGAAGAGAAGTACTGCCAAGCGCATTCTTTAATGAATACTTCAATTCATCAAATTTCGAACTCAAATACTCATCCCGATCAATCAATTGATGAGGAATTGGCTGCTCAGCAGACTTTATATCTAAAAAAAATTGGATGTGACATAAACACACAACGTTAAAACGATAAAGTTGCCAGAATGTAAAATACCTACATTTAATGGTGACTATAAGGACTGGCCGGGTTTTAAGGATCTGTTCACGGGAACAATTGATCGCAATCCTTCTACTCAAAAATTTCAATATCTGAAATCGTTCTTGGGTGGAGACGCCGCGAATCTAATTAAACATATATCTTGTACCGAGAATAATTACATAGAAGCTTGGGATAAACTTGAGGTGCGTTTCGATAAAAAAACATTTGATTATTCAATCGTTCATTCAGTCTTTCAACTCATTGCCATCGTGTAGTTCTCCCAACGTGCAATCTCTAAGAAAACTAACAGATGGTGCTGATGAGACTCTACGAGGCCTAAAGGCACTTGATTCTAACTCCAGAGATCCCTGGCTCATTTTTATTTTGTTACAAAAATTAGACCACGATACCAAACAGGCATGGGCTGAGGAACGTGCATCAAGTGACGAATGTAGTACCATAGATCAATTTGTTGAGTTCTTAGAAAATCGTTGTAGTTGTTTGGAATCCTGCTATACATCAACTCGTGCCTCCAAACCATCTACCAAAACCCAAAATAGTGTTCGAACACACTTAGTGGAAACCAAGGTAGTGTGCCCAAAGTATACGGAAGATCATATTCTTCCATCATGTACAACTTTTATTCGTTTAGATGTAGACGCCCGTCGTAATTTCTTAAAAGAAAATGCTTTATGCTTTAACTGTCTTCGAAATGGTCATTCTTCGAACAAATGCCATTCAACCTTTCGGTGTAAAATGTGATCGTCACGTCACCACACTCTTGTACATCCTACACATAACACAAACACTTCGTGAACAAGCTCAATGTCAAACCCGGTTGCTATTCAACACCATGCTTCTTCTGCTTCTTCTTCGACGCCTCAAGACTCTGTAGATCCTATTGTGATTAACCACTCTATCGAAAGAAATCATCGTGCTAGTGCTATTATTCCTACTACTGTAGTTAAGGTTTGTGATAAGCAAGGAGTTTATCAAAACCTTCGTGTACTTCTCGACACAGGATCACAAGTGTCCTTCGTAACGGAGCAATGTGTGCAACGCTTAGGACTTTCTCGAAAAAACTCTCGTATTCCTATAATGGGAATTTCATCAACATCTGCAGGTGTTACCAAAGGTTTGGTTAGCCTGACTTTACAGTCGAGATATGATTCAAATTTTATTGACATTGATTGTTACGTCATCTCAAAGTTGACGTCTTTACTTCTATCAGCTCCAATAACCAATATCGATTTCACTGCATTCCTTTCCATGAATTTAGCAGATCCAAATTTCAATTTGCCTGGTCCAATAGACGTTTTAATTGGATCAGATAAATTCTTTAGCGTTATTGAGGGACCTTCGAAAACTTCTGTTTTAGAGGGTCTTAAATCAATACCGACTATATTCGCCTGGGTGATAGCAGGAAGCTGTCAGCAGCATACTTCACAAGCTATGGAAGTGAGTACTCACTGTACCCAACTAGATTACTCACAAGAGTTAGATTTAGAACGTTTTTGGCGATTAGAAGAAGTTCATCATGAACCACTTCTATCGATTGGGGAACAACAGGCTGAAGAGCATTTTGTTTCAACACACCGCCGTCACGAAGATGGAAAATACATCGTTATGTGCCATTTAAGTCAATTTCAAATATTTCACCAGACAATTCTTTTCGTCTGTCTTTAAATCGACTCTGCTCTATTGAGCAGACATTTTTATACAATCCAGATCTTAAAAAACAATATTCGAGTTTTTTGGATGAGTACTTATCGCTAGATGAACTACATCAGATAACACCACATTATTATTTACCCCACCACCCAGTATTTAAAGAAGATCCTGTAAAACATTACTAGCTTTTGACCTTGACATATGGTACTTCTGCTGACCCATTTTTGGCAGTGCGAACACTTAAACAACACGCGTTAGATTCCTCAAAAAACAACCCTCGCGTTTCTTCGATAATCGAAAACGATTTTTATGTCGATGACGTCATCACCGGCGCTGATTCCATTGAGGAATTGATTGCTCTTCGAGATGAACTTGTGGAAGTTCTCAAATCCGCAGGTTTCAATCTTCAAAAATGGACCACTAACTGTTGGCCTCTTCTATTATCACTACCAGAAGACCAGCAAGAAATTTCTCCAGTTGAGTTCGAAGAATCGAATATAATCAAGGTTCTAGGGTTACAGTGGTGTCCATCTAAAGATTGCTTTACCTACAAGGTAAATCTTCCAAGCCAATCAGTTTGTACAAAACGCCGAATACTTTCTGACGCTTCGCGAATATTTGACCCACTTGGATTCGTCGCTCCCGTTATCGTCGCTATCAAAATATTCTTCCAAGACCTGTGGCGGGAAAGGTTAGGCTGGGATGACACGCTACCGGATGAACTAGCGCATCTTATTCGAGATGAACTTCATGTAATCGAGTCGATTTCTGTTCCTAGGCTCATATGGGCCAACAACCTTAACTGTGAACTACACGCCTTTTGCGATGCATCGTTGGATGCATATGCAGCTGTTGTGTATTGCCGTAGCATCAGCGTTTCTGGAGAGATAACAGTTTCATTGATGGCAGCCAAGAGCAAGGTCGCTCCAATAAAGATTCTCTCTCTGCCAAGACTTGAGCTCTGCGGAGCTGTTCTTTTAACACGTCTCGTCAACAAAATAAAATTATCTTTGCAGGCTAGTGATCTAAGAGTATTTGCATGGACAGACTCTTCAATTGTTCTCCATTGGCTGTCTGCACCTCCCAAAAAGTGGTCGGTCTTCATTGGTAACCGGACATCAGAGATCCTATCGTCAATCCGGCTCAAATCATGGAATCACGTTCGTTCTGCATGTAATCCGGCTGACGTTGCATCACCTGGGATCCCACTGTCTTTTCTAAAGTCTACGGAAATCTGGTGGATGGGTCGATCTTGGCTCTGCAAAAAATCTCACGAATGGCCAGAATCAGAATGTGGTATACAAGAGATACCAGTTGATAAATTGGAAGAACGGAAGTCAAACAAGGTCCAGGTATTTCTGTCTAATCTAACAAGTGATACTATTCTTCAAGAAATTATTGCTAATTCTTCAGATTGGATGAAATCCGTTCGCGTTCTGGCATATTTTTTTCGTTTTATTAGAAACTATTTGCATTTACCCAAAGGTAATAATTGTTATTATCTCTCAACAGACGAAATTGCAGAATCAAAGACTCGATTAATAAAATACGCTCAAAATTCATCATTTTCTTCTGAAATTATGATTCTTCAGAATGGCAAACAATTATCTTCACGCAACAAACTAATATCCTTATCTCCGTTTCTTGATCGTGATAACGTGCTTCGTGTCAGTGGCCGTCTAATCTACTCAGATTTATCTTATAATGAAAAACATCCCATAATTGTATGCAAATCGCACCGCGTTACTAAGCTAATCGTTGAATACACTCACAAACATCATCTGCATGCCGGCGTGTCCCTAGCATTCGCGATTTTAAAACAAACTTTTCATATACTGGGTTGCAGAAATCTATTAAGACAAATAGTACATGACTGTATTAAATGTCTTCGGCAGCGCAAAATGTCTGCAGTGCAATTCATGGGAGATCTCCCAGTTGAGCGCGTTCGGTTTTCGCGGCCTTTAAGTAAGGTTGGTTGTGACTATGCGGGCCCAATAACACTGCGGTTAGCTCCTGGGAGAAATCCAAAATTTGTTAAATCGTACATAGCAATTTTTGTATGCTTTGTTACTAAAGGAATTCATATTGAACTCGTTGGTGACCTATCCTCAAACGCATTCCTTTTGGCTTTAGATCGTTTTATATCGCGTCGTGGATATGGAGTGATAACGCGACAAACTTTCATGGTGCTAAACGAATGCTTGGGGAGTTATACAACCTCCTCATTAGTGAGCAGCATCAAAATGCTGTAATAAATCATCTCTCTAAAGACCATATCACCTGGAAATTTATACCACCTTCTGCACCCCACTTTGTAGGGTTGTGAGAGGCTGGTGTAAAATCTGTTAAAACTCACATTAAACGCGTAATCGGTGAAAACAGACTAACATACGAAGAAATGTACACCCTGTTAGCTAAAATCGAATGTCTTCTCAATTCACGCCCTATGTGGCAAACCTCAGACTACTAACCCACTGCTTTATCTCCATCTCATTTTATGATTGGAGATTCCTACTCTGCAATACCACAATCAGATTCTTTAAATTTAAATATTTCGAAAGAAACTAACTGGTATCTCTTACAGACTTTGATGCAAGGCTTTTGAAAGCGGTGGCACCAGGAGTATCTGACGTCTCTACAAAATCGACGTAAATAGCAGAAGAGTCAACCTAACATAAACATAGATGACATAGTTTTACTTAGGGAGCCAAATCTTCCTCCATCTAAATGGATTCTTGGCCGAATTATCAAAATCCATCCTGGCAAAGACAACAGATGCAGAGTTGTTACAGCACATACGCAGTTTGGAGACTACATTAGGCCTATTGTGAAAATTGCTCCCTTGCCTATAACTGAAAGACCAGAGTCTTCCAGGGGGGGCTGAATGTTCAGTACTGGATGCACATTTGCCCAACATAACAAATAATACCCTATATTATTCTATGTTATCACTCAATTTAACCTAACGCTGTCACACTCTTTTTATTAATAACACTGTAACTTGAGTTTATCTTTTAATCCGCTTTGTGCTCATTTTTCTTATCCGCTATGTTAAATATTAACTTGCTAAAATCTTTCCTTTTCAATTTGGACCATCGGACAGCACACATCATAAGTATAACATTATATTGACATATATAAAAAACATTACACATTTTATAAAACTATTTCATTACGACATTACACAAACATTTTTTCATTATTCAACATAAAACATTACAAATTATTCTACATACAGTCCAATCTTATTAAACAGTGTTCGAGGAATTTTGAAAAGAAGAAGGGAAATCGAGAAGGAAGATATTGAGGAAATCGAGGAAAGAATAAAAGAAAATTGGAGATTCGAGGATCGAGGTGTGAGGATTATGAAAAGAGGAAAATAGGAAGGAAAAATAAAAGATAAGTAGTTGTTTCTTTGTTCTTTTAGAATATATACATATACATATATGTCGGGACGCGTCCGGTATTAAAGGCCCATTTTAGTTTGCTATTTGTTTTAATTGGTTTAAATAAGTTTCATTCGTGTGTAAATTAAACTTTTATTTTGAAAACATTTTGGGTTTTAATCTAGGGATCTTCAATCCCACGGTTTCCCAAAAATAAATATTAAATTTAAAAACCAAACGTTCGTTGTGTCTTTGTTTATTATTATTAATCGATCAACGTTGTTACAATTTACAAAAATTCTTCCACAGGAACCTAGCTCAACTGAGCAGCCGCGGTTACAGCTTCGTTAACGAGCTGTATAGTTAAGCTAGGCATACACGATGAACATGCTCAGCGAACATGTTCGTTTGCGTTAGCCCACACACGACAAACATTCATTTCGGGACGATTGTCTGAAAAACAAGCGCAAAGTAGTTGCCCTTACGGCAATTTACTTATGTGAAAAAAATAAAAATAAATATATAAAATTAATTTAAAGCCAATGTCTCAAATTTTTGAAAAGTTATTTGAGTCGAAAATCAATTTTTATCTACTTACTTTTATTAATTTTTTGTTTTAGGTTTTAATTTTTTGTAAAAAAAAACTGTCAATTCGATTTTTCTCAAAATTTTACCGAATATTGAAAACAATATTTCTTGTAAGAAAAAATTAGTTGGAGGCCGTAATCTCAAATTTTCGAAAAGATATTTAAGTCGAAATTCAATTTTTACCAACTTTTAGTAATGTTTTTTTTTAGGTTTTTATTTTTTATAAAAAAAAACTGTCAATTTGATTTTTCTCAAAATTTTACCAGATGTTGAAAACGTTATTCTTCGTTGCACAAAATTGTTTTGGAGATAAAATCATTTTTTATTCGTACAATTTTTGAGGTGACAAATATTTTTTGTTCAGTTTTTTTGATTTATAAAGAAAACTGTTAATTGGACTTTTTCCAAAAATATACCTGTTTGGTATTACGTTACAAAATAAAATATAGAATTTGATTCAAGTCTCTAGCGTTATTGGTTCAAAAGATATTTGGGGTTAACAAAAATGTTCACCTCTTTTTTAAACTGCTATGATAAAAAAAAACACCCACGCAATTTTCTTGAGAGCCCTCTCTGCATTATTATCTGTATAACAAAATTTATTTGAAGT
Source organism: Eupeodes luniger (assembly GCA_951509635.1). NCBI lineage: Eukaryota > Metazoa > Arthropoda > Insecta > Diptera > Syrphidae > Eupeodes > Eupeodes luniger. Next base: position 191,051,032 of record OX608073.1, on the reverse strand, counting down.
CATCTCTTCTGGTTCTTGAGCTATTGACGACGAAAAAAACGTCGCGAACGTACGGACGTAACGTACGTACACACGCACGCACAAACATCTTTCTAAAAATCTTTTATTTTTATTTATTTTTGACACAATGTGACAAATTTTACCCATTACAATAACTTCCTATGGGAAGTTAAAAAGGTTGTGTATGAAAGAACTGTATATGAGAGAACTGGAGATAACATCACACGAAGATTTAAAAAAATCTATAATACTACGTTTCCACCGGGCACTAAACCGAGATTTAGCTAGATTTGTCACAAATCTCCTTGAAATCTCGAAGATTTACCATACAAATTTTAATCTCCTCAAATGAAGATTTCAAATAAAACTCATTGAAATCTACTTGGAAACATTAGTTTGTTAAATCAAACAAACTTTTTTTTCGGAGAATAATTGTTGAACCTACCCATTTAAACGCCAATTTCGTTTATTGACGGATGGAAATGTCTTACTTCCATATGATTCAAATTCAAAACAATAAACAACTTTTAAGAAATCACAGACGCAATAAAATGTAAGTATACAAAAATAATAGAAGTACCCGTGGCATGATGGTTAGTGCGTTGGACTTTGCTGCTGTGGTTGTTCTAGTTTTAAGTAGTTTATAGGTAGAACAGGTAGTTTTAGTTAGCTTTAAGTTTTATATTAAGGACCTTATTTTAAGTAGTTTTTTAAGTTAAAATAAAAAAGGATATTCACATTAGTTTTTTCTAAATTTTCTAATGAATACAAAAATAAATAAAATGAATTGAAGTTAAATAGATCTTAGGGCCGAAAGGCATTAGCATTAAGTATTATTGTTTAACTTAGAGTGTCCGTATGGGACCAATAAGTTAGTTGTAAGTTATGGTTAATTAGGCTAGTTTTATGAATTTTTGTCTAGCTTTAAGATAGATCTAAGAGTGAATTAATAAAAATGAATTTAAAAAAAAAAAGAAAAAAAAAGTGTGTTGGACTGTCATGCCAGAGGTCTTGGGTTCGATCCCTGCCTATGCCATCTAAAGTTTTTTTCACGGGTACTGCCTCTTGCGAGGAATTGACAAATTCTCCAAGAGTAATTCTTGTCATGAAAAGTGCTTTCTCAAAAATTTGCCGTTCGGATTCGGCTTAAAACTGTAGGTCCCTTCCATCCCTGACAACAGTACTCGCACACAGGAATGGTTGAGAGTTGTAAGTCACTAGGCCCTAGTTCTCAATGGACTGTTGCGCCACCTAATTTATTTTTTATTTTGTATACAAAAATAATAAATATGTACAAGAATATAATAAAACTAATTACTTACAGATGATGAGTGAACAAATAAAAAAAAAAACGAAAAACCTGGGCAGCGGAGGATGAAACGCTTTTGTTGGAGTTGTGGGCCGACAAACAGGCTGACTTGATCGGCCAGAGAAAAAACTCTCACGTTTTCAAGGAAATGGCAGAGATTATGGTGGGATATACTCCAGAGGAAATAAAAGTGAAAATTCACAACTTAACGAATCGGATAGGTAAAGTTCTTTTTTTGTTTTCTTTTTAGAATCTATTATTAAATTCTTTTCACTAACAGAAAGGAAAAGAAATTGGTGCGCCCTTATGAAGGTTCTCCGTCTCAATGGGGTCTGTATTTACAAATAAATGCAATACTGAGTAATGTGGAAAATCTACAAGAGGACAGCATTATGGGTAAAACAATATAACTACTCAAAAAAAATAGTTTTGTTAAAATTTATTATGTATTTCAGAATCAATTTACTTCACTCAAGAGTCATCTCAAGACTCATTGTCGGAGATGTTTTCCCCTCCTGCCACTGCCGTTGTTCCGTCGGCTGCTTCGTCCGCTTCCACTTCGACCGCTGCTACATCCACTACTCCTGCCGTCCAGATGTTCCATGTCCATCAAACTCAACAGCTGGAAAAAGAGGAAGAGAATTCAAAGGGATGAGGAATTTCAAAAGCAGGATGAAATAATATTGCAAAATTTCAAACTAATAAGAGAAACTGATGAAAAATTGATTTTGATTGAGGAGAAAAGAAATGCAATATTGGAAAGAATTGCAAAATCTTGCGAATCTCTTCAACAAGATTATGCACTTTCAAGCCAGAGGAGTTTCTTGGGATGAATTTAATACTTATTTGTGATGTTTTTTGATTGTGTTGTGATATTAAACGTGCTATTTTGAATTAATAAATTAGTGTTATTTATGTATGTAATTTATGTATATTTTTTTAAGTTCTTATTTTTGTTACGTCTTTTGTACCTCCATATATATAAATTAAAATAATGAAATAAAAAGCAAAGAATATAAACCAAATGAAATGTTTTACTTTAATGAACGGGGTGTGGGATTTCTTCTTGTCGGCTTTGTTAATGCTTTTGTTATTAAAACAAAGACATTTAATTTTTGAAGAAGACGACAATTACAGTTGAAGTAGGTACTTGGAATGGTGGGGCACAGAAAATAATTAAATGAAATTTATTACGTACATAAGTAGGCACTTATTGCGTTCCTGCTATGTCGGGTTGGTATCGTTGATGTGAATAGTAAACTCTGGCTGTTCCCTCACAATAATTTCCTTAGAATGTTGTATCCAATGGTTATTAATTTCATCATTATGGACATTCAAAAAATTGTGCAGTACGTAACAAGATTTGATGATGAGGTTGGTGTTTTCAATTGGATTGTCTAGCCCTTTTCCGATTCTCTGAAACTTAGCCTTTAAATGACCAAAGGTATTCTCGACAACTCTTCTGCTCTTTGATAGATAGTAATTGAAATTTTTTTCAACTGGAGTTATGACAAAATTCATTTATTCGTTATTAATCTTTAGATATTGTTTTTTTTTTCAAAGATTTGTACTAACCTATTGCTCCAAAACACTGTGGAAAGCCGAGTTTTTCAAATCCATTTACGTTTTCCTTAATTATTTCTTCGGTAAGTGGGTATGCAGACAAATATATAGGTGAGAGCACGTTCCACACGGCTTTGCAACATTTTTTTAAAATTTTACCAACCGTGCATTTTCCAACACCAAAGAGGTTTCCAACACTTCTGTACTCTGCAGAGGATCCAAGTGCATATAAGGCTATTGCAATCCTCTTCTCAAGAGGTATGGACTTCCTATAATTGGTGTCTTTTTTTTTAAATGCTGAAGATGAGAACAAAGATCTTCAAAATTCTGTCGGTACATACGGACTATGAACTGGGTTGTTGTACATTGTACTTACCTTAACCCAGACTTTTCTTACAGGCTGCTTTCTTAAAAATTAATTTTTATTGATTTTTTGTTCTTTCTAGCTACCAAAAATATTTATTAAGCTCTGCAGGCGTTTTTTTCTAAAAAAGTGAATTCTCCTGTCGAAAGCACCCATAACCACTTTCAAATTGTTGAGAAGAATCAATTGACGAGATGCTAAAAGTTTTAAGTTACCGACACTCATTCTTTTTTAAAGAAATTAACACTTCATAATTAAAAAAATATTAAATTATCAATCAATAAAATCAATACAAATTTCATATTTTTTTCTTTTCGAAAGGAGAATAATTTGACCTTTGGTTGTTATGACATTAACCAAACGTCAAATTAATCTCCTTTTCTTTGGTGGAAACACCTCATGATTTATTTTAAATCACTTGCCTTAAATCTCGAATTATTTTTTGGTGGAAACGTGCTTTAAAAGTATGACTTACAGTTGCCATCTTCCGCAATGCATACTCGACGACATTCATATGAGAAATGAGAATTTGTTCGCGAACATCGCCATACACGACGAACATGACAGCTAACGAACATGAAAAAATCAAAAATGCTCGGCAACAGCGAGCGGTTCGCATACAAGCCCATACACGAGAAAACAAACAGCGAACACGAGCAGGTTCGCCGAACATTTTCATCGTGTATGCCTAGCACTACGTTTTTTTTGTTCTCTCCTTTGTGTAGCATTCGTACTCGGTAGAGTGCGAATTGCTCGATTCGTTGCTTGCGTCGTCGTTCGTCGCTACGCTGCCGCGCTACTCGGTTAACTTTGTGATAATTTGTTTTAAATAATTAATATGAAATAATCATAAGGGGGGCCCTCGCGGTTAACAAAATTTAGTGTAACAGCATATTAGATATATTTTCTATGTGCATAAAAGTGAATTCAAATTACCGTTTCAGGTATGATATTCTTACGCACACATAAAATCAACTCGTGAGTATTTATGCACACATTGAACGAACTCCTAATCAAGGATTTAAGTTATCTTGAGACTAAACAAAATGGTTTTCGAGTATTGATATCTTTATAGAGAGTGTTTTGGTTTCATTGCAAAATTGATATTTTGACAGTCTAACTAAGTTAAAGAAACGAAAAACGTTTTATCAACTAGCTAGTCAATCTAAAAATTATTAACAAAAAAAGTTTGATAAAAAAATATTTACATTTTTCAGAGCTCTTATTTTGCGGTATGTATTTATAACCTAAACCAAAAACGATCTTATATTTCTGATTCTTTCCAAAAAAAATTGTTTCATATGGCAATGCATATTAAAGTTTTCATTTCGTAGATCCTGTAAGTGCTCGAAATAAAATTATGAATTAAAATAGAAGATCGAGTACAACAGATTCGTTATAAGTTGTAACATACTACAAAAAATAGTTGTTTAGTAGAACACTATTCAAGTCTTATCGATACAACCAATTACCAAATTGAAGTAAAATAAAAAATTCAATAAACAAAAACCTTCAAACCAGTGTCTGGTTTAGTTGTTTCTATCTTCTCAGCATTAATGTGTCATGAATTAGTTTGAAGTGTTGATTGCCCGAGTTATTTTTCCGCATAGTGTTTGGAAAGAAATTAAAACCATTTTAAAATTGTACGTAAAAAATCGAAACTGCATCATAATAATAGGTTAAAAACTGCAGATGATGCCATGTGTGACCTTCCATAAACAACCTCAAATATCTTGTGTTGAATCCGGTATTCATGATTTCTTTTTACTTTTATATGATGTTGGTCTAATTAATCTTACTTTTCGACCTCTAGCGAAGAACGCAAAATGCTTAAAATTCAGAAAAACTTCATAAATTTCGCGCTTTTTCGCTTCTTAGTATCTTGTTCCCTGAAGGACAATTTTTGTATGCAATCACGTTCTACCATTTTAAGGCAAATAAATTATTATTATTATTATTATTATTATTATTATTATTATTATTATTATTATTATTATTATTATTATTATTATTATTATTATTATTATTATTATTATTATTATTATTATTATTATTATTATTATTATTATTATTATTATTATTATTATTATTATTATTATTATTATTATTATTATTATTATTATTATTATTATTATTATTATTATTATTATTATTATTATTATTATTATTATTATTATTATTATTATTATTATTATTATTATTATTATTATTATTATTATTATTATTATTATTATTATTATTATTATTATTATTATTATTATTATTATTATTATTATTATTATTATTATTATTATTATTATTATTATTATTATTATTATTATTATTATTATTATTATTATTATTATTATTATTATTATTATTATTATTATTATTATTATTATTATTATTATTATTATTATTATTATTATTATTATTATTATTATTATTATTATTATTATTATTATTATTATTATTATTATTATTATTATTATTATTATTATTATTATTATTATTATTATTATTATTATTATTATTATTATTATTATTATTATTATTATTATTATTATTATTATTATTATTATTATTATTATTATTATTATTATTATTATTATTATTATTATTATTATTATTATTATTATTATTATTATTATTATTATTATTATTATTATTATTATTATTATTATTATTATTATTATTATTATTATTATTATTATTATTATTATTATTATTATTATTATTATTATTATTATTATTATTATTATTATTATTATTATTATTATTATTATTATTATTATTATTATTATTATTATTATTATTATTATTATTATTATTATTATTATTATTATTATTATTATTATTATTATTATTATTATTATTATTATTATTATTATTATTATTATTATTATTATTATTATTATTATTATTATTATTATTATTATTATTATTATTATTATTATTATTATTATTATTATTATTATTATTATTATTATTATTATTATTATTATTATTATTATTATTATTATTATTATTATTATTATTATTATTATTATTATTATTATTATTATTATTATTATTATTATTATTATTATTATTATTATTATTATTATTATTATTATTATTATTATTATTATTATTATTATTATTATTATTATTATTATTATTATTATTATTATTATTATTATTATTATTATTATTATTATTATTATTATTATTATATTATTATTATTATTATTATTATTATTATTATTATTATTATTATTATTATTATTATTATTATTATTATTATTATTATTATTATTATTATTATTATTATTATTATTATTATTATTATTATTATTATTATTATTATTATTATTATTATTATTATTATTATTATTATTATTATTATTATTATTATTATTATTATTATTATTATTATTATTATTATTATTATTATTATTATTATTATTATTATTATTATTATTATTATTATTATTATTATTATTATTATTATTATTATTATTATTATTATTATTATTATTATTATTATTATTATTATTATTATTATTATTATTATTATTATTATTATTATTATTATTATTATTATTATTATTATTATTATTATTATTATTATTATTATTATTATTATTATTATTATTATTATTATTATTATTATTATTATTATTATTATTATTATTATTATTATTATTATTATTATTATTATTATTATTATTATTATTATTATTATTATATTATTATTATTATTATTATTATTATTATTATTATTATTATTATTATTATTATTATTATTATTATTATTATTATTATTATTATTATTATTATTATTATTATTATTATTATTATTATTATTATTATTATTATTATTATTATTATATTATTATTATTATTATTATTATTATTATTATTATTATATTATTATTATTATTATTATTATTATTATTATTATTATTATTATTATTATTATTATTATTATTATTATTATTATTATTATTATTATTATTATTATTATTATTATTATTATTATTATTATTATTATTATTATTATTATTATTATTATTATTATTATTATTATTATTATTATTATTATTATTATTATTATTATTATTATTATTATTATTATTATTATTATTATTATTATTATTATTATTATTATTATTATTATTATTATTATTATTATTATTATTATTATTATTATTATTATTATTATTATTATTATTATTATTATTATTATTATTATTATTATTATTATTATTATTATTATTATTATTATTATTATTATTATTATTATTATTATTATTATATTATTATTATTATTATTATTATTATTATTATTATTATTATTATTATTATTATTATTATTATTATTATTATTATTATTATTATTATTATTATTATTATTATTATTATTATTATTATTATTATTATTATTATTATTATTATTATTATTATTATTATTATTATTATTATTATTATTATTATTATTATATTATTATTATTATTATTATTATTATTATTATTATTATTATTATTATTATTATTATTATTATTATTATTATTATTATTATTATTATTATTATTATTATTATTATTATTATTATTATTATTATTATTATTATTATTATTATTATTATTATTATTATTATTATTATTATTATTATTATTATTATTATTATTATTATTATTATTATTATTATTATTATTATTATTATTATTATTATTATTATTATTATTATTATTATTATTATTATTATTATTATTATTATTATTATTATTATTATTATTATTATTATTATTATTATTATTATTATTATTATTATTATTATTATTATTATTATTATTATTATTATTATTATTATTATTATTATTATTATTATTATTATTATTATTATTATTATTATTATTATTATTATTATTATTATTATTATTATTATTATTATTATTATTATTATTATTATTATTATTATTATTATTATTATTATTATTATTATTATTATTATTATTATTATTATTATTATTATTATTATTATTATTATTATTATTATTATTATTATTATTATTATTATTATTATTATTATTATTATTATTATTATTATTATTATTATTATTATTATTATTATTATTATTATTATTATTATTATTATTATTATTATTATTATTATTATTATTATTATTATTATTATTATTATTATTATTATTATTATTATTATTATTATTATTATTATTATTATTATTATTATTATTATTATTATTATTATTATTATTATTATTATTATTATTATTATTATTATTATTATTATTATTATTATTATTATTATTATTATTATTATTATTATTATTATTATTATTATTATTATTATTATTATTATTATTATTATTATTATTATATTATTATTATTATTATTATTATTATTATTATTATTATTATTATTATTATTATTATTATTATTATTATTATTATTATTATTATTATTATTATTATTATTATTATTATTATTATTATTATTATTATTATTATTATTATTATTATTATTATTATTATTATTATTATTATTATTATTATTATTATTATTATTATTATTATTATTATTATTATTATTATTATTATTATTATTATTATTATTATTATTATTATTATTATTATTATTATTATTATTATTATTATTATTATTATTATTATTATTATTATTATTATTATTATTATTATTATTATTATTATTATTATTATTATTATTATTATTATTATTATTATTATTATTATTATTATTATTATTATTATTATTATTATTATTATTATTATTATTATTATTATTATTATTATTATTATTATTATTATATTATTATTATTATTATTATTATTATTATTATTATTATTATTATTATTATTATTATTATTATTATTATTATTATTATTATTATTATTATTATTATTATTATTATTATTATTATTATTATTATTATTATTATTATTATTATTATTATTATTATTATTATTATTATTATTATTATTATTATTATTATTATTATTATTATTATTATTATTATTATTATTATTATTATTATTATTATTATTATTATTATTATTATTATTATTATTATTATTATTATTATTATTATTATTATTATTATTATTATTATTATTATTATTATTATTATTATTATTATTATTATTATTATTATTATTATTATTATTATTATTATTATTATTATTATTATTATTATTATATTATTATTATTATTATTATTATTATTATTATTATTATTATTTATTATATTATTATTATTATTAATTATTATTATTATTATTATTATTATTATTATTATTATTATTATTATTATTATTATTATTATTATTATTATTATTATTATTATTATTATTATATTATTATTATTATTATTATTATTATTATTATTATTATTATTATTATTATTATTATTATTATTATTATTATTATTATTATTATTATTATTATTATTATTATTATTATTATTATTATTATTATTATTATTATATTATTATTATTATTATTATTATTATTATTATTATTATTATTATTATTATTATTATTATTATTATTATTATTATTATTATTATTATTATTATTATTATTATTATTATTATTATTATTATTATTATTATTATTATTATTATTATTATTATTATTATTATTATTATTATTATTATTATTATTATTATTATTATTATTATTATTATTATTATTATTATTATTATTATTATTATTATTATTATTATTATTATTATTATTATTATTATTATTATTATTATTATTATTATTATTATTATTATTATTATTATTATTATTATTATTATTATTATTATTATTATTATTATTATTATTATTATTATTATTATTATTATTATTATTATTATTAT
>OX608073.1:191031358-191040725 GCA_951509635.1 Eupeodes luniger | reverse complement strand
ACTTAAACGATTTTGAAATATCTGCCTTGATGTTTAACAAATCTTGTTTCGATTGGCATGCTATAATAATATCATCAACGTATATTAAAATCAGTGACAAATTACCCATTTCCTGCTGTTTATACAAGCATGGCTCATTATCGCAAGGTGCAAATCCCATCTCTCGTAAAACACCATCAAGCTTAAAGTTCCACTCCCTTCCTGATTGTTTTAAACCGTATATTTCCTTCTTCAGCAATAAAACTTTGTCAGGTTGAGAACTATCGGCGTATCCAGGTGGTTGTTTCATGTAAACGGTATTTGTAAGATCGCTGTTCAGATATGCAGTGCAAACATCCATCTGATGCAGAAACAGTTTCAACTCTTGAAAATTTAGAATGAAACAACAACAACTTGTGTGTGCTACCACCAAGTTCATAGGCTGGAGTTATAGCTATTTCACGGGGGCCAACCCGATCATCACACTCCTTTAGTGGTGCTTAATCGCTTTTTTGTTCAATTTAATTATTGAAAGAACTTTTGCCCGAGCTGGGCTTGAACAAGCGACCTAGCGTGTGAGGAGCTAGTGCACTACGCACTACGCCACCACACCCACATGAAAGTTGTAAGCCAATTACAGGTTTTTTCGTTCTTTCGAACTATACTGAACCGATTAGCATTTTTCTAAGTACACACAAGTAATTGTTGTTGTTTTATTTAGGTTCTTTCTATTATCTCCTCTCTTTTTCATAAGCCAACAATTCGATTGGATTCGTATGAGGAGGGAGATGAGGCGAAAGAGTTTGACGCTGGTCAAGATTTTTAATTTTAACAATTTTTAAGGGGTTTTTGTGTGAAATTTTACACTCGCAGGTTAAGGCAGCTGCTTGTTGAATTTACAATTGAAAATTTAGAATGAAACAACAACAACTTGTGTGTGCTACCACCAAGTTCATAGGCTGGAGTTATAGCTATTTCACGGGGGCCAACCCGATCATCAGACTCCTTTAGTGGTGCTTAATCGCTTTTTTGTTCAATTTAATTATTGAAAGAACTTTTGCCCGAGCTGGGCTTGAACAAGCGACCTAGAGTGTGAGGAGCTAGTGCACTACGCACTACGCCACCGCACCCACATGAAAGTTGTAAGCCAATTACAGGTTTACAGTTACAGTTTCAACTCTGCAGCTATAGCCAAAATGAAACGTACACTCTCCAGTCGGCATACAGGTGAAAATGTTTCACCATAGTTCACACCATATTGCTGTGAATATCCTTTCGCAACAAGACGGGCCTTAAACCGTTCTATCTCGCCACTGGCATCTCTTTTTAGGTTGTACACCCACTTGCATCCAATAGCACGTTGATTACTTGGTAACTCAGCAACTACCCAGGTCTGATTCGCCAACAAAGCCTCATACTCCTTCTGCATAGCGTCACTCCAGTATGAATCGTATTCACTACTTGTCGCTTCTTCGTAAGATGACGGAATGGGGACATCACTTGCAACCAGTGCGCTAAGTACGTTGTATTGCTTCTTAGGGCGACCAATTCTACCTGACCGAAGCAATCTTGGCCTTCCAGGCCCAATCCTCAAATCGTCCTCTTGAACATCGTTGACCGCTTCCTCGAGATTATTTTCGCTGCTGTTCTCAACAGCTGGCTCTGTTTGACCACTTCGCTGATTAACAGCTTCTTCAAAACAGTCGTTGTCATCAAAACTTTGAGCATCTTCGTAAGCCTCAGCTTCATTGCCACTAACAACTATATCAACTTTAGAGGGTAAATCAAATGAAATCGTGTCCGGGGTCTTGAAAACAGTGCTGCCATTAGCATATTCTCTGTTTTTTAGCTCATCAAATAAGACGTCACGTTTTTCAACCACTTGTCTCGTATTGACATCATACAGTCGATAACCTTTTGCTTGAACTGAGTAACCAACCATTCGATATTCCTTCCCTTTTGCATGGAACTTGCTATTCTTATGCCCCTTCTCAAGTGCCACTGCAAAAGAACCAAAAACTTTTAGATGGCTAATAGAAGGCTTCTTACCTGTCCACGCTTCCATAGGTGTCATATTGACCAGCGCACTTGTCGGTGAACGATTGCGTAAGTAAACCGATGTGTTGACTGCTTCACCCCACAATGAATCTCATAGTCCTGACTGCACTAACAAACACCTTGACATCTCAACCAACGTCCGATTTGGTCGTTCCGCAACGCCATTCTGTTGCGGTGTGTATGCCATTGTCAACTGCCTTGCGATTCCATTCGTCTTATTGATGTATTCACGACCATTGTCGCTGCGTAAACATTTAAGCTTCTTGCCGGTTTGTCGCTCCACCAGATTCTTGAATTCCACGAATTTGCTGAAAACCTCATCTTTGGTCTTTAGGAAGTAAACAAAGATACGTCTGGATCTATCGTCGATTAACGTCAAAAAGTATTTCGAACCACCAATTGATCTTGGCTCAAAAGGACCGCAGACATCCGTGTGTACCAGCTCTAATAATTCCGTTGCTCTGTTCGAAGTTGCATTTGGGAAAGGATGAACGTGTATTTTACTGACCATTCACGTCTTACATGTCGTATTGGATTTAAAATTGACTTTTTCAATCCCGTGCACCAAATTCTTCTTGGCAATTTCCATCAAACTGCCATAATTCAAATGGCCGTATCTTCTATGCCACAAATCCGCTTCATCTTGAACAGCAGCAAAACAATTACTGTTTCGACATTCGAATATATATACAGATTTTCAACTTTATTGACTTTCAAGATGCATTCACCATCCTGTATAACTTCAGCGTGCTTTTTTCCAAAATGCACAACGCAATTATTTTGTACTGCTCGACTGACGGACATAAAATTTGACTTTATGTTTGGTACATATAACACGTTCAATAATTTCAGAGTACAAAGATCCGTTTGTAGCTGTACATCACCTCTCCCTTCTGCATACAAAAAATCTTCACCGGCCAAACCAATCATTTCCTTATGTTCTTCGAAATTTATGAAAAACCTTTTGTCACAACACATGTGGCTTGTTGCCCCACTGTCCAAACACCAATTTGACCGATTTAATGTACACACATCCATCGCCCCCAACAAACTACATTGCTTATGTTGTTCATTAATAGTAGTAGAGCTCTCTTTGTTTCTACATTGTGCCTTCACATGTCCACGACACCCGCACTTGAGGCAAGTAATGTTTCGCAATTTTAATTTTGCATTTGTATTGTGTTTTCCGGGAGGGTTCATCTGTTGATGAACAACTGTACTAGCTGTGAAAGCTTGTTGCTTTTCGAAAAATGAATCTTCATTGCCTTTGCGTTCCCCTTCTTGTTTCAGCTTGATACACAGAATATCAAATTTGGGTAAATAGTCACGCGTCTCTATAGCCACTACAAAACTTTCGTACATTTTCGGCAAACTAGAAAGAAGAATTATTGTTCGCAATTCATCGTTCATTTCTATGCCGACTCCGGCAAGCTTGTCCAATACTTCAACAAATGTATTCAAATAGCTGGATATGCTCTGACCGTCTGACATCCGCAAACTCAATAATTTCTTGTAAAGGGATACTTTGCATTGAGGTCCACTTGGCTGATGAACTTCTTTAAGTTTCGTCCAGGCGTCAAAGGACGAAGCACAATCTTTTATGTAACCTAATTGCGCTGGTTTTACACTCAGGGTGATCATGGCCAACGCTTTCTCGTCCATGCTTGGCCAATCGGTTCCTGTTCCTTCTCTTACTTCTTCTCTCTTCAACGAACCTGATGCAACACTCCATAGTTCCGCATGTACCAAAACGCTTCGCATCTGAATGCTCCAAGAATCATAATTCATTTCTTCCAACTTCTCTATTTGGTACATTGCACTCATCTTGATAATTGTGACGAACTATTGCTGCGATTCAAATCTTTTCTTTTTTCCACATGTGGTCGCCTGGGCCCATAACCTATTGAGCAGAAATTCGGCGAAGAGAAAAATGTGGAAAAAGAAAAACAAAGGCGTCTTAACGATTGAAGAGTTTATTTGCGAGTGAAAAATATATTCTAGATATTTACAAATGAGTTTTCATATTTTCCTACAGATGCTTGATTTGTTATTTGTATACAGTAATATTTTCACATAAGTTACATACATTTCAACAATAATAATAATAATAATAATAATAATAATAATAATAATAATAATAATAATAATAATAATAATAATAATAATAATAATAATAATAATAATAATAATAATAATAATAATAATAATAATAATAATAATAATAATAATAATAATAATAATAATAATAATAATAATAATAATAATAATAATAATAATAATAAAAATAATAATAATAATAATAATAATAATAATAATAATAATAATAATAATAATAATAATAATAATAATAATAATAATAATAATAATAATAATAATAATAATAATAATAATAATAATAATAATAATAATAATAATAATAATAATAATAATAATAATAATAATAATAATAATAATAATAATAATAATAATAATAATAATAATAATAATAATAATAATAATAATAATAATAATAATAATAATAATAATAATAATAATAATAATAATAATAATAATAATAATAATAATAATAATAATAATAATAATAATAATAATAATAATAATAATAATAATAATAATAATAATAATAATAATAATAATAATAATAATAATAATAATAATAATAATAATAATAATAATAATAATAATAATAATAATAATAATAATAATAATAATAATAATAATAATAATAATAATAATAATAATAATAATAATAATAATAATAATAATAATAATAATAATAATAATAATAATAATAATAATAATAATAATAATAATAATAATAATAATAATAATAATAATAATAATAATAATAATAATAATAATATAATAATAATAATAATAATAATAATAATAATAATAATAATAATAATAATAATAATAATAATAATAATAATAATAATAATAATAATAATAATAATAATAATAATAATAATAATAATAATAATAATAATAATAATAATAATAATAATAATAATAATAATAATAATAATAATAATAATAATAATAATAATAATAATAATAATAATAATAATAATAATAATAATAATAATAATAATAATAATAATAATAATAATAATAATAATAATAATAATAATAATAATAATAATAATAATAATAATAATAATAATAATAATAATAATAATAATAATAATAATAATAATAATAATAATAATAATAATAATAATAATAATAATAATAATAATAATAATAATAATAATAATAATAATAATAATAATAATAATAATAATAATAATAATAATAATAATAATAATAATAATAATAATAATAATAATAATAATAATAATAATAATAATAATAATAATAATAATAATAATAATAATAATAATAATAATAATAATAATAATAATAATAATAATAATAATAATAATAATAATAATAATAATAATAATAATAATAATAATAATAATAATAATAATAATAATAATAATAATAATAATAATAATAATAATAATAATAATAATAATAATAATAATAATAATAATAATAATAATAATAATAATAATAATAATAATAATAATAATAATAATAATAATAATAATAATAATAATAATAATAATAATAATAATAATAATAATAATAATAATAATAATAATAATAATAATAATAATAATAATAATAATAATAATATAATAATAATAATAATAATAATAATAATAATAATAATAATAATAATAATAATAATAATAATAATAATAATAATAATAATAATAATAATAATAATAATAATAATAATAATAATAATAATAATAATAATAATAATAATAATAATAATAATAATAATAATAATAATAATAATAATAATAATAATAATAATAATAATAATAATAATAATAATAATAATAATAATAATAATAATAATAATAATAATAATAATAATAATAATAATAATAATAATAATAATAATAATAATAATAATAATAATAATAATAATAATAATAATAATAATAATAATAATAATAATAATAATAATAATAATAATAATAATAATAATAATAATAATAATAATAATAATAATAATAATAATAATAATAATAATAATAATAATAATAATAATAATAATAATAATAATAATAATAATAATAATAATAATAATAATAATAATAATAATAATAATAATAATAATAATAATAATAATAATAATAATAATAATAATAATAATAATAATAATAATAATAATAATAATAATAATAATAATAATAATAATAATAATAATAATAATAATAATAATAATAATAATAATAATAATAATAATAATAATAATAATAATAATAATAATAATAATAATAATAATAATAATAATAATAATAATAATAATAATAATAATAATAATAATAATAATAATAATAATAATAATAATAATAATAATAATAATAATAATAATAATAATAATAATAATAATAATAATAATAATAATAATAATAATAATAATAATAATAATAATAATAATAATAATAATAATAATAATAATAATAATAATAATAATAATAATAATAATAATAATAATAATAATAATAATAATAATAATAATAATAATAATAATAATAATAATAATAATAATAATAATAATAATAATAATAATAATAATAATAATAATAATAATAATAATAATAATAATAATAATAATAATAATAATAATAATAATAATAATAATAATAATAATAATAATAATAATAATAATAATAATAATAATAATAATAATAATAATAATAATAATAATAATAATAATAATAATAATAATAATAATAATAATAATAATAATAATAATAATAATAATAATAATAATAATAATAATAATAATAATAATAATAATAATAATAATAATAATAATAATAATAATAATAATAATAATAATAATAATAATAATAATAATAATAATAATAATAATAATAATAATAATAATAATAATAATAATAATAATAATAATAATAATAATAATAATAATAATAATAATAATAATAATAATAATAATAATAATAATAATAATAATAATAATAATAATAATAATAATAATAATAATAATAATAATAATAATAATAATAATAATAATAATAATAATAATAATAATAATAATAATAATAATAATAATAATAATAATAATAATAATAATAATAATAATAATAATAATAATAATAATAATAATAATAATAATAATAATAATAATATAATAATAATAATAATAATAATAATAATAATAATAATAATAATAATAATAATAATAATAATAATAATAATAATAATAATAATAATAATAATAATAATAATAATAATAATAATAATAATAATAATAATAATAATAATAATAATAATAATAATAATAATAATAATAATAATAATAATAATAATAATAATAATAATAATAATAATAATAATAATAATAATAATAATAATAATAATAATAATAATAATAATAATAATAATAATAATAATAATAATAATAATAATAATAATAATAATAATAATAATAATAATAATAATAATAATAATAATAATAATAATAATAATAATAATAATAATAATAATAATAATAATAATAATAATAATAATAATAATAATAATAATAATAATAATAATAATAATAATAATAATAATAATAATAATAATAATAATAATAATAATAATAATAATAATAATAATAATAATAATAATAATAATAATAATAATAATAATAATAATAATAATAATAATAATAATAATAATAATAATAATAATAATAATAATAATAATAATAATAATAATAATAATAATAATAATAATAATAATAATAATAATAATAATAATAATAATAATAATAATAATAATAATAATAATAATAATAATAATAATAATAATAATAATAATAATAATAATAATAATAATAATAATAATAATAATAATAATAATAATAATAATAATAATAATAATAATAATAATAATAATAATAATAATAATAATAATAATAATAATAATAATAATAATAATAATAATAATAATAATAATAATAATAATAATAATAATAATAATAATAATAATAATAATAATAATAATAATAATAATAATAATAATAATAATAATAATAATAATAATAATAATAATAATAATAATAATAATAATAATAATAATAATAATAATAATAATAATAATAATAATAATAATAATAATAATAATAATAATAATAATAATAATAATAATAATAATAATAATAATAATAATAATAATAATAATAATAATAATAATAATAATAATAATAATAATAATAATAATAATAATAATAATAATAATAATAATAATAATAATAATAATAATAATAATAATAATAATAATAATAATAATAATAATAATAATAATATAATAATAATAATAATAATAATAATAATAATAATAATAATAATAATAATAATAATAATAATAATAATAATAATAATAATAATAATAATAATAATAATAATAATAATAATAATAATAATAATAATAATAATAATAATAATAATAATAATAATAATAATAATAATAATAATAATAATAATAATAATAATAATAATAATAATAATAATAATAATAATAATAATAATAATAATAATAATAATAATAATAATAATAATAATAATAATAATAATAATAATAATAATAATAATAATAATAATAATAATAATAATAATAATAATAATAATAATAATAATAATAATAATAATAATAATAATAATAATAATAATAATAATAATAATAATAATAATAATAATAATAATAATAATAATAATAATAATAATAATAATAATAATAATAATAATAATAATAATAATAATAATAATAATAATAATAATAATAATAATAATAATAATAATAATAATAATAATAATAATAATAATAATAATAATAATAATAATAATAATAATAATAATAATAATAATAATAATAATAATAATAATAATAATAATAATAATAATAATAATAATAATAATAATAATAATAATAATAATAATAATAATAATAATAATAATAATAATAATAATAATAATAATAATAATAATAATAATAATAATAATAATAATAATAATAATAATAATAATAATAATAATAATAATAATAATAATAATAATAATAATAATAATAATAATAATAATAATAATAATAATAATAATAATAATAATAATAATAATAATAATAATAATAATAATAATAATAATAATAATAATAATAATAATAATAATAATAATAATAATAATAATAATAATAATAATAATAATAATAATAATAATAATAATAATAATAATAATAATAATAATAATAATAATAA
>OX608073.1:190998858-191021358 GCA_951509635.1 Eupeodes luniger | reverse complement strand
AGGTGATTGCTAGTTTATTTTAAACAAAAAGTGCATTTGTAGGGTTTTTAAATTAAGAAGGCAGTAAGCCACAGTTTTCAATAACTATTCGTAGCCTAGTGGAGGTGGCGTCCGGATACAACTCCAAGGGTCGTGGGTTCGAATCCCGTGCAGAGTGCACTAGAAATCTTGAAGCTTTTTTTCACAATCGTGAAATCGTAGATTTTAAAGATTGGGAAAAAAAGCAAATGGAGAAGGAGAGGAAAGCAGGGGTATCGAAAGATACCTCTGCCAATACATCAGGTGATGTTGCTGTGGTGCCAGCAGCGGTACAAAAAATCACCGAAACAACATCGGACCATGCAACGGACCAGTGGTCAATAATAAAGAGGAAGAGGCAAACTCCCAACTTGGTTCAACGAACCAATCCTGCTAAGAGAAAAGCAAATAAAAAAAAAATGCAGCAGAAAACCGTGACGTCAGACCATGAGACCTCAGAGAGTGAAGACTCTGGGAGCCCAGATTACGTCTCAGAGGGTGGAGAAGGGCAGTTTAGGTCTCCGAAATATAGGAACAAGATACAATCGGTGCCAGAACCGTCAACAAATAAATCGTTGGAGGGGGAGGTGGACCAAATCCTCCAAGAGGAGAATCAACTGATGGAGGCACTGCAAACTAAGCAGGCCGCCATCAGTAAACATGAAGACAGCTTAAAAAAACTAAAGGAGGAAATGGGGCCAATCCTCAGCCAACTTAAACTAAAGCAGGAAGCGCGCCGACAACATGAGGCAGCTCAACGGCAACAAAAACAACAGCAGCAAAAACAACAGCAACAACAACCACAGCAGCAAAAACAACCACAACCCAAGCCCGCTTCCAAATACACAGGAGCGGAGCAAATTAAAAAGACGCCAGCAGCAGCGACAGGCCCAATTGCTGAGGGCCCATCGACTTCGGCTAAGGCAAAACAGCAGCAACAACAACAGCTACAACCAAGGCAGCAGAAGCAACAGAAACAGCAGCAGCAGAAGCAGCAGCAACAGCAGCAACACCAGAAACAACCACAGCCCAAGAAGGAGAAGGTGCCACCAATAAGGACCCATAAAGTTGACCTGGACGACATAAAACAGGTATGTAAGTCGGCCACTAAGGGCAATTTTTTCATTAAAATCCTTAACGAAAAAGAAAAGAATTATTCGGTCCAGTGCTTCTCACTGGCCGAATACAACTTAGTAAAAGGGTTACTTAAAGAGGCCACAGCTGAGTTCTTCAGCTTCACGCCTAAAAGCGACAAATTAAAGACGGTCCTACTGAAGGGCATAAGTTCCTGCACGGAACCGGAGGCGCTCTTAGCTGAGCTTCGCCAAAAAGCCATCGACGATCTCGATTTCATCGGGGTCAAGCCTTTCACTACGGTGAAGTCCAGGCGAGGGGGTTACATGCTGCCAATGTTCCTCGTAACATTATCGCCCCAAAGTAGGCTTGAGAGTCTGAGGGAAATCAAATGCCTCGACTATCAAGCCATACACTGGGAGACATTAAAAAGGCACGACGACATTTTACAATGTACGAAGTGCCAGAGGTTCGGCCATGCCGGAGCCAACTGCAATATGCAGTTGCGCTGCGTCAGGTGCTCCGAAACCCGCATCAAGGGAGAGTGCAAGCTGGGGAATGAGCGGGTTGAGGATTTGACCCAGCTCAAGTGTGTCCTTTGTGGAAACCAAGGGCACCCGGCTAGCTATAGGGGTTGCCCTAAGGTCCAAATAATGAAACAAAAACAGGCCAGTCAAAAAGCCGAAGAAAGTCGAACAGTTCGACAGGCTCCTACACAAAAATTCGTGGATCCCAAATTTTCCTACGCCCAAATGGCGTCAGGGAATGGGAACACGAGACAGGCTCCACCAACGGTTGCCCCAAAGGCCCCTGTGCCTAAGGCACCAGAGGTGCAGCCTGACATTGTAGCCTTGTTGTTGAACATTCAAGGTCAACTTACAGGACTGCAAAGTCAGATAAAGGAGCAAGGCAAAAGGGTAGACCATCTCTACTCTTTGTTGCCTGGCCTGGCGCAATTTAGACCATAATGGGCGCGCTGCCGGAGACGCGCCTAAAAGTCCTAGCTGTGAATGTAAATTCACTGATTAGGATTGAACGAAGAGCCAATATGTTCCAATTGTTGAAAGACTACAGTCCCGATGTGTTTATGGCTAGCGAAACCAAGCTAAACCACAAACACAAATTGACTCATAAAAATTACAATATCGTAAGAAGAGACCGGCCCGACTCCACTCAAGGGGGCGGTGTCGCTCTCTTTATACGAAAAGGCATTAATTATAAAGTTATATACAACAATGAATTGCGAAAGCTCAAGACGCTAGAAGTTTGCGTTGTATGCATCTCTCTCACTCAAGGGAAGCGGATGTATATGATTACGGCTTATGCGGCTGGAGCTCCGCAGGTTACTTACTTTGCTTCAGAACTCGAGATTCTTTTTAGGGAACTGAAACTGAGCTTGGAAGAAAACTATTTCATCTTGGCCGGTGATTTGAACGCAAAACATGAAGATTGGGGAAATCAACATAGTAATCCCAGAGGTAACCATCTTTTTAATTTGATGAATCTTTACAGCGTTGAATATGGCGTCGACCTGCTGGCTACTGAAAAGCCATCGTATCCAAGAAGCGACTCCTTTCTGGATCTTTTGCTGTACGACACAAGACTGACAGTTACAGACAAAGTGGGTAATCACCCTCGTAACTGCTTACAGACAATCGAGTACGACAGTGATCACTGCGGACTGGCTGCTGTAATGCAGATTCCGAACGAACGCGTGGAGTTGGAGGAATACGTTGCAACGCATTCTTACAATTACAGTAAGATGCGCTGGCCTCGTTTCACCAACGCCTTAGCGAGAGAACTTCGTTCGAGTGACATAGCCCCACCAAACAACAGAAACCTGACAAATACAGAAATTGACCAACATTTACAACAGATGGACGAAACAATAAAACGAACAATGGAACGGACAATACCGAAGTACAAAGAACGGGACCAAATGGACGCTTACAGAAACGCGACTATTGACGCACTGCGTAAGCACAAGAGTGGCTTACTGACAAGACTCAAAAACTTGTACAGACGACTTACAGACCCACACGACTTGGAGGTTAGGACACTGAAGTCGTCAATAAAAAATGTCAATCTGTTGATTAAGGAGAACTACAGGTTATCAATTAACAAGTACTGGGACCGCAAGATCCGGTCTGTTAATTCCAGTGACCCTGGTATGTTCCCTAAAATCAACAAGATATTTAGGAAAAAGAACGACAATGACCTTCCGTGTCTGAAACTCCAAAGAACTGAAGAGAACAGAGACGTACTCATGACAGCGCAAATAGATCCAGAAGAAGCCATCTTTGACGATGACTTTTATATAATTGAAGATCCGAAGGAAAAAGTGGAGGCGGTGGGAGCTGCTTTCCAGCAAGTGTACAAGGTGAATGTTAGCATTCGCCCCAACCACGACCTGGAAAACAGAGCCCTACTTAATCACTTTTACCTTCGAAATGATATAACACATTGGCGATCTGAGAACCGCGGTTTTATGCGGTTCGATGACGATACCTTGGCAAATGCCATAATCGCCGAGCAAATGGGACCAAGTCCCTTGTTAGTGACGAAGGTTGAGCTTCAGCTCATCTTCAACTCAATAAAAAATAAAAAGTCAGCAGGTGTCGATGGTATATCCAACGTTGTACTAAGACATTTACCGATGGAGGCAATTGACATTTACACCACACTCTTTAATAATGCACTGAATAATGCATATTATCCAGTGCATTGGAAGACTGCTGTGGTTCATCCTCTCCCGAAAAAGGGAAAGGACAACTCCAACCCGTCAAATCTTCGGTCGATAAGTCTTCTTCCGAGCATCAGCAAAGTTTTCGAAAAGATCATCAATAGGGCTCTGACTAAGTGGGCTCTGGACAACAAAATAATTCCGGATAAACAGTTCGGGTTCAAGGCGGGTCATGACACAATTCATGCTGCGTCTAAACTCGTTTCTGATATCCAATGGAATAAAACAAAACAACAATGCACAGGTGCTGTTCTGGTTGATTTGGAAAAGGCCTTTGACACCGTATGGTTAGAGGGTCTTTACCTGAAACTGAGCAGGCTTGGCATAAGCAAGCCATTGTTGTATATACTTTATGATATGCTTAACGGTAGAAAGTTTGTTGTCAAAAGTGGCAATGTAACTTCTACCACAACATTCTTAATTAAAAATGGTCTTCAACAGGGAGCGGTGAATTCGCCGATTCTCTTCAGCATTTACACCAGCGATCTGATAGGTAGTCTTACAAAGGCAATTGCGTACGCCGACGATCTTATTGCGTACAGAACGGCCCGAAAGGTTGAGGTTATTAGAATTCTCTTGCAGCGTGATTTCGACAAGATTCAGCGATATTGCGACGACTGGAGACTGAAAATAAATGTCCAGAAGTCGGAGACAATTCTGTTCCGGACTCCGTTGGCTGGGGCCACGAGGGATACGTGCAAGAATTGGCGCAAGATGGTTATCGTTGATCTTCACGGGCAGCAATTAGCGAGCAAAAGTGTAGTGAAGTACCTCGGTATCTGGTTAGATCAGTATTTATATTTCGACAGACATATAAATGCTGCTCTGACCAGGGCCAGAGGAGCCTTCGCTCTGACGAAACGGCTGTTTTTTAGCAGTCGGCTTGACCCCAGAGTGAAGGTAATTTGCTACATGGCCCTCATACGGCCGATGATCGTTTATGGTTGTCCTGTGTGGTTCAACGTTGCCCCTTCCCAGATGGAGAAGTTTCGGGTGTTCGAGCGGCAGTGTTTACGACGCTGTACCGGCTTATATCGAACAGCCGAATCTTCTTACGTGCATTACTATTCCAACGAGGTCCTATACAACGGGGCTCGAATCAACAGAATTGACAATTTCGTGATAAAACTCGTTCGGGGTCACATTGCAAGAGCTATGTCTTCGACCAACAATTTAATTTTCGGGGCGTTCTATCCGAACGACGAGTATTTTGAGAGTGCACGCTTGAGCGGCTTCATTCCACCAGAGGCATTCCTCTTTTTAGACAGATGCGGTCTGATACAGGACAGATTGGCAGTTCCGCTAATCTACCACGTCAGACGACGAACCGTGGATAGGCGACTCCTGTACAATCGGGACGTCATGGCACAAGGCGGAGCAGAGCTCCTTCGGTTCAGTAGGGCTGTGTCCGAACGGGACCGAACTGATAGGGTGAAGCAGGAGAACCAGTTTTGGTGGCTTCAATCGGCACTTGATAGTGGGTAGTCGGGATGGGGTTTTAAGCCTTGGCCGGCTTACATACTTGTTTTATAGTTTTAGGGTTTAGTTTTAAGTAGAATAGGCATGGTGGCACAAAAAAAAAAAAAAAAAAAACATACAAAAAAAAAATACAAAAAATACAAACAAATACAAAAAAAAAAAAATAAAAAATTAAAAAAAAAAAAAACATGGAATAATAAAAAAAAAATACAAAAAAAAGACAAAATATGAAAAACAAAAAACGTTAGATAGTTAGATTTGCTGCTGTGGTTGTTCTAGTTTTAAGTAGGTTATAGGTAGAATAGGTAGTTTTAGTTAGCTTTAAGTTTTATATTAAGGACCTTATTTTAAGTAGTTTTTAAGTAAAAATAAAAAAGGAGTGCACTAGCTCTCATTCGTTATTTGACTTCCAGCGAGTGAAGAAGTGTACATTATTTTCTTTTAATTTGCAATTTAAATATTTCCAAGTGTTTGAGTATAAGCTAAGTTGGCATTGTGCCACTGTTTTAAATAAGTAATCGGCAGCCTAGTGGAGGTGGCGTCCGAAGACGAAGTCAGAAGTCGTGGGTTCGAATCCCGTGCGGAGTCGACGAAAAATATTATAGCTTTTTTTCATAACCGAGAAATTGCAGACTTCATAAATTGGGAGCAAAAACAAATGGAGAAGGAGAAGAGAGCAGGGGTATCGAAAGATACCTCTTCGAAATCAGGTGATGCTAATGTGGTGCCATCAGCGGTACCCCAATTCACCGCAACATCATTAGGCCACCAGTCTGATGGATCTTTGGCAACAACAAAAACTGCTAAAAGGAGAAGGCATACGCCCAATCTGGTAGACAGAAACAATGCTGCCAAGCGCGGAGCGATGCGGGAGAAAATGCAGCCAAAAGAAAAAGGGATGACGTCACAAAGCGAGTCGTCAGACGGTGAGATTGATTACGTCTCCGAGGGAGGAGAGGGGCACTACAGGTCACCTAAAAATAGGTGTCCAGTCCTAGCTGAGCCAGAGCAGCCAAAAGATAAGGTGATGGAGGTGCCTGATGCCCCCAACGATAACGAAATTGATGAGGTGGAGCTGGCAGAAGAGCTGCAAGTTAAAAAGCAACTGATAGACGCCTATGAGGCGCAACTGAAAAAACTGAAGGAGGAGATGGAGCCCCTCCTCAGTACTCTTAAAACCAAAATTGAAGCGCGCCGACAAAAGGAGGCAGCTGAAAAGGTGGAAAAAATAGCACAACGGCTGCAACAACAACAACAGCAGCAACAGGCAAAACAAAAAAAGAAGGAAACAAGGCAACAAACACAACCACAACAGCAACAACCACAGCCAAAGCCCGCTACCAAAATCACTGGAGCGGAGCAAAAAATGAAGGCTTCACCACCAGTGACAGGCCCAATGTCGGAGGGCCCATCCACTTCGACTAAGGCCAAGCAGCAGCAACAACAACAGCTACAACCAAGGCAGCAGGAGCAGCAGAAACAGCAGCAGCAGAAGCAGAAGCAGCAGCAGCCGCAGAAGCAAAAGCAGCAACAGAAACAACCACAGCCCAAGAAAGAGAAGGTGCCGCCAATTAGGACGCATAAAGTTGACCTGGACGACATAAAACAGGTATGTAAGTCGGCCACCAAGGGCAATTTTTTTATCAAAATATTAAATGAAAGAGAAAAGAACTATTCGGTCCAGTGCTTCTCACTGGCCGAATACAACTTAGTAAAGGGGTTACTAAAAGAGGCCACAGCTGAGTTCTTCAGCTTCACGCCTAAAAGCGACAAATTAAAGACGGTCCTACTGAAGGGCATAAGTTCCTGCACGGAACCGGAGGCGCTCTTAGCTGAGCTCCGCCAAAAAGCCATCGACGATCTCGATTTCATCGGGGTCAAGCCTTTCACTACGGTGAAGTCCAGGCGAGGCGGTTATAGGCTGCCAATGTTCCTCGTAACATTATCGCCCCAAAGTAGTCTTGAGAGTCTAAAGGAAATCAAATGCCTCGACTATCAAGCCATACACTGGGAGACATTAAAAAGGCACGACGACATTTTACAATGTACGAAGTGCCAGAGGTTCGGCCATGCCGGAGCCAACTGCAATATGCAGTTGCGCTGCGTCAGGTGCTCCGAAACCCACATCAAGGGAGATTGCAAGCTGGGGAATGAGCGGGTTGAGGATTTGACCCAGCTTAAGTGTGTCCTTTGTGGAAACCAAGGGCACCCGGCTAGCTATAGGGGTTGCCCTAAGGTCCAACAAATAAAACAAAAACAGGCCAGTCAAAAAGCCGAAGAAAGTCGAACAGTTCGACAGGCTCCTACACAAAAATTCGTGGATCCCAAATTTTCCTACGCCCAAATGGTGTCAGGGAATGGGAACACGAGACATGCTCCACCAACGGTTGCCCCAAAGGCCCCTATGCCTAAGGCACCAGAGGTGCAGCCTGACATTGTAGCCTTGTTGTTGAGCATTCAAGGTCAACTAACAGGGCTGCAAAGTCAGATAAAGGAGCAAGGCAAAAGGGTAGATCATCTCTACTCTTTGTTGCCTGGCCTGGCGCAATTTAGACCATAATGGGCGCGCTGCCGGAGACGCTCCTAAAAGTCCTAGCTGTGAATGTAAATTCACTGATTAGGATTGAACGAAGAGCCAACATGTTCCAATTGTTGAAAGACTACAGTCCCGATGTGTTAATGGCTAGCGAAACTAAGCTAAACCACAAACACAAATTGACTCATAAAAATTACAATATCGTAAGAAGAGACCGGCCCTACTCCACTCAAGGGGGCGGTGTCGCTCTCTTTATACGAAAAGGCATTAATTATAAAGTCATATACGACAATGAATTGCGAAAGCTCAAGACGCTAGAAGTTTGCGTTGTATGCATCTCTCTCACTCAAGGAAAGCGGATGTATATGATTGCGGCTTATGCGGCTGGGGCTCCGCAGGTTACTTACTTTGCTTCAGAACTCGAGGTTCTTTTTAGGGAACTTAAACTGAGCTTGGAAGAAAACTATTTCATATTGGCCGGTGATTTGAACGCAAAACATGAAGATTGGGGAAATCAACATAGTAATCCCAGAGGTATCCATCTTTTTAATTTGATGGATCTTTACAGCGTTGAATATGGCGTCGACCTGCTGGCTACTGAAAAGCCATCGTATCCAAGAAGCGGCTCCTTTCTGGATCTTTTGCTGTACGACACAAGACTGACAGTTACAGACAAAGTGGGTAATCAGCCCCGTAACTGCTTACAGACAGTCGAGTACGACAGTGATCACTGCGGACTGGCTGCTGTAATGCAGATACCGAACGAACGCGTGGAGTTGGAGGAATACGTTGCAACGCACTCTTACAATTACAGTAAGATGCGCTGGCCTCGTTGCACCAACGCCCTAGCGAGAGAACTTCGTTCGAGTGACATAGCCCCACCAAACAACAGAAACCTGACAAATACAGAAATTGACCAACATTTACAACAAATGGACGAAACAATAAAACGAACGATGGAACGGACAATACCAAAAAACAAAGAACGGGACCAAATGGACGCTTACAGAAACGCGACTATTGACGCACTACGTAAGCACAAGAGTGGCTTACTGACAAGACTCAAAAACTTGTACAGACGACTTACAGACCCACACGACTTGGAGGTTAGGACACTGAAGTCGTCAATAAAAAATGTCAATCTGTTGATTAAGGAGAATTACAGGTTATCGATTAACAAGTACTGGGACCGCAAGATCCGGTCAGTTCAGTCCAGTGATCCTAGTATGTTCCCTAAAATCAACAAGATACTCAGGAAAAAGAACGACAATGACCTTCCGTGTCTGAAACTTCAAAGAACTGACGAGAACACAGACGTACTCAGGACAGCGCAAATAGATCCAGAAGAAGCCATCTTTGACAATGACTTTTTTATAATTGAAGATCCGAAGGAAAAAGTGGAGGCGGTGGGAGCTGCTTTCCAGCAAGTGTACAAGGTGAATGCTAGCATTCGCCCCAACCACGACCTGGAAAACAGAGCCCTAATTAATCATTTTTACCTTCGAAATGATATAACACAATGGCGATCTGAGAACCGCGGTTTCGTGCGGTTCAATGACGATTCCTTGGCAAATGCCATAATCGCCGAGCAAACGGGACCAAGTCCCTTGTTAGTAACGAAGGTTGAGCTTCAGCTCATCTTCAACTCAATAAAAAATAAAAAGTCAGCAGGTGTTGATGGTATATCCAACGTTGTACTAAGACATTTACCGATGGAGGCAATTGACATTTACACCACACTCTTCAATAATGCACTGCATAATGCATATTATCCAGTGCATTGGAAGACCGCTGTGGTTCATCCTCTCCCGAAAAAGGGAAAGGACAACTCCAAACCGTCAAATCTTCGGTCGATAAGTCTTCTTCCGAGCATCAGCAAAGTTTTCGAAAAAATAATCAATAGGGCTCTGACTAAGTGGGCTGCGGACAACAAAATAATTCCGGATAAACAGTTCGGGTTCAAGGCGGGTCATGACACAATTCATGCTGCGTCTAAACTCGTTTCTGATATCCAATGGAATAAAACAAAACAACAATGCACAGGTGCTGTTTTGGTTAATTTGGAAAAGGCTTTTGACACCGTATGGTTAGAGGGTCTTTACCTAAAACTGAGCAGGCTTGGCATAAGCAAGCCATTGTTGTATATACTTTATGATATGCTTAACGGTAGAAAGTTTGTTGTCAAAAGTGGCAATGTAACTTCTACCACAACATTCTTAATTAAAAATGGTCTTCAACAGGGAGCGGTGAATTCGCCGATTCTCTTCAGCTGTGAAGGGATCGCACCAGCGATCACTTAATTAATTGCCTCAAACCCCAAAACAATTAATAGAACATTCAACCTGCCTCGATATTTAATATCCATATTCCCATCGCATTACATTTCATGATCAGCTATAGCAAAGCCAAAGCACAAACAATACAACATTCATATTTCCGTTGGCACACTCAGTGCATTGTGCATATAGCTATAAATAAATGCTCATATAGTTCAACTGGCACCTTCAGTGCACAAGCTATATATAATATGACACCAAATATACAACAACACTTTCAGTGATTAAAGAAAAACAAATATAATGAAGGGTCGCTGACTTATGGTAGTAAAATATGCATCATAAGCAAGCTAGCCCAAAACACTTGAAGTGCATGGCTATTATGCTGATGCTGCATTTTATGGGAATTCTTATTGAATATCGAAGTATTGTTGAATACCAATACAGGCATTATTTTATTGACAAATTTTGTATAAAAAGAGAAGAATAAAATTAAAACACTCACTTCTTATTCTACATTCAAAGATTGTGTTTCACTTTATAAAGCAACTCGCTGGAGTCAAACCAATTTTTAATATAGTAATATAGACGCCCTAAAGAGCTACTCGCTTTTGGGTCAAGGTTTACAAGGCTACTCGCCGGACCACGTCTAAATTACTATAAGGAATAAAAAGTCAGGAATATATTTATCAAAAGATTACAGGAATATATTTAGTCCAAGCATTTTCCAGCTACAGACTTTGCATCCAAGCGTTATCCAGCCACAGACTTTGCATGGCGATCTTGCCAGACTAAAGGACTAAGAAGAAGACTTTGAGCGAAGCTGACAAGAAGATCTGCTCGAGCTCCGACAAGACAATCTGTGCTGCAGATTTGATAACTTTCAACCGGTCAGAGGCATTTACACCATTGACATCGTCGACGATATCTACAGCAAATAAAAGAAACTCCATCTCCGAGGGTTACGCGAAGAATTCGAATTTATGCCAACACCTGCGTTAGATTTACTCGATAAAATGCTTGAGCTAAATCCCGACAAGCGGAAAACAGCCGAAGATGCGCTCAAATCGCCATGGCTTAAGAATGTCTTCCCAGAGCAAATGCCAACTCCAGAATTGCCGACATGGCAGAATTGCCACAAGCTCTGGAGCAAGATGCGGCGAAAACGCGAGAAACAAGAGCAGTTGCCGGTTCAAGCAGTTGGTGGCCCGGTCGTTAGGCCATCAGCGGCCATAATCGACAGCAATGCCTAACAGCAGCTATATAAGATGAATTATAACGAAAAATATATTAAATAATAAATAATTTTATTATTTTTGTTCATAAAACAAACAATTAGTATATATTTAAGTTTTTTTTTTTTTTTGTTAACTTCATTACAAATTTAAGTTTGTAAGCATTAAAGATAGGTGTAAAAAATTATATAAACAAAATAATAATTCTTCCTAAAGGAAATAAACTGTATTTAACTAATACGTTTAGTTACATTTTTACAACTAATATAAACAAAGAAAATCCCCCAAAAAAAAAAAGTAGAAAAAGAAAAGATCATCAGTGAACTTTTAAAAGCTCCGGAAACAGGTTTGAAAGTAGTTGAGTTAAAAATAATTAGCAGTTTTAAAGAAGAAGATGAAGATTTTGCAAAAATAAAGGGTACTAGAGTATTAAGTCCAAATCTTATATTGGGATATATTCCAGGAAGTAATTGTTTAATTTTAAACCGGTCCAAGATAAGTACTAATGCCCGATCGGCATCATTTGACAAAATGTTGTTGAGGGACGTACAGAAAAATTGTGAACCGCAAATAAATAATGAAAAGGAATCCAAAAATGGCACTATTGACCGATCAGCATCATTTGACAAAATGTTGTAGAGGGACGTGCGTACAATTTGCGGACCTTTATTAATTAAAAATATTTATTTTACTGAAGAAGAATTAAAAAAAATAACAAACGGCCGTCATAAAGAAAAAATAAATTAATTAAAGAAAATAATAGAAGGAATATTTAAAGAAAGTAAAATAAAAGTGCACATAATAGATGAAAAAATTAAAATAACAGACCCTTGCAAAATTAAATTAATACTAAATGATTATCATATGTTACCAACGAGTGGACATGCTGGTATAAATCGCATGTTGCGAAACATTAAAAAAAGATATTATTGGACAGGCATGCAAAACGATGTGACGACATACGTTAAGCACTGCCCAATATGTCAACGTAACAAACATATACAACCAAAGAAGCAACCTATGACTATAACGTCAACAGCAGAATCAGGCTTCGATAAAATTTTTCTTGATTTAGTAGGACCCCTTGACGAATCAGAAAATGGGTCAAAATATATTCTTAGTCTTCAAGACGAATTAACTAAATTCACTGAAGCACTAGCTTTACCAAATAAGGAAGCTAATACAGTAGCTAAAGGGCTCGTCGAATCTTTTATTCTTAGATATGGAGTCCCTGGAACTATAGCATCTGATCAAGGTACCGAGTTTATAAATAAAGTTTTTAAAGATATGTGTAGTTTGTTAAAGATAGAACAACTACAGTCCACTGCTTACCATCATGAAAGCATTGGAGCGTTAGAGAATTGCCATAAAGTTTTAGGAGCTTATCTTAGAAGTTATGTAACGGAAAAACATACAGATTGGAGCAACTGGCTACCCTATTATGTTTTCTGTTACAACACTTCAGTACATTCAGAAACAGGGTATACACCTTTTGAATTAGTATTTGGAAGACAATGTAATTTACCTTCCAATCTCACAAATAAAGTAGATCCAGTGTACAACTACGAAGACTACGTGATAGACTTAAAACACAAACTACAAATAGCTCATAAAGACGCTAGGGATACTTTGATAAGCAAGAAAATTAATAGGAAGACGAGGTATGATACAGATGTAAAAGCAAAGGCTTCAGATTTTAACGTAGGAAGTCTAGTTTTGTTAAGAAATGAAAATAGAAAAAAGTTAGACCCAATTTATATTGGTCCATACGAAATATTATCTCAAAATGGGGTGAACTGCGATATTAAATATGAAAACAAAACAATGACAGTTCATAAAAATAGATTAAAACCTTTTTATATATATATGTTATTATTGTAGGATCGTTAGAATTAAGAGATTAAATACTAAATATATGTACATGATTAAAAAAAAAAAAAAAAAAAAAAAAAAAATATATATAAGATATATAAGTTCTTAACTATCATTTAGTTTTATACATAATTTTTATTAACCCGGGTTAACTACATAAAAGCTATTAATAAATTAAAATATACATATTTACAAAAAAAAAAAAAAAAAATATTGTAAGACAGAAAATTGTAAATAAAAAAAAAAAAAATATCAAATAACAAACTAAGCAAGATCCCTTGATGTACAAGTTTCGCATAAAAAAGAAGAAATCATTCCATGTTATGATTTCTCCTTTTTATCCCAGGAAGGGTGGTGTGAAGGGATCGCACCAGCGATCACTTAATTAATTGCCTCAAACCCCAAAACAATTAATAGAACATTCAACCTGCCTCGATATTTAATATCCATATTCCCATCGCATTACATTTCATGATCAGCTATAGCAAAGCCAAAGCACAAACAATACAACATTCATATTTCCGTTGGCACACTCAGTGCATTGTGCATATAGCTATAAATAAATGCTCATATAGTTCAACTGGCACCTTCAGTGCACAAGCTATATATAATATGACACCAAATATACAACAACACTTTCAGTGATTGAAGAAAAACAAATATAATGAAGGGTCGCTGACTTATGGTAGTAAAATATGCATCATAAGCAAGCTAGCCCAAAACACTTGAAGTGCATGGCTATTATGCTGATGCTGCATTTTATGGGAATTCTTATTGAATATCGAAGTATTGTTGAATACCAATACAGGCATTATTTTATTGACAAATTTTGTATAAAAAGAGAAGAATAAAATTAAAACACTCACTTCTTATTCTACATTCAAAGATTGTGTTTCACTTTATAAAGCAACTCGCTGGAGTCAAACCAATTTTTAATATAGTAATATAGACGCCCTAAAGAGCTACTCGCTTTTGGGTCAAGGTTTACAAGGCTACTCGCCGGACCACGTCTAAATTACTATAAGGAATAAAAAGTCAGGAATATATTTATCAAAAGATTACAGGAATATATTTAGTCCAAGCATTTTCCAGCTACAGACTTTGCATCCAAGCGTTATCCAGCCACAGACTTTGCACAGCATTTACACCAGCGATCTGATAGGTAGTCTTACAAAGGCAATTGCGTACGACGACGATCTTATTGCGTACAGAACGGCCCGAAAGGTTGAGGTCATTAGAATTCTCTTGCAGCGTGATTTCGACAAGATTCAGCGATATTGCGACGACTGGAAACTGAAGATAAATGTCCAAAAGTCGGAGACAATTCTGTTCCGGACTCCGTTGGCTAGGGCCACGAGGGATACATGCAAGAATTGGCGCAAGATGGTTATCGTTGATCTTCACGGGCAGCCATTAGCGAGCAAAAGTGTAGTGAAGTACCTCGGTATCTGGTTAGATCAGTATTTATATTTCGACAGACATATAAATGCTGCTCTGACCAGGGCCAGAGGAGCCTTCGCTCTGACGAAACGGCTGTTTTTTAGCAGTCGGCTTGACCCCAGAGTGAAGGTAATTTGCTACATGGCCCTC
The DNA here is from genome assembly GCA_951509635.1 of Eupeodes luniger. NCBI lineage: Eukaryota > Metazoa > Arthropoda > Insecta > Diptera > Syrphidae > Eupeodes > Eupeodes luniger. The sequence goes on along the minus strand of OX608073.1, from coordinate 191,006,535 downwards.
ATACGGCCGATGATCGTTTATGGTTGTCCTGTGTGGTTCAACGTTGCCCCTTCCCAGATGGAGAAGTTTCGGGTGTTCGAGCGACAGTGTTTACGACGCTGTACCGGCTTATATCGAACAGCCGAATCTTCTTACGTGCATTACTATTCCAACGAGGTCCTATACAACGGGGCTCGAATCAACAGAATTGACAATTTCGTGATAAAACTCGTTCGAGGTCACATTGCAAGAGCTATGTCTTCGACCAACAATTTAATTTTCGGGGCGTTCTATCCGAACGACGAGTATTTTGAAAGTGCACGCTTGAGCGGCTTCATTCCACCAGAGGCATTCCTCTTTTTAGATAAATGCGGTCTGATACAGGATAGATTGGCAGTTCCGCTAATCTACCACGTCAGACGACGAACCGTGGATAGGCGACTCCTGTACAATCGGGACGTCATGACACAAGGCGGAGCAGAGCTCCTTCGGTTCAGTAGGGCTGTGTCCGAACGGGACCGAACTGATAGGGTGAAGCAGGAGAACCAGTTTTGGTGGCTTCAATCTGCACTTGATAGTGGGTAGTCGGGATGGGGTTTTAAGCCTTGGCCGGCTTACATACTTGTTTTATAGTTTTAGGGTTTAGTTTAAGTAGAATAGGCATGGTGGCACAAAAAAAAAAAAAAAATACAAAAATACAAAAAAAAAAAAAAATACAAAAAAGAAAATACAAAAAAAAAAATTAAAAAAAACATGGAATAAAAAAAAATAAAAAAAAGACAACAATATATAAAAAACAAAAAACGTTAGATAGTTAGATTTGCTGCTGTGGTTGTTCTAGTTTTAAGTAGTTTATAGGTAGAATAGTTAGTTTCAGTTAGCTTTAAGTTTTATATTAAGGACCTTATTTTAAGTAGTTTTAAGTAAAAATAAAAAAGGATATTGGTATTAGTTTTTTTCAAATTTTCTAATAAAAACAAAAATAAATAAAACTGAATTGAATTTAAATAGATCTTAGGGCCGAAAGGCATTAGCATTAAGTATTATTGTTTAACTTAGAGTGTCCGTATGGGACCAGTAAGTTAGCTGTAAGTTATGGTTAATTAGGCTAGTTTTATGAATTTTTGTCTAGCTTTAAGATAGGTTTAAGATTGAATTAATAAAAATGAATTTACAAAAAAAAAAAAAAGTGCACTAGCTCCTCACACGCTAGGTCGCTTGTTCAAGCCCAGCTAGGGCAAAAGTTCTTCAAAAATTAAATTGAACAAAAAGCGATTAAGCACCACTAAAGGAGTCTGATGATCGGGTTGGCCCCCGTGAAATAGCTATAACTCCAGCCTATGAACTTGGTGGTAGCACACACAAGTTGTTGTTGTTTCATTCTAAATTTTCAATTGTAAATTCGGCAAGCAGCTGCCTTAACCTGCGAGTATAAAATTTCATACAAAACCCCTTAAAATAATAATAATAATAATAATAATAATAATAATAATAATAATAATAATAATAATAATAATAATAATAATAATAATAATAATAATAATAATAATAATAATAATAATAATCATAGTAAAGGAATTTTGTTCCTTGTAAATTAAAAAAATATTCCTAGGGACCCAACACTGGTCCCGAAATAAAACACGAATTCAATCTTTATAATATTTATTAAGTGCGACCGCACAGTTTAGAGGTACAAATAAGAATGTCTGTCTAAATTCTAAGTTCAGTATTGTTGGCTTTGGTTTTAAACTAAATTTGCTGATATGCAGTTCCCATGCATATCCTCGCCTCAAATTACCCGGTGGGAACGATCGCCGATTTCCGTCGCTCGTGTGCATCGTCTGCAATTTTTCTTGTCAGGTCAATGCCTGACCGTGATAACTGCCGCCCTCTCAAATATCTGCGTCCCGCAGATCGCAAGTTGAATGAGGACAGCAACTTGAGCTTCCGTTGGTGTCATCGAACCTTGAGGTAGGTCTCAGTACTGGAATTGATTTTCGACGGAATGATAGGCGGAGTTGGGGTACGTTGACCTTCCCATAGATTTTTCTCCAGAGTAAGAAGATAATAGCTAGGATTGTTAGGAACAAAAAGATTTCTGTAAGGATAGAGGAATTAAGATTACTTTTAATAGAATTAATTAGCTCTATGTTCTTGGTGTTGAGATCATGCACGTATTCCAGGTTTGGTTTAATCCTGTGGATCGTTATATTCGTCAGGACGGGAGGAAGCGCTTGGGGACTCGACACCAGCTTACTAGAGTACGTCTTCTCCTTAATTTTCACCATCTCATTGTCCAGCTGAATCAGATAAGTACCTTCTAAGGGAATAGAGGAATTTTTATTAAAAATTGTTCCATTCAAATTCGTGAGGAAAACTGTATTTTCCCCGACCAGTTCAACAATTTCTTCATTCGTTGTTTTGTAATTGCATAACGCATTTCCACCCTTAAGAATTCTGGATATGCAAGAGTTTTCAGGAATTTTTTTGACAATATTCTCTTCGCACACAGATGTATTACCAATGTTAAGACAGTTTCCAATTAGACCGTACGTTTCATCATGGTTTATTAAAAGTCTGGAATAGTCTAAGTCAATTTGTCTGTTGTTTCTAATTGCAGCATGAACCGTAATTAAGTGACGTAACCTAGGGTCAATTTTAGGTATTGCTAGGACGTAAAGTAGTAATGTCCCATTACAATATACTGAGGGTCGCCCATATTCAACGGCTTCTACAGCGTTTTGGTAGGGTAAAGTTTCAAGTTCGTTTACTATAGTGTTAATTTCTTCAGAGTCCAAAAGATTACTGTTTACTATTCCGTTCTTGGCCAATTGGCAAGCTCTTACTATTTCATTGACCCCTTCCTTTAAAATAAGTATCTTATCAAGTAAGTCGTGTCTGAGTTTATCTGTTTCTGTTTTTTGTATAGCGTTATTGTAGCGTTCAATTAATTGGTTAATTTTGTCTGTTACTTCCTGGGTCTTTTCAAACAATTTTTGTTGATAATATATTGTTGGTTGTTGTTTTCTGTGATGTGTGTTTGTTCTTTTAAAAGATTGTCCCAGTCAGTGGCGTCTGGAGAACCACCTATCCATTTCCAGGCAGTCCCTATCAAATTTGCTGACCTAACCTTCCTCGTTTTTGAATCTCTTAATTCGCCAATCCTATCCTTGATCTGAGTTATGTGATAATTCAGAATAGGTCGCATTTCTTCGTCTTTTAAGTGTTTAAACGTAAGTCGTTCGGTTTCCTGTACAAGTAAGTCGTATTTGTTTAAGTCAATAACATGCACGAGTTTAAAAACTCCCCTAGTTATCCAGGCATTTCTCTCTTTAATCGTTACCACCGGAGACTCGTAGGCAAATATATGCAAGGTCTGCATAGGATTGAAATAAGTTACTAATCTGTAATATATACAAAATTTTATTGCTTGGTAAAATTACAATTTTTATTTTAAATCTAAAACATGAAGTTGTGGTTAACAAGGTTTCATGAACATTTTAAGTTTTATCATGTCATGTTATATTGTTCTTCTTTTCTGTTTTTTTTTATTTTGACATCTTCATTTTGAACATAGTATAGGTTGTTCAAATAATTTCTCTTTTTAATATTTAATTCATTCTTTTACGTATTCATTTATTAATATGCTCATGGGCTAACTCTCCATTAAATTTTCGGGGTAGCCACTGCGGATCGGAAGGTTCGTATTAGTCCGTTTTGGCCACAAGGTTTAAAGTACAAGGAACCTACTAGGGTACGAGGTCCAACACCACCGCAACTACAATTAAGTAGTTTTTTAAGTGAACCGGCCCCTTGTTTCATGAGAGATCAACCCAAGGCGTTTCTTTATATATATTTGTAAAATTCGGACCCATGTGGTCCCATTGTCTTTTTTTTTTTTTTTTTTTTTTTTTTATATATAAGGCTTAGGGAAAATAATGTGTTTTCTTTATGAGTTAATTACTATTTTTGAGGTGGGCCTTATGGATCTTTTTGCCACTCAATGTCGTTATAGTGACCTTATTATCCTTGGCTACGATTTCTTTTCTATATAGAGGCTTATGTTTACCTTTAATGCCTTTGGTAGCCACATAAACGACATCATCTTTCCTATACTTCTTAGGAACCACTCTTTTCAGATTTTTTCTAGCATTCCTAGCATCCATATTTTTCCTAATAATCCCCCTAAGGTCGTTATTAATCTTTTGACGTAAGTTTAAAAGGCTTTGATAGTTAATCCTCTGTGACCTATTAAAGAATACATCTGATGGTTTCTTATTTGTCACAGAGTGTATGGTGTTATTATAGCGATCAACGGCCACGTACACGAGTTCTTTGACGTTAAGATCCTTGTATTCCTCTCTGAGGCACCTGTATATTTCTAGAACCGAGGAATGTACCCGTTCTATTTGGCCGTTGACTTCGCTTCTGTGTGATGGGGTGAGATACGGTTTTATTCCCAGATTTTTTAATAAGTTAAGGACAATAGGGCTAAGGAAGCCTTTCTCATTGTCAGCGACAAGAGTGAGAGGAGCTGTAAAGAAGTGTACCATTTTTATGATCTTTGACCTAATACTAATAGCGGACCTATCTTTAAGATAAAAAAATTTTGAAAATTTTGAAAACTTGTCCACAACCGTAATAAATTGTTTGTCCTGAATTTCCATTATATCCATATGAATTATTTCACATGGATATCTTGGAACAGGTGTTGGTTGCAATTCGGGATTATTTGGGTGCCTATCGTACTTGTTACGGTTGCAAATGTCACAAGAGGCAGCATACTTTCTTATGCTCGCCATCATTTGGGGGAAATAATAATTTTCTAATATTTGTTCCCTATTTTCCCGTGGAGCTCGGTGAGCCCTTCGGTGCTCGTTTTCAATTATAGAAAACCTTCGCTCCTCGTTAGCGACATCTTCGACTAGCCTTTGTGTTACTCTTACTTTGTATTTTTCAAAATTTTCTAGGTATATATTTTGTAACATCCAGAGATATTCCTCGGGAATTTTTATACCATTGATAACATTTGGATTGAGGTTTTCTCTCAACGCCTCCCTTAATCTTTCTTCATCTAATTTCTTAGAGGAGATATAATGGCGATGGAATCCAGGGTGTGGTTCCTCGTGGGAACACATGTCAAGGCGGGCGATTTTGAAAACTAGTTGGTTCCTAAAAACATTAAGTGGAACTTCAACATGTGGTATCAGATCTGTACCATCTTGGTTAGCACTATGCATGGTACAAGATTCTTCGGTTTCAGATAGAGATAGTTCACGCAATCCTTCATCAGCAGTTGCAGTCAGTATGTTGTCTGTCACGTCACTTTGTCCCTCGTATGCCGTTTCTGTACTTGTATTTGTGTTAGCTGTGTCTGTTCGAGAAGAAGAGGAGCTTGAGCCTGAAAGGTTATTGACTTGCGTTGGAAGCCGCGAGAGAGCATCAGCCACAAAGTTTGATTTACCAGGTGTGTAAATCAACTCGTAGTTATATTCCTCGATTCTGGCCTTCCAACGTTTGAGCTTTGCATTATAGTTCCTGTTACTAAGGGTGTAGGTCAGGGGTTGATGATCAGTGTATATCCTGATCTTCTTAGCTCCGTACAGGTAATTCCTCAAATTGTCTAGTGCCCAAACTATGGCACGAAGCTCTTTCTCATTTGTTGCATAGCCCTCTTCTGTTCTACTCAGCGAACGAGAAATGAATGAAATTGGCCTATCCTTACCAGGTTCACCTTGGGATAGTACGGCGCCAATAGCATAGTCGGAGGCGTCTGTCGTCAAGTTAAAGGGTTTGTCGAAGTCAGGGAAGGCTAACACTTCTGCTGAGGTGAGAAGTTTTTTTAAATTTTGGAATGCTTTTAATCCTTCATCATCAAGTTCAATGGCAACTTTCTTGGATTGGTTGGCTTTTATTTGCGATAATTCTCCACGAGTCATATTCGTTAGGGGTTTAGCAATTTTGGCGTAGTCTCGAATAAATCGTCTATAGTAAGACACTTGCCAAGACTGGCTTATATCAGGGATAGGATAGGTGTCTGAAACAGTGACGGCATTGAGACGTTTGAAATCTATCACCATTCTGTATTGTTTTTCTCCGTTTGGTTTGTCCTTCTTCGGCACAACCCAAATAGGAGAATTATAGGGACTATTGGAGGGTCGAATAATTTTTTCAGTCAGGAGTTCGTTTATTTGCTTTTCCACCTCTTCTCTCATACCGGCAGGATAGGGATAACTTTTAGTATAAATTGGTTCGTCTACACTTGTACGAATTTCGGCTCTCACATTTGTTCTTATTTTTTCGTTTTTAACTGGACCGAAAAGGTCTTCAAATTTTGTACATATAGATTCAAGTTTTAATTTAAATGATTCGGGCACGCTTTTGTTAAGTATGATCAAATTATTGACCACGTCTGAAGTTTTGTTTTTTAGAGGGATTTTTATCCTTGAATTGATTATTAGTTCATTTTTGTCTCTATCTATAATCGCTCGAAGATCTTTAAGGGTATCGTCGCCGATTATTCCATCGAATGATTGTAAGGTTGGGAGGATAAAGAAGGTTACTTCTAAATCGCAGCCAACAAAGGCAAAGAATTTACCGGAGATTTTGTTTTTTACCAAGATCTTTCCCGCGGGACTACTGATATGAAAAGGGTTTTTGACAGGATGGGGTACAGGTACTAAGTTTGGTCTAATAAAATTTTTATTCGCACCCGTATCGACTAGGAAGTGTAGAATTTTTTCGTCCCGCGTACCATACTCTATATATGGTACGCTGGAAACGAGGCTTCTGTCATAAAATTTTCTTCAGCGGGGGTTGTTGTGTTTGAACAGCTTGGTTCTTCTACTGCTTCGGGTGCGTCCGCAACCATATGGTTGAGACGTCGTTGTTGTTTCCCATAGTAGTTGTCGGAACCCGATCCCCTTTTAAATGGATTGTTGGGCCGGTTCATGTAGTCGACTTTTTTTGTTTGTTCAGACCCCAGCTCCATTTTGACTGGAGGTTTCGGTCCTGTAGGGTATTGGTACTGCTTAGAATTATAGCTAGGGCCCCATGTATTATTATAGCCAGGACCCCGACTATTTTGCCATTGCCTAGACTGCGTGGATCCGCCCCTGCCACCAGAAAATCTGTTCGTATACCTGTTTGGATTTCTAACTGGCAGAGGAGGTTTCCTATCTGTTCCAAAGTCGTAGGCCACAGGTGCAGAGACTACATTTGGTGCCTGTACGTGCACCGAACTGTTTCGCAAATTTATATTTTGCATGTCTAGGCAGACAGTGTATGCCTCAGGCAGAGATTTAGGTTTCTGAATCATCAGAAGCCGTGATAAATCTCCGCTCAGACCCCTGACGAATACGTCCAGGGCCCTGTCACGGTATGCTCCCACAAGAGCATCGGCGGTCTCCGTAGAATAAGTCTCCGTGCGGATCTTATTAATAATAAGGGAGAACTGGTGATTGACATTGGCGTAAAAGTCGTCAACTCTTAAACTGCCCTGTTTTAACTGGCTGAGTTGATGCTCAAGAGTTCGTATGTCCCTTTTATCTGCATAATGCAGGGACACTACTCTTTTAATCTCTGCCCAGTTGTTATCGAAGATGTTGTACGAGACAAGGGCGGAGTCAGCCTTCCCACGAATCTTCTGGCGTATATGCTGGAGGATCGCCCTGTATAGAGGTTTCGTGCGGACTATCT
>OX608073.1:190986358-190991358 GCA_951509635.1 Eupeodes luniger | reverse complement strand
TAATAATAATAATAATAATAATAATAATAATAATAATAATAATGATAATAACTATACCAATAATAATAATAATATTAATAAAAATAATAAAATAATAATAGAAATAATAGTAATAGCATAAATAATAATAATTGTAAAAGCATTAAAAATAATAATAATAATAGTAATAATAATAATAATAATAATATAATAATAATAATAATAATAATAATAATAATAATAATATAATAATAATAATAATAATAATAATAATAATAATAATAATAATAATAATAATAATAATAATAATAATAATAATAATAATAATAATAATAATAATAATAATAATAATAATAATAATAATAATAATAATAATAATAATAATAATAATAATAATAATATTGAATTAATAACGATTTGACCAATTATTTAAATTATGGTTATTTTTATAAGAAATCGGGCTTTTTTGGTCACTTCATCCATATATGCAAATAAAAAACTTTATTTCATATTTTTTCCCTACGTTTCGTCGTAATTTCTCGACTTCTTCAGGGGAATTTTATTAAATCTGAGGATAACATTTATTTAACAAACTGCACTTATAAAATTTTTCGATTTGAAACTTACATGTTTTTTGTCGTTAATTACATATAATAAAAACACTATTTTTGTATAAACAATTTAAACTGAGTTTTTTGTCTATAGTAAAAAGGAGTTATTTTTAATTTTTGAACATAAATAATTAAACGGAAATTTAATACAAAACTTACAGAAAAGAGAAAAAAACTACATGAACTACATGAAAGTAAACAATCAAAATTTTTGCAGAAAATTACACCGCTCTTAATGCAAGAGAGTAGCTGGCTATTGTGTTGTCTCTATCTTCCTGTGTATTCATTGTTTTGTCTATATTTTGTTATATACGTAGGCTTTCAAGTGTGTATCTATTGTTTGTTCTCTTTTCTTTGTCCATTATTGTTGTATTATCAAAGTCTGCAGAGTGTCCAGTTTCTATTATATGTTGTGATGTGATAACCCAGTGGATTCTCTCTTATTTCGGATGTCAGCTTTGTGTTCTATCAACCTCGTCTCTAGTGATCTTTTTGTTGTACCGATGTAGATCAGTTTGCACGTCTCCCCCTCCTTTCCATTGCACCCAATTTTATATATGATGTCATGTTGTTGTTCTTTTTCTATTTTTGTTTTTGTGTTGGTGAATAGTTGTCTGATTGTTGTGTTTGGTTTATGAGCGAATGTCACATTTTCTCTTTTTATTATATGGTTGAGGTTTCTCTTGTCAGTTAGGTTTGGAATGTATGAAATGCATATAGGAAAAAATATGAAATAATGTTTTTTATTTGCATATATGGATGAAGTGAAAAAAAAAGCCCGATTTCTTATAAAAATAAAAATAATAATAATAATAATAATAATAACAATAATAATAATAATAATAATAATAATAATAATAATAATAATAATAATAATAATAATAATAATCATAATAATAATAACAATAATAACAATAATAGCAATAATAATACAAATAAACATAATAATAGTAATAATATTAACAATAATATTTTTTATTTTTTTATTTTATTTATTTATTAATATCATATTCTCCTAACAATTTTTAGATATCTTATTTCTAATTTAATAATATATGTATTTTGTACAATTAATTAGAGAGAATAGTTTGTAGCATTTGAATTTTAAGTTAAAATTGAATTAATGCCACATTTACAAATTTTTATATTGTGGGGTGGACATATTATAAATAACGTAATATAAAGGAACAAAAAAGAAAAAAAAGAGTTTTTATGAATTGTATCAACTATGATTGATTTGAACTGCATAAACAATATTTTAATTATTATATACGCAAATAAATAAAGAGAACAAATATTATCAAATGACGTAGTTTAACAAAGATTCAATGTTATTTATAAGTATCGAAATTAAGAAGCCATAATTTAACGGATTTTAAGAACTGTGGACGGTTTCTAATGCTACGTAATTCAGCTGGAAGACTGTTGTATAAATTTGCGAGAGACGATAGTGCAAGAATTCCTAAAAAGTGTAGTTCGAAAAATGTTTAATCGTACCGAGTTAGAATTTCTCATGTTATATGTATTACTTATAGGGCTTTCCAAATAACCACTCCTCATAAAAAATATCTTCAAAACCTTAAAATAAAATAAGTGTCTTACTGGTAGAATACCTGTTTGTCTAAATAAATCTGCAGAGTGAGCGAGACGGGCAGCATTGCATATTTTTCTTAGGACACATTTTTGAAGAACTGTTAATTGTTGGATTTTGTTTAAGTATGCACCTCCCCAACAACTGATACCATATTGTAACTTCGAGTGGAAAATACCATAGTAAACCTTTTTTAACGTGGAGAATGAACAATACTTTTTTAACCGATAAAAGCATCTTACGGTTGAAAGAAGATATTGCTTTAAATCCGTAATGTGCTCAGACCATTTTAAATGTTGGTCAGTTTTGACACCTAAATACTTAAAATCTTTCACTATTTCTATATTGAAGCATGTACTGCAGCAGTTTACTTCAGAATTGAAGCTATTTATTAAATGAGATATTAGACATTTGCTATTGAAGAGTTTAAAACTAGAACAAGACGGAGCATGGAACAAGAATTTAATGTCATTTAGTCCATGAAGTTCATTGCTGAACATCATAAGTTTGGTTTTGTTACTGACTAAAAGTTTATGGTCCGCAAACCATAGTCTTAATAAGTGTACATCATGGTTTATATCTGAAACCAAATTTAATGGACTAAGTGAATCGTATCCAATTGCTATATCATCAGCAAATGCATTAACTTTCCCTAAGAATGGTAGATTGAAGATGGAATTTATATAAACCAAGAAAAGAATGGGCCCGAGAACTGACCCTTGTGGGACACCCAAGTTAATATCCATGGAATCACTTAGAACATTACTTACTTTGACTATCTGAGACCTTTTACTCAGGTAGGATTCAAACCAATTGTAGATGAATCCTCGGAAACCAACATCATGCAATTTTTTCAAAAGGATAGAATGACTGACCATATCAAAGGCTTTTGTAATGTCAACAAAAAGCGCAGCACATTTCATTTTTTTGTCCACTCCTTGACATACCCGATCTAAATCCAAACTGTGAGGGGCTAAAGTAATTCTTGCTTGTAAGATAACGTAAAATTCTACTTTTTATAATTTTTTCAAAAATTTTTGAAATTGATGGTAATAATGAAATAGGTCTGTAGTTCTTTACATCTTTTTTGCTCCCTTTTTTGAAAATGGGTATAACAACAGCAGATTTTAAGTCTTTTGGGAAGACACCTGAAAAAACACTTTTATTAAAAATATGCGTCAGAACATCCACTAAATATAAAGCAGTTTTTTTTAACATTGTATTAGAAACGCCATCAACGCCAACTGAGGTTGATTTATTCAGTGTATTTATAGTTTTCAGTACTTCAAGGCCATTTATTGTTTCGAAGAAGAAACTATTTCCACTATGCACCACATTTGAAGAGCTGAAGCTATTACAACATTCACAAGAGTTTGTGATATCACGAGGAAAAGAAGTTTTACCAACATTAGTAAAATAATTGTTGCAAAGATTTGCAATTTCTTTTGGATTTGAGATACATGTATCTCCATATTCAACTGTCATAGAATTTGACTGACTATTTTGTTTTCTGTTTATAATTTCATTTACGACTTTCCATTCTTCTCTTGGATTATTCTTTGCATTTATTATTTTGTTGTTATAATAACTATCGCGACTCTGATGAATTTTATTATTAACTTCCTTGCTAATTTTTTTAAAGCGTAATTTTAAATTTGTATTAAGCGGATGTTTTCGACATTTTTTAAATAATTTATTTTTAAAATGTAATGCTTTAATTTTATATTTGTCCTTTTTTTGATAACATAGTACGAATTGTTGATTAGCTGTTTAAAACGATTCAAAAATAAACTATAAGCTTTTGAAGGGTCCTCTTCCATATAAACCTCTTCCCAACTCTCTAACGTTAAATACTGAATTAACTTTCCAAAATCGATTTTAGATTGCCTATGATTACGTTTAACGTTTGTTTGCTCAACATTTTTTAAAACCTTGAAGACAATAATAATAATAATAATAATAATAATAATAATAATAATAATAATAATAATAATAATAGTAATAATAATAATAATAATAATAATAATAATAATAATAATAATAATAATAATACGAATAATACTAATAATACTAATAATAATAACAATAATAATAATAACAATAATACAAATTGTAATAATAATAATAATAATAATAATAATAATAATAATAATAATAATAATAATAATAATAATAATAATAATAATATTAATAATAATAATAATAAAAATAATAATAATAATAATAATAATAATAATAATAATAATAATAATAATAATAATAATAATACGAATAATACTAATAATAATAACAATAATAGAAATTATAATATTAATAATACTTATAATAATACTAAAAATAATAATAATAATAATAATAATAATAATAATAATAATAATAATAATAATAATAATAATAATAATAATAATAATAATAATAATAATAATAATAATAATGATAATGATAATAATAATAATAATAATAATAATAATAATAATAATAATAATAATAATAATAATAATAATAATAATAATAATAATAATAATAATAATAATAATAAAAATAATAATAATAATAATAATAATAATAATAATAATAATAATAACAAAAATAAATTAATAATAATAAAAATAAAAACAGTAATATTAATAATAAAACAAATAGTTATTATAATAATCCTATTAATAATAATAATAATAATCAGCCTTATTGTGAATTTCACACGGAAAACCATTCACAGGGAAAATTTTCGTTCCCACGGACTTTCAAAAGCTATTGGGAGTTTCACTCGAATAAAATTTCACATCGAATCGGAAATGACAGTTCGAAAATAGACATGT
>OX608073.1:190976358-190981358 GCA_951509635.1 Eupeodes luniger | reverse complement strand
AAGCACAGAGTTAGATAGAGAAGTCGTCAGAGGAGTACAGACGAATTTTCTATTTAAAAAGTTACCGTCAACATTCTCGATATGACTATGTTTTGATTTACCAAGCCCAATGCTACGCAGATTACTCCACAGCTGTCGGTTATTAAAGGCGACAGTATTAAGTTTACCCCAATAAATCCTAGTCTTTGCTGAACGAATTTTCATCACAACTTTATTGCGAAGTGACTGATATATTTGTCTAAGTTCAGGTAAACGATACATTTTCCACGAGTTGTACGCTCGATCACGTTGCTGCATTAAGATACGTATTTCATTGGTGAACCCCTAAGCTATAATATTTTGTAATTCAATTTACGTTATATTATAAAAGCTAAATTTAATATAATATGTTTTTTGGGGAGCTATTAAACGATGCTTCCTTAGCAGCCAGACATTTTCGAGGGTTCTATCATCCTGCCAGACACTTTGAATTGAACAAAAGTAGCGAGAGCGCGGAGCATATGTAGTAGACGGTGCGAGCGAAACAGAGCATTCGGTTTATTGCGATCTTTGGGAAGAGTACGATAACTCAGGCGACAAAGTTTAATAACTGGTTTCTATAGAACAGTTAAAAAGCAACATTTTTTACTATGGGAGGGGGGTCTATCTCCCCCCGTTTAGGCGGGAGGGGCGATTTAAAAAATAATTGTTTAAAATGAAAAAAAAATAGTTACAAAATAACGGTAACACTTACAATTAAGTATTTTACATTTTTTTAAAGCCAACATTCTGTTGTAACAGCATGTTTTTAAATCAAGTCAAAACTATGTGAATTTTTTGAAAAATTTAATTTCAAACTCAAAATATGAGTAAAAAAAGTTAAAAAAAAGGATTAAAGTGTAATTTTTCAATACTTCAAAATTATCTACTATTGTTTTTATTTTCGAATGTATTGCTTTTATTTATTTTTGACCAAAAACTGAAAAGTAGATGATTTTATGTCTCTTAGTTTTTGAGAAAATTGAAAATAACCACAACTATTTTATTTTGCTTGAGTGGTCTTATTTTGATAGTAATAATGGAAGGTGCGAATGTATGCAACAGTGGGATGTTTGATTATTATATTACTTATTATTATTATTATTACCTTCCATTATTACTATCAAAATAAGAATACTCAAGCAAAAAAAAATAATAAAACTAAAAAAATAGTTGTGGTTATTTTCAATTTTCTCAAAAACTAAAAGACATAAAATCATCTACTTTTCAGTTTTTGGTCAAAAACAAATAAGAGCAATACATTCTAAAATAAAAATAATAGTAGATAATCTTGAAGTATTGAAAAATTACACTTTAATCCTTTTTTTAACTTTTTCTACTCATATTTTGAGTTTAAAATTAAATTTTTCAAAAACTACACATAGTTTTGACTTGATTTAAAAACAGGCTGTTAGAACAGAATGTTGGCTTTAAAAAAATGTAAAATACTTAATTGTAAGTGTTACCGTTATTTTGTAACTATTTTTTTTTTTTCATTTTAAACAATTATTTTTCAAATTTAAAATAGTGGGTGGGGGTGTTTGTATTAACTGATGTAAGATCAAGTCTACTCATCTGCTCAGAAAAAATATTTTCACATAACAAATTGCAATTAAAGTCAACACACAAAATAATGTTGGGACAATCCAAAGTAATTTCATTCAATAGTTCATATAGAGGCGATAGATCTATATTTCTATTAGGCCTGTAAATTTAACCTATGAGTAATTTATCATTGTTCCCAATTACATCAACGAAAACATACTGAATACCTGTACTACGCTCAGAAGAACATCTTAACTTACATTTAATGGTTTCCTTGACATACATTGCCACCCCACCACCCTGAGAGATTATTATAGGAGAAAGAGAAATGTTTGTGAATGAGTAGATATTAATTAAGATTTGGGATGAGTTATATTCTGGTAATTCTCTCTAAGTCTCCAAAGCATTTAGCTGGTAAGGCTGCAGAGTTAATTTGACGTTTCACGTACACGACTCCACGTGAAGTTTAGACAGATATATGTTTACTTTTTTTTATTAGCATGGCGCGCTGAAATAAACTTCGGTTTAGCATTAGCTCTCACGCAGGTAGACATGTTTTGGTGGTTGCGTAACACTAAGGGCCCAACTATAATAGGCATAAGCAAACATAAGCTTATGTCAAAAACCCAACGAAAATTCACTTTAGTTTGTGAAATTACTGCGGATAGCCATAATGCAATTTTGCTCACGTATATCTACATGTCAACAGAATACACAACAGATACACAGAATGAGATATTCATGCAAAAACACTCTATATGAAGATATAAATCCTTCGTACGTATCACCCTCCAAAACCCATTTGTTTACATTGTGGTATTTGTAATGTGAAAGAATTCAACAAGAAAAATTGACGTGTTTCCACGCATACATAGAAATAACTAATGAGTTTTTTGGTGAAATTTCATAAATTAGAGGAGAATTGACACGCACACTATGAATAAGTTTATGAGGCTGATTTCGGTTTTGATAAACATTCTGAGAGAAATTATCTGCAGTGCAGTTGGCCTGTGTGTATTTGATCAAAACTGTCAGATTTACTTATGCAGCGAGCGACTGGGATCGCTCTTGCTTAAGTTTGCTTAAGTTAACGAAACTGAGAAAAATTGAACGAAACGGAGCTAGACTCCATTATGGTCACTCGTATTAAATTCTTTGTATTCGTACGTTTACTTATGCGCGCATATGCTAGCGTATGCCTATTATAATTGGGCCTTAAAGCCCAAATGATGCAAGCAGAGTTGTTGTTTGCTTGAAATTCGGAAGTCTCCAATTAATTTGAGAACAAAGTTCTTATCGTATGGAGAGTTGAATTTGAGCATGATCGCAGTGTTGGTCGAGTAACTTTTAAGCATCTTGCACATGAGCGACGAACTGCGAACTGTGGATGTTCGCATATTTTGACTTTTCTTTCACATGAGCTTTATTTCTATTCGCAGACAGCGATGAATTGTCAATTTATAATCACCATATTTTCCTCAGCCATGATCTTTGACACAAAAACAAAACAAGAGTGGTATAATTTTGAGGTTAAGTTGAGCGCGAACAATTTATTCGTTGCAGTGTGGATGGTATGTGGAACGCGAATAGAGTTTGACAGTTCGTAGCAACCTCACTGCAATTCGTTACTACCAAATTGTTTTTACAAAATTTTCTTGTTTTAGAGAACAAAATGCAAATTTAATTATCCTAATATTAGTGTCAATTGGTTTCTTATAATTTAAATGTGTTTTTGTTTGGAATTGACTTTTTTAAATGTGTAAAATCACGTTTGTTCGTCCATTCGTTCATTCGTTGTTCGCTCTCATGTGCAAGGCCCTTTAATGCTAGTTCGGTAGATGTTGCGTAAAACGGGAGGTGATATGTTAATGGCTTGGCATAATTGATTGAACAAGTTTTTTAAATTTTCATCGGGTAAACTCGGGATGCCGAATAAAAAGCATCACTTGCTACCATTCGGTTATCATAGTGATTAAAAGAGTACTTAAGCCCTTCCAATTCCCCGCAAATGTGAGCGAAATTTTCATGTAGCTCTGCATATTCAGATGTTTTTTTGGCAAGCAATGTTTTAGTGTCTGCACAGTCGGTAGTTGCTTTGCAAAGTGACGTTTTAAGTGTGCTTAGATCATCTTTTATGAGCTGAATATCAGAATTAAACGTGTTTTTAAATGATTCCAAGTGTACAACTCGATTGTTTATATCATTAATGCTAGTTTTAATTTCATTAATTTCACGATCGATTTTATTGGTAATAGCCTTTTCGGAATCGGACATTTGTTTTGACAAAAGAGAAATGATGAACTCACTTTGTTTTGCAAGTCTCTTCTCCATCTTAGCCCACGTATTGTTGTTGTCCTCCATGATGTTGTGAGCGACTTTGCGAGGTGGTGATGGGGAAGAGAGGCAGCTTGGCATCGAATCCGTCGTTTTACTTTTCTTCGAGCGGCAGGTGTTTCGTTTTGGTGGATATAGTGGAGCGCCTGGGGGTTTTTACCTCGGATTACAGTTACAGTGAATGAATTAATATGATCGATGTGAGAAATTGTTTTTTAAACCATAAATTGCAATGTTTACCCAAAATTTTTTTGTGCATTCCATTTTTTCATTGTTTAAACAAATTCTTATAAAAAATTAATGTTTGACCATATATTTTATACAGGGTGTCCCATAAGTAATGGTCCAAACTGTACATGCTGAATGGTCAAGTTATGACCTACCAGAATTTGGTAACTTGTCTATACCGCATCCTAACGGTTTTCGAGTAACGGTTGTTTTAATAAAATTTTCAAGAACACCTACTTTTAGTCGGTTTTTCAATCACCCTGTCCACAAATGATTTTTGTTTTTACTATATGTTAATATTTTACAATTTTGAATAAACATTTAATATTTTTGCATTTAAAAATTTAAATTTTCGGCACTATTTTGCAAAATATTGATAGTTAAAATCATATTTTTATCAAACTTAATTTTTTACATCGAACTTTAAAACAGTTTTATTTAAAAAAAATCATATTACACAATACTGGTTATCGTTTTCAAAAACTTGCTTGATTTTTTAGCTTTTCAAAAAAGTATAAAACATCAAAAAGCTAGCTTTGGTTCAAAAGTTATAAGCAGTTCAATTTAATAAGTCACGATTTAAAAAACAAATATAAACAGAAAAAAATGTGTTTCTGTTAGAATTTTGTATTACATCATTAAAAAATTCTAACAGAAACACATTTTTTTCTGTTTATATTTGTTTTTTAAATCGTGACTTATTAAATTGAAATGCTTATAACTTTTGAACCAAAGCTAGCTTTTTGATGTTTTATACTTTTTTGAAAAGCTAAAAAATCAAGCAAGTTTTTGAAAACGATAACCAGTATTGTGTAATATGATTTTTTTAAATAAAACTGTTTTAAAATTCGATGTAAAAAATTAAGTTTGATAAA
>OX608073.1:190966358-190971358 GCA_951509635.1 Eupeodes luniger | reverse complement strand
ACGAATTTTCTATTTAAAAAGTTACCGTCAACATTCTCGATATGACTATGTTTTGATTTACCAAGCCCAATGCTACGCAGATTACTCCACAGCTGTCGGTTATTAAAGGCGACAGTATTAAGTTTACCCCAATAAATCCTAGTCTTTGCTGAACGAATTTTCATCACAACTTTATTGCGAAGTGACTGATATATTTGTCTAAGTTCAGGTAAACGATACATTTTCCACGAGTTGTACGCTCGATCACGTTGCTGCATTAAGATACGTATTTCATTGGTGAACCCCTAAGCTATAATATTTTGTAATTCAATTTACGTTATATTATAAAAGCTAAATTTAATATAATATGTTTTTTGGGGAGCTATTAAACGATGCTTCCTTAGCAGCCAGACATTTTCGAGGGTTCTATCATCCTGCCAGACACTTTGAATTGAACAAAAGTAGCGAGAGCGCGGAGCATATGTAGTAGACGGTGCGAGCGAAACAGAGCATTCGGTTTATTGCGATCTTTGGGAAGAGTACGATAACTCAGGCGACAAAGTTTAATAACTGGTTTCTATAGAACAGTTAAAAAGCAACATTTTTTACTATGGGAGGGGGGTCTATCTCCCCCCGTTTAGGCGGGAGGGGCGATTTAAAAAATAATTGTTTAAAATGAAAAAAAAATAGTTACAAAATAACGGTAACACTTACAATTAAGTATTTTACATTTTTTTAAAGCCAACATTCTGTTGTAACAGCATGTTTTTAAATCAAGTCAAAACTATGTGAATTTTTTGAAAAATTTAATTTCAAACTCAAAATATGAGTAAAAAAAGTTAAAAAAAAGGATTAAAGTGTAATTTTTCAATACTTCAAAATTATCTACTATTGTTTTTATTTTCGAATGTATTGCTTTTATTTATTTTTGACCAAAAACTGAAAAGTAGATGATTTTATGTCTCTTAGTTTTTGAGAAAATTGAAAATAACCACAACTATTTTATTTTGCTTGAGTGGTCTTATTTTGATAGTAATAATGGAAGGTGCGAATGTATGCAACAGTGGGATGTTTGATTATTATATTACTTATTATTATTATTATTACCTTCCATTATTACTATCAAAATAAGAATACTCAAGCAAAAAAAAATAATAAAACTAAAAAAATAGTTGTGGTTATTTTCAATTTTCTCAAAAACTAAAAGACATAAAATCATCTACTTTTCAGTTTTTGGTCAAAAACAAATAAGAGCAATACATTCTAAAATAAAAATAATAGTAGATAATCTTGAAGTATTGAAAAATTACACTTTAATCCTTTTTTTAACTTTTTCTACTCATATTTTGAGTTTAAAATTAAATTTTTCAAAAACTACACATAGTTTTGACTTGATTTAAAAACAGGCTGTTAGAACAGAATGTTGGCTTTAAAAAAATGTAAAATACTTAATTGTAAGTGTTACCGTTATTTTGTAACTATTTTTTTTTTTTCATTTTAAACAATTATTTTTCAAATTTAAAATAGTGGGTGGGGGTGTTTGTATTAACTGATGTAAGATCAAGTCTACTCATCTGCTCAGAAAAAATATTTTCACATAACAAATTGCAATTAAAGTCAACACACAAAATAATGTTGGGACAATCCAAAGTAATTTCATTCAATAGTTCATATAGAGGCGATAGATCTATATTTCTATTAGGCCTGTAAATTTAACCTATGAGTAATTTATCATTGTTCCCAATTACATCAACGAAAACATACTGAATACCTGTACTACGCTCAGAAGAACATCTTAACTTACATTTAATGGTTTCCTTGACATACATTGCCACCCCACCACCCTGAGAGATTATTATAGGAGAAAGAGAAATGTTTGTGAATGAGTAGATATTAATTAAGATTTGGGATGAGTTATATTCTGGTAATTCTCTCTAAGTCTCCAAAGCATTTAGCTGGTAAGGCTGCAGAGTTAATTTGACGTTTCACGTACACGACTCCACGTGAAGTTTAGACAGATATATGTTTACTTTTTTTTATTAGCATGGCGCGCTGAAATAAACTTCGGTTTAGCATTAGCTCTCACGCAGGTAGACATGTTTTGGTGGTTGCGTAACACTAAGGGCCCAACTATAATAGGCATAAGCAAACATAAGCTTATGTCAAAAACCCAACGAAAATTCACTTAAGTTTGTGAAATTACTGCGGATAGCCATAATGCAATTTTGCTCACGTATATCTACATGTCAACAGAATACACAACAGATACACAGAATGAGATATTCATGCAAAAACACTCTATATGAAGATATAAATCCTTCGTACGTATCACCCTCCAAAACCCATTTGTTTACATTGTGGTATTTGTAATGTGAAAGAATTCAACAAGAAAAATTGACGTGTTTCCACGCATACATAGAAATAACTAATGAGTTTTTTGGTGAAATTTCATAAATTAGAGGAGAATTGACACGCACACTATGAATAAGTTTATGAGGCTGATTTCGGTTTTGATAAACATTCTGAGAGAAATTATCTGCAGTGCAGTTGGCCTGTGTGTATTTGATCAAAACTGTCAGATTTACTTATGCAGCGAGCGACTGGGATCGCTCTTGCTTAAGTTTGCTTAAGTTAACGAAACTGAGAAAAATTGAACGAAACGGAGCTAGACTCCATTATGGTCACTCGTATTAAATTCTTTGTATTCGTACGTTTACTTATGCGCGCATATGCTAGCGTATGCCTATTATAATTGGGCCTTAAAGCCCAAATGATGCAAGCAGAGTTGTTGTTTGCTTGAAATTCGGAAGTCTCCAATTAATTTGAGAACAAAGTTCTTATCGTATGGAGAGTTGAATTTGAGCATGATCGCAGTGTTGGTCGAGTAACTTTTAAGCATCTTGCACATGAGCGACGAACTGCGAACTGTGGATGTTCGCATATTTTGACTTTTCTTTCACATGAGCTTTATTTCTATTCGCAGACAGCGATGAATTGTCAATTTATAATCACCATATTTTCCTCAGCCATGATCTTTGACACAAAAACAAAACAAGAGTGGTATAATTTTGAGGTTAAGTTGAGCGCGAACAATTTATTCGTTGCAGTGTGGATGGTATGTGGAACGCGAATAGAGTTTGACAGTTCGTAGCAACCTCACTGCAATTCGTTACTACCAAATTGTTTTTACAAAATTTTCTTGTTTTAGAGAACAAAATGCAAATTTAATTATCCTAATATTAGTGTCAATTGGTTTCTTATAATTTAAATGTGTTTTTGTTTGGAATTGACTTTTTTAAATGTGTAAAATCACGTTTGTTCGTCCATTCGTTCATTCGTTGTTCGCTCTCATGTGCAAGGCCCTTTAATGCTAGTTCGGTAGATGTTGCGTAAAACGGGAGGTGATATGTTAATGGCTTGGCATAATTGATTGAACAAGTTTTTTAAATTTTCATCGGGTAAACTCGGGATGCCGAATAAAAAGCACCACTTGCTACCATTCGGTTATCATAGTGATTAAAAGAGTACTTAAGCCCTTCCAATTCCCCGCAAATGTGAGCGAAATTTTCATGTAGCTCTGCATATTCAGATGTTTTTTTGGCAAGCAATGTTTTAGTGTCTGCACAGTCGGTAGTTGCTTTGCAAAGTGACGTTTTAAGTGTGCTTAGATCATCTTTTATGAGCTGAATATCAGAATTAAACGTGTTTTTAAATGATTCCAAGTGTACAACTCGATTGTTTATATCATTAATGCTAGTTTTAATTTCATTAATTTCACGATCGATTTTATTGGTAATAGCCTTTTCGGAATCGGACATTTGTTTTGACAAAAGAGAAATGATGAACTCACTTTGTTTTGCAAGTCTCTTCTCCATCTTAGCCCACGTATTGTTGTTGTCCTCCATGATGTTGTGAGCGACTTTGCGAGGTGGTGATGGGGAAGAGAGGCAGCTTGGCATCGAATCCGTCGTTTTACTTTTCTTCGAGCGGCAGGTGTTTCGTTTTGGTGGATATAGTGGAGCGCCTGGGGGTTTTTACCTCGGATTACAGTTACAGTGAATGAATTAATATGATCGATGTGAGAAATTGTTTTTTAAACCATAAATTGCAATGTTTACCCAAAATTTTTTTGTGCATTCCATTTTTTCATTGTTTAAACAAATTCTTATAAAAAATTAATGTTTGACCATATATTTTATACAGGGTGTCCCATAAGTAATGGTCCAAACTGTACATGCTGAATGGTCAAGTTATGACCTACCAGAATTTGGTAACTTGTCTATACCGCATCCTAACGGTTTTCGAGTAACGGTTGTTTTAATAAAATTTTCAAGAACACCTACTTTTAGTCGGTTTTTCAATCACCCTGTCCACAAATGATTTTTGTTTTTACTATATGTTAATATTTTACAATTTTGAATAAACATTTAATATTTTTGCATTTAAAAATTTAAATTTTCGGCACTATTTTGCAAAATATTGATAGTTAAAATCATATTTTTATCAAACTTAATTTTTTACATCGAACTTTAAAACAGTTTTATTTAAAAAAAATCATATTACACAATACTGGTTATCGTTTTCAAAAACTTGCTTGATTTTTTAGCTTTTCAAAAAAGTATAAAACATCAAAAAGCTAGCTTTGGTTCAAAAGTTATAAGCAGTTCAATTTAATAAGTCACGATTTAAAAAACAAATATAAACAGAAAAAAATGTGTTTCTGTTAGAATTTTGTATTACATCATTAAAAAATTCTAACAGAAACACATTTTTTTCTGTTTATATTTGTTTTTTAAATCGTGACTTATTAAATTGAAATGCTTATAACTTTTGAACCAAAGCTAGCTTTTTGATGTTTTATACTTTTTTGAAAAGCTAAAAAATCAAGCAAGTTTTTGAAAACGATAACCAGTATTGTGTAATATGATTTTTTTAAATAAAACTGTTTTAAAATTCGATGTAAAAAATTAAGTTTGATAAAAATATGATTTTAACTATCAATATTTTGCAAAATAGTGCCG